>VWZV01002817.1:0-13576 GCA_013397155.1 Irena cyanogastra | reverse complement strand
GGATGGGGCCGTGCTCCTGCTCAGGATGGGGCTGTGCTCCAGTCTGGGATGGGGCCGTGCTCCTGCTCAGGATACGGAAGGCCAGGAGGGTTTGTCCCTCCCTCCCAGCCTGGGAACATGGAGCAGCTCCCCAGGAGGCAGAGGTTTCATGCCCTCAAGCCCTGCCAGAATCCCACGCAGGAGGGTTTGCCTCTGGCCTGGGGACAGCAGGACCCTGCGGATGGCGATGGGCTGACGGGTTGTCAGGATCTTGTGTGATGCCAACAACTTTTATTTCTCCTTTATTTGTACTCTAAATAATGTCCAAATCCTGCTTTAGAGTGTTGTGGGAAGTGCAGGAATGCACACCCACTAGAAAGAGGTGTTTTCCATCTAGTAAATCCCAATTTGGATCCTCTGGAGCAGGCTCGGGAATAACCCAACACAGCAGGCTGATCCCAGGCAGAAAACAACAAAAATCATCTTTAAGGCCAATTTTAAAACAGCAGGAGGAGCCTCAAATAGCATATCTGAGGATGGAGAAGCTCCACTGAGTTTTGTCTGCTCTTACCAAGCCACTTGATAATATTATAAATATTCCAAAGCATCTTCTTTAGTAAATCCTTGTTTCCTAAACGTTTGAGCATAAGGAATAACCATCCTCAGAGTTTTCACACCCACGCCATGTTCTTTTTCGGAAGGAAAACAAGGCCAGCAACAAACTCAGCTCCCAAAAGGCAGCTCGCTGTCAAAATAACCCTCCAAGCTTGACCTGCCACGGATGTAGATTTTGTTTGGAACGGTGGGCTGGGAATAACCACCCCTGGAATGCAAAGCAAAGCCCCATCCTAAAACCCTGCTCCAATGCAGAAAATGGAAAAAGAACCCAGGCAGTTGGCAAGAAAGAGCTAAAGCATCCCAGCAGCTCCTGCTGCCAGTTATTCAGCAGATCCATGGGGGGAAATCCCATATCTGGGGTTTTACTGGTAATTCCAGTAGCAGAACTGAGTGTTCCTGCATTTTGAGGTGATGCAAGAGGTGTTTTCTCCCTCATCATGCCTCTCCAGGTGCTCTCTGCTTGCACCATGCTGGGCTCCACTTTGTACCTGGGCTAAAACGAATCTCTGAGCACTCAAAAAGCTGCAACTAAGAGATTTAAGCAGTTGTCTCATCCCAAATAGCTGCAATCCAATTAACTCCAGAATTGGATCGAGCCCTGGAAACGCCAACACAACCCCCAGACATTCCATGACATTCTGCATCCCAGAGCTCTCCTGGTCCCAGAGAAATGCCTGGATATTCCAGCACTGGGAAGGTTTTGGGTTCAGGAATCAGCCTGGAGCTGGAGCAAGGAGGAATCGCAGCTGCTTCCAAGAGCCCGAAAGGAAGCGCTGGAAGGGCAGCGGGAGCGGAGCTCTGCCGGCGCCGACGGAATCTGCCTGCCCTTTCCTAAAAGCTGAGTCTCTGCCAGCTGGCAAAACATTTCATAATCCTTTTCCTCCTTTCAGAGCACTTCAATTTTCCCTCTCTCCCCTCCTGAAATTAGTTAAGAACTTGCTATTTATTCTTAAAGTAATTATCTGGAACAAACAGCTGAGGAATATTAAATGCAGGCAGAAATAACCCCACTGGGTTGCAGCACTGCTCAAAGCCTGCTCCCACAAATCCCCTCTTGATCCAAGGAGCTTTTCCTACCTGCAGGCCCCTCTCCTGGTCCCACGGACCCCAAAGCTCAGGTGTGAGTGGCACTGGTGGTTCCCATCCCAAGCTGCCTCCTCTTCTCCACAACTTCCAGCTGCTTCAGGAAGTGCTTGAACCTGCAGGGTTTTTGACCTGTCTTTTCCCCCCTCTTTTTATGGATTTTATGGCAAAAAGCCTCCAAGGGAAAGCTGTTGAATGGCAATGAGAGGCTGAGCACGGGTCCTGAGTCAGAGCACTTCACACACAGGGAATGCTCATTTGCACAGGCCACAAGAAATGCTTCCTCCAAACACCAGCGGGAGCAGCGCTGTTCCCACCGGAACAAAACATTCCAGGTGTGTGAAAGGACCCAGCCCGGGCTGGCCGAGGGCTTGAGCTGCCAGGAGAGAGGGATTTAATTGCATCTGGCAAACAGAAGCCCTCCTGGTAATTTAGGGGTGGAAGGCAGCAACTGGCTCCAACCTGCTCCAGACTCTTCCTCATACTTTGGAATGGCTTCTTCTGCATGCCAGCATCTCCAGGGGGGCACTCTGGGGACAGCCACACTTCTGGCTGATTCTCTGCCCCAATTCAAATAAAAATCCTCTTCCATCAGACAGAAACAGTTCATTTTTCCTTTAAAAAAATCTTATCTCTATGAGAAGGATTCGTTCCACATTTTTAGTATTTTCTTGTTTGTCTCCCCAGCTGTGCTATCAAGGACTTCACCTGCAGCTTTCCCTGCTCCTGGTTTTGCCCTAAAAGAAGCCCTGAGACTTTTTTCTGGGGTGGAAAGAGGAAAATCCAGCACTACTTCCAAGGAGAAGCACAATATTTTATAAAAGCAGCAGCACAGGGAACGACAGGTCCGTGGGAACCACGAGATTCAGGACTGGGATAAACACCATTAAATAAAACAATGTTCCCAGTCCTCCCAAACCTGCAGCAGCTGGAACCGATCCTTTTGGAAATCAACCGCTGGGCAAGCTCAACAATGGGGAAAAAAAGAATATTTTAGTCCAAAAAAAGAAAATAAAGCCTCTGGGAAGCTGTGGGATGAGCAATATCCTGTCTGTGCAGAGCGAGACCTCGGGAATACCGGCACCACGGACGCTCCTTATCCCTGCAAAACAGGCAATTCCAAGAGTTCTTTGAAGAACAGCTTCCCCCTTTTTTTTTATCCAACACAAAATTGTTTTTCTTTCATACAAGTCACCCAAGAAAAGAAAGGATTCCTAAATTCCATCTGAAAGGTTGAAAATTCCACTATTTCTCTGTCAGCACAACCTCCCTGTGATCCCTCCTTTTGCCTGTTAGAACAGTGGGTTTAGGAACTTTGGGGAAAAAAATCCAAATTACATAATTTTTACTGCTGCCTATTGTCCTGGAACAGCACCACTGCAGCTGAATTTTGGTTGATATTTCTGTAATAAAAAGGTACCAAGATCCCAAGAATTCCTCCCAGCCCAGTGATGAGCTGACCCTCTGCTATTCCAGATTCCTGCTACTTTTTTTCCCCAAGGTTTCAGTTAAAAAATAAGCAGCAGTGTGACATTACACAGCAGGATTTATTGCACAAACAGCACAGCAACCTACGAATAAATCCTGCTGAATCTGTTTTCCCACAAAATGTGGGGGTTTATCCTGGATTTATTGGAACACAAACCAGGGAGTTAAAGGGACTTTTTGGTGTGGGGTTCACAGGAAAAGGGGAAGCAGCAGAGTTTAATGACACCACACTTGAGGTGTATGTAGGGAAATCATCATTATTATCGTTATTATTATTACTACAAAACCTCATAAATGGCTTCAAAGCTTAATAAAATCTTAATAAATATGAATAATATGCAGTTTATAATGGAACCATGAGGAAAACACTTTCCCAAAACCCAGCCCAGTTTTGCTGACAGGAAAAACAAGTCTGAAAAGACAATTCCTGTGAGTTCTGTATTTCCCTTTCCACACCAATTCTTAAATATCCCTGCAGAAAGCCATGAAAAAAGCCAAAATCTCCACCATCCACCAACCCCTCCACTTGTTATGGATGTATGGAATTGGAGAATTCAGACAATATTATTACCCTTAAAAAAGCTGGATTTGTTTCAAACCTGCCAAAATCTGCCTTGCCAAGCCCTGGCAGCACAAGAGGAGCTGCTTGAGTGCAATAATCAGCTGTTCCCTTCTCCCGTGCTCCCAAAATCCCCTAAATTTTGTAGGAAATGAGGAGGATGTTGGGCTCACACACTCCCTCTGCCGGCCCCCGCCAAGCCCTGAATTCCAATTATCCTCACCTCGGCTTTTCCCAGCAAACAAATCCTGCTCCACTTGCAAACTGAACTCCCTGCGAGGCCCAAGACCCGGAATAACCCCTAACCAAGCAAATAGAAGGCTTTGAGGCTGGAAAACTGAGGTTTTTCCAAGGAAAAGGGCAGCTGCTCCTCCTGGTGTAACATCCGCTGTAGGAGGATGAACTTTACAGGATTAAAACGTTTATCCAAACCTGCTCAGGATGATTTATTTGCAAGAATTCCCAATGGGGAATGCCGAGCAAACCCACACTGGGAGATCCTGGGAATTGCTGTCACCCCTTCCTTCATTAGGAGAGCACAGGAGCTCCCAGACAAGCTCTTGGAAAGCTGTGGATAATTGTTTGGAGGACAGCCTGTGAGAAGGTGACAGCGTTCCCTGAGTCCTACAACACCTGAAACCTCCCAAAGTCACCACAATTGGTCCATCCGCACAAATGAAGGGAATTTATAACAGAGCCACGAGGAAAACACGGCCACTGACCTAAATCCAGCCCACTTCTGCTCATCTGAAAAATCAGCCTGAAAACACAACTCCTGCAAGTTCTAGATTTCCATCCAGCCCAATGCCCACTTCCAGCTGCCTGGGTGGAATAACCAAATGAAAAACGTGGAAATATCTTAGGAAAGGGTTTGTTAACAAAATATCCAAACATATTGGATGCCTTAATTCCCAGTTTTCTGACGGGCTGCGTTAGAGGCTTGTGGGATTATTTTGTTGAAGGCTCTGCAGAGCAGCACCGAGGGATGCCGAGGGAGTCTCCCAGCACCATTCCCGCGGTCCCCACGTGTCCCACAGGACAGGCGAGTGCTGGAGCTTCCTCAGCTGGGAGAGCCCTGGATGGAGCTCATCCACCTCCTGCAGCTCCTGCAGCCCCACCCGCAGCTGGGCAGCAGGAAAATGGCATTTCCTACCCCGGCACTGCATGGCACTGGAGCATCAGGCCTCTTCCTCCTCTGTCTCTGGGATTTGGAGCTCTCTTGCCTTTGCTGAGGATGCTCCCAGTCCCTTTCAAGTCTTAAGGAACTTGGGGGAACTGAGGATCCTGGAATCATGGAATGGTTTGAGTTGGGAGGGACCTTAAAGCTCATCTTGTTCCATAGGCAGGGACACCTTCCACTGTCCCAGGCTGCTCCAATCTCCATCCAGCCCAGCCCTGGACACTTCCAGGGATCCAGGGGCAGCCACAGCTGCTCTGGGCAGCCTGTGCCAGGGCCTGGCCACCCTCCCAGGAAAGGATTTATCCCAATATCCCACCTGAACCTACTGGATCCTAGAGAAGGATTCTCAAGACCTTCCTGCTCCCATTGAATCAGGTGGGGAGGGCAGCAGGATCAGGAATCAGTGGGAGGGAAAGCAAAGGCTGTAAGTCTTGTTTCCAAAAATCCATCGAGGGCCGGACACATGACTCCCTTCAGAAACCACCAGCACTTCCAGAGGCTGGGAACAACCAGGATTCACACCTCATGGCAGTGCTGTCCACAGAACCCAGGCAACCTCTGGTGGGACAACCAGGCAGGACTGTGGTGTCCAACATTGCTGCAAAACTCAGGTTTGATGTTTCGCTGTGGGAATGAAGGATGCAGTTTCAGGAAAATGAAAACAAGCACAGCCAGGTCAAGGTCAGGGTTTCCCTGCTGTGGGTGCTCATGCTCCAGCCTGGTTGTCCATCATGACGTGGTCTTTGGCAGCACTCACATATCCATCACAGAATCATGGAATTAGTAATGCTGGAAAACCCCTACATGATCACTGAGACCATTGTTCCCCTAGCCCTACCACGTCCTCACTAAACCATGTCCCCAGGTGCCACATCCTGGGACCAGCCAGAGGCCATCAGCCTCTTGCCCACCTGGGCACACCTGGCCCATGTCCAGCCCTGGGAAGTGGCAAAAGAGGAGTTGGGGGGGAGGGGGGTGTGTAACAATTTCATTTTTGCAATAAGCAAAGTTATTCTTCAGCCCAGATTCACCAACCACAACTTTCCTCTCCCCACAAAAACGCACAAGTCACAAACAGCCCCCAGACCTTACACCCAAAGCAAAGATGAGCTCAAGGCTACTGACTTTCAAGCCATAAAAAGAGAAAGCTATACTGGAAAAAACCCATTTTATTGCAGCCTGGCTGGCCAAGGTTTGATTGGAATCGATACCCAGGGCTTTCAGATGCACTGCTGACTTGGCAGCGGTGCTGATGCAATGTCTGTGTCAGCAAGCAGAACACCAGGGTATCCACAACCTCCTCCTCATGGACATTACCAGGGATGAGCAGCACAAACTGCCCTCCCCTCCTGATCTGAACTCTGTGACACAGCAATGTGTCAGACACACCCAAAAGGTGATTTTGGGATGCCCACTGGCTGTGTCTGACATCAAACCTGTCTGTGCTCCCCCTTCACGCCCAGCCCTGCCATTCCTGAGGTGAAGCCTTTGATGGAAGATCCCAAGCAGGGATTAACCATCCCAAGCAGTGCCCAGGAGCAGGGCTGGATCAAACAGAGGGGGTTTAAAGGCAGATCTGTTTGCTAAACACAGCCAAACAATACGGAAGGTATTTTCCCTCTCTCAGGTGAAACGAAAGGAGTTTCCATCACAGACAGACACATAGTCTGGCCACAGAGTCACAACCTGAAACACCTCAAACATTCCAGCCTTCCACATTCCAGCAGTTAACCCCATTTTGCAGGTAAAGGAATAAAAGCCACAAGAAGCTGGGGTTAACAAACCCTCTGAAGCATTGGGATTCAGGGAGCAGAGGTTTGCAGCTCCCTGTCCTGAGCTGCTGCCTCTCCAGAGTTCAGAGGGCTGTGCAGACAGCTGGAAACAGATACCTGAAGGGAGCTGACAAGAAACATGGGAAGGGACTTTTTGCCAGAGCCTGAGGTGCCAGGACAAGGGGGAATGGCTTCCCACTGAGAGAGAGGAGATTTAGATGGGATATTGGGAAAAAATCCTTCCCTGGGAGGGTGGGGAGGTCCTGGCACAGGCTGCCCAGAGCAGCTGTGGCTGCCCCTGGATCCCTGTCAGTGTCCAGGGCCAGGCTGGACGGGGCTTGGAGCAGCCTGGGACAGTGGAAGGTGTCCCTGCCCATGGCAGGTGTGGGGCTGGGTGGCTTTTAGGTCCCTCCCAACCCAAACCATTCCATGATTCTTTGCTGCCCTAACCAAAACCTAAAAAGATGATGGGAAGTGTGATGTTCCTGAAAAGCAAACAGAACATCCTTGACCCCCATGGAGGTGCTGGAGTGTGTGAAGTCCAAAGGTGCTGGAATTCATGGCTGAGCTTTTTTAGCAGAAAATGTGAATTAGGGAGGACAGACAACCACCAGCCTCTGCAAATTTCAGGCTATGGAGCCCACACTGTGCTGTGCAATGGGGATGGAGAGAAGAACCTACAAGCCTAAAGGTCCATGGTGAGATGTTGGTGTGGGCAAAAGGCAGTGCCAGAGGCTGGGAAAGAAGGAAACATCGGCTTCACCACAGGACTGATCTTGAGGCATCCCAATTCCTTGTTCAGAACCCCAGGGAGCTGGCGTGAGATTGGTGCTTTGCAGCCAGACAGCATCCCTTTGATTCCCTGTCAGTGGAGCTGGAGCTGGTCTCCTGGAGCTCCACTGCTGCTAAACACATTGCACAGAACCATGGAATGTCCTCAGCTGGAAGGGACTCACAAGGATCAGAGCCCAACCCCTGGCCCTGCACAGACACCCCAACAATCCCAGCCTGTCCAAACGCTCCCGGAGCTCTGGCAGCCTCAGGCTGGGACCATTCCCTGGGAAGCCTGGGCAGTGCCCAGCACCCTCTGGGGAAGAACCTCTCCTGATCTCCAACCTAAACCCCCTGGCCCAGCTCCAGCTGTTCCCTGGATCCTGTCCCTGATCAGAGAGAGCAGAAATTGGAGCTGCCCCTCCACATTTCTCCCCTAAACTAGCACCTCAGTGGGAGAAAATCCCAACCAGTTCCCAGCAAACAGCAGGCAATGAGCAACAGAGGATTGCCTGAAATCTTTGAGGGGGTAAAGCAGATGGGAAGGGACGATCTGAGGCACAGACCAGCCCCGGGGTGGTGGCAGGGCAACCCTGTTATTACAGAACTGGAAGGATTGCTCTGCATGCCTTTGGAGCCTAGGCTTTAAAGGCACGAGAAATGGGACTAAATCCACAGGGAATCTCAGCACAGAGAGGTGTGAGGGGCTGGGAACAGCACCCACAAACCACCAGGCAAACCCCAACCACAACTGAGCCAGGACCAGGAAATACAACCCAGGGATTCCATTTGAAACAGATTTCATGAGTCTGACCCACCCAATGTGCTGGAGGAGGGCTTGCTGCAGTTTCCACTGATTTGAGTGGAATAAATGAGAGCATTTGTTCTTGTTTTGTACAGGATTTTCTTATTCCTTAGCTAACAGGAAAGGCAATGCATGCAGAATCACTGGATACTGGGGATGAGGAAAGCAGGAGCTATCCTTCTATCCTTTGTGCCATGCCTCAAGCCTGGTTGTTTAGAGAGGTTTAAATATCAAATACTAAGAAAGAGACAACCAAGGAAGTGCAGTGAAATCCATATTATGTCAATCAGCAAACAAAAATTCAGGAAATTGTGCAAATTTCAAGTTAATCTCTACCATTCAATGGCAAAATGAGCTCCCCAAGATGTCCCTTTGTTACCATCCTGTCACTACAACATTCAGCATTAACCAGCACCATTCCGAGGAGGAGAACGGGGCAAATCCCTGATCATCAGACATGATGGAACCCTGGGATCTCAAAGCATCCAGGAATCCTGTTCAGAGCAGGCTACAGCATCCCCTGTGCCACTCCCGACACCCAACGAGTCTGTGTCAGCAGAAACCCAAAAGTCAGGGAGCTTTCAGGAATTCCCAGCAGCTGTTGGGACTGGGAAAGGAAACGCCCGGCCCAACGCCAGCTCTGGGAAGAGCAGGACGGATTAAAGGGGCTGCTCAGAGGAACTGAACACAGTAATTCCACAGTGGATGAGTGGTGCTGCTTCAGAGGGAGCTGCACCTGGTTCTCTCCTTCCAGGTGTTCTGGGCAGGTGGCAAAAGGCTCCTGTGAGCATCCGGCACCAGGGACAAGAAAAGCCAGAGATTCCCACGGCCAGTCCCTTCCCTGGAAACTCGGTATGAGGATAATGGCACCCAAAGGGTTCATGAGTCTCTTTTAAAGCACAAATAAATCACACTGCGGGCTCTCCAGAGTGACAAAAACCCAGCTGGAATGATTAATCCGCGTCCCAGATTCCCTGATGCAAGAAGTTTGGGGATGGACAGTTCTTCCCTCAGCCAGCCCAACTTCACAGAGAGATTCTGACATTTCTGAGCTGTTTTTTATCCGGAAAACCCCAAATCACTCCTCAAACCAGAGATCTTTTTACCCAGAATACCTCAAATCACTCCTCAAACCAGAGATGATCTTCTGCCCACTAAAACCTAAAGGGAGTCAAAATCATGGAACAGTTTTGGTTAGAAAGGACCTTAAAGCTCATCCCATTCCCTGCCATGGACAGCAGCACCTTCTAGATTTGCTCCAAGCCCCATCCAACTCGGCCTGGAAAGAGTAGCTCCAAACAAATAAAAGCAACTCTGCCAACTTACCTTACGCCTCCAAAGCCCCAGATTATGAAAAAACCTGCACAAGTACAAGACAAAATGAGCTAGGGAAGTGTTTCCAAAGGAGCCTGAAACCCAGGGAGAGATGCAGTGTATCAGAATTGCCAATTGCTGATGCCTGAACTGCATCCACGTTTCCCATCGGGGGAAAATGAGGATTCTCAGTCACGGATGTTGCAGGGGGAGTGCAGTAAGCAAAGATAAATATTTAAAGATTGCCATAGAAATGGGGGAGAGAACACAGTCCACAGCAGCTCCTGAAACAGCAAATTCCTGATGGGAAGAGCCCCAATTCCTGCAGGTTGCTTGATTCCTGCAGGTTGCTCAACACGAGCCACAGTTTTCACGTGGATGTGTCATCCTTGCTCTGCTTTGATCCAGCAAGGAAGGCAAGTTCAAAAGGAATTCTGACCTGGATTTCCCAACTCCATCACACGCTGTGCTGGCTGCTCCTGGCAGCACAGCCTGGATGCAGCTGGGGACAGCCCGGAGAGACGCCAGCAGCACCACTCGGGGCAGGAAATGCACTCTGGAAGGAGCCCCTACCTGGAGAAACACCCCTGGAGCACACCAGCACTTCCCAGAGGCTTCTTTCCAGCTTTTATCTGGATTTGGGCCAAACCTGAGCCTGGCTCCAGCTCCAACACCTTTCTTAAGCCCTCACAGCCATCTCCAGGTGATGCTGCCTTTCCCAAGTCAAAGCCAGAAGCTTACCCACCTCCCTTACCCTCCTTAGGAAAATCCTGACTGGGTGTTTTCCAACAAAGCCTGCCCTGACGGAACACACAGGGAAAAATCACTTCCCTTGGAGGCGCAGCTCTGTTTACACAGAGAGTGGGAAGCCTTTTCCAGCAGCCCTCACTCACATCCTGTGGAAGTGGCTGGGATGGAAGCAGGCTGTGCCCAAACCCAGCGCCTCCTGGAAGCCCTGGGAACAGAACTCCACGGATCAGCCACGAGCTGGGAATGCACAGCCACACCATCCCTGAGGAGCTGGGAATGCACAGCCACACCATCCTTGTGGAGCTGGGAATGCACAGCCACACCATCCCTGAGGAGCTGGGAATGCACAGCCACACCATCCT
This sequence comes from Irena cyanogastra, assembly GCA_013397155.1. Taxonomy (NCBI): domain Eukaryota; kingdom Metazoa; phylum Chordata; class Aves; order Passeriformes; family Irenidae; genus Irena; species Irena cyanogastra. Next base: position 2,895 of record VWZV01002817.1, on the reverse strand, counting down.
TGTGGAGCTGGGAATGCACTGCCACACCATCCCCGAGGAGTTGGGAATGCACAGCCACACCATCCCCGAGGAGTTGGGAATGCACAGCCACACCATCCCCGAGGAGTTGGGAATGCACAGCCACACCATCCCCAAGCTGGGAATGCCCAGCCACACCATCCCCGAGGAGTTGGGAATGCCCAGCCACACCATCCCCAAGCTGGGAATGCCCAGCCACACCATCCCCAAGCTGGGAATGCTCAGCCACACCATCCCCGAGGAGTTGGGAATGCACAGCCACACCATCCCCAAGCTGGGAATGCCCAGCCACACCATCCCCGTGCTCCCACTCCAAACCTGCCGCTGCTGTCCCTCCTGGCAGACGTGCAGACTGCTCTATGCATTACATTTCCATTCCATTTCCTGGGATTAAGGATGAGGAGCACATCCCAGCTCTCCCGAGCAGCAAACACCTCTGCAGAAGGTGCCCGACGCAGTGGCTGAAATCCCCAAATCAAAGGTCACCCACGTTCAGCAGTGGGAATAAACCAACCCCACCTTCATTCCAAGCCCAGGCACGGCAGGAACACGTGTCCTGCAGGCAAGCTTCCCTCAGGGGCTGCTCCCACAGCCAAACACAGGGAAAACCAGAGTCCCAGGGAATAAAGGCTGAAGTAAACTCGAATGAAAATTTAAAATCGTACACACTGCTTGTACAAACCCACGAGAGAAAATGACAAAACTGTCCAGACCCTTTCTGAACCCAAGAGCTTCACCTGCCACCCTGGAAAAGCAATGCTGCCTGGGTGGAGCCACCTGTCAGGGAAAACTCCAGGGAGCACAGCAGGAAAAACACACACAAACATCCCTGCCATGCCAAAACAACCACGGGATGTGGCTCTGCCGCCGCCTGAGCACGGAGACACAGAACTCCTGGAGAACAGCACGGAATCCAACACCAAGGAACACCACGGTGTGCGAGACAGGCACCACCCCACCCTGGAAAAAAGTGTCCGGGTTGGATGGGGCTTGGAGAGACCTGGGATCAGAGAAGGTGTCACTGCCCGTGGCAGGGATGGTCTGCAAAGCCCTTCCAACCCAAACCCTTCTGGATTCTGTGAAACAGCTGGAATTCTGCCCAAGATTTTGCTTTCTTCTCTCCCACTTGTGACACCAAGGAAATACCAACCTCAGGGGGACATAACCCGAGGGAAAAATCCCGGTTTTCAGTCTTTCTCTGGCATCAGCATAAGGAAAAGGAAAGAGAAACGGTGGTGGGAACACCCAGGGCTGTGGGAATGAGGAAAGCTCCCACTCTGGCACTTCATCTCCAGAAAGGCCAAACCCTGGCTGCAAGGCTATGTCGCGATATAAAGCACTTTGTCGGGACACCGCAGCACCGCCCCCGAGCCGCGGCTTCCCTGGGAGGCTCCGCTCCTGAAGGTCAGGTGGGGAAAGGCCCCTTCCCACCCAGGGCGCGGATTTAGGTCAGCAGCTCCTCCACGGGAATTCGCTGCAACTCCCGTCCCTTTCAGCCACGGGGAAGGGTTCCAGCTGCTGACCCGAGCCGGCTCCCAGGGACGATTAAAGCCATCCGAGCACAAACGACATTCCCGGCGATCCCGGGGTTATCTCCCATTCCCGACTCCCCTTTTGTTCCTGCTCTGAGCATTCCTTGGGAGTTCGGGTCACGAACAGCGAGACACTCCGGCCCTGCTCCCGCTCCTCCCGAGAAACGCCCGGCCCCACCGACTGGAAAAGGCGAGAGGTGCGGGAGGATGAGATAATGCTCTTGCCGAGCCCTGCAGCGGCTGCTCAGCCCAGCCCCGCCGTGACAAGAACACCACCCCAAATCAACCCCAAAGCACGCTCCCAAAGCCCCGAGCGGAGAGCGGCAGCGCAGACAATGGGGAGCGACACCCCAAAGCCCCCGGGGGTGCCGTGCTGGGCACCTCGGCTGCTCCCACACCGCGATCCCACTCGGAAATCAGGGCATGGACACACGGATCCCGCGGATCGAGGGGAGAGGCGGATTCACGCGGAGAGCGAGCGGGGACTGAGCCGCACCTTTGTTTTCACACGCACTCACCGCGAGCTGAGGTTTTGGGGGCACCCCCAGCACCCCCCAGCCGTGTCTGCCTCCCAAAGATCCTCCCCTAAAAAGCATACTTGCCCCCCAAAAGCCGTGTTTCCCCCCCCCAAAGCTGTTTCCTCCCTGAAGAGCCATAGTCTCCCCAAAAAAGCCGCATTTCCCCCACCGCCGGCACTGTCAACCTGTGCCTTGGCACTGCCCTGTGCCAGCAAGGAATTTTGGGGAAACAGGGCTTTTAGGGGGAAAACGGGGCTTTTTTTCTTTTTTTTTAAAGGGAGGAGGGGTTGGAGGATTATGGCTTTTACGGGGGAAAGATAGAGTTGGGGGCAAACATGGCTTTTAGGGGGAAACATGGCTATTTTGGGGAAAACATGGCTTTTAGGCAGGAAAACATAGGTCTCAGGAGAGAAACGCGGCTTTTTGGGGGAAACACGAGGTTTTCTGGGGAATCGTGGCTTTTAGGGAGAACATTCGGCTTTTCCCCAAACGCGAGGTATTTGGGGAAATTTCTTTGGGGGGAAGCGTGTATTTTATGGAAGGAAATACGGCATTTTGTGGAAGAAACATTGCTCTCGGGGGGGAAGCTTAGCTTTTTGGGAAGGAAACACGGCTTTCAGGGGGGCAACACGGCTTTTTTAGGAGGCAGGCTTTGCTTTCTCGCCGCCCTGAGGGAGCCCCCAGGGTCCCCTTCCCGCACACCCCGGAGCTGGGAAGGGGCTTCCCCCTCCCAGAAGGGGCTACAACCCCCCGTGGGCTCTGCCCTCCGCAGCGACCCCCCAAAACGCTGTGAGGGGCTGGGACAGGGGTTCCCCCCACCCTCCACC
>VWZV01002814.1:389991-710422 GCA_013397155.1 Irena cyanogastra | reverse complement strand
GACTCACCTTGCAGCAGGTGTGGTAGGACTGCTGCTGGTGAGATTTGGAGCCATGCTGGAGAAGTTCACAGAGAGCTGTCTCCCATGGGAGGGACCCACAGTCTCACAGGGGAAGGACTGCTCTCCTGGAGCAGCAGAACAAAATCTTGGTGATAAACTGACCCAAAAACTCCCATGCCCTGTCTCCTTGTGCTGTTGGTGGGAAGGAAGGACGGGTTGGGGGAAAAAATGTGTTTTAAGGGCTCATTTTACTTCTCATTATCCTCTTCTGACTCTGGTAGTAATAAATTCACTTTGTACCTCTAAGCTGAGCCTCTTTTGCCCTTGGAGTGTTTTTTCCTGGTCCTTATCTAAACTCATGAACCCTTCATTAATTCCTTCTCTCCTCTGCCCAGCTGTGGCACGGGAGGGTGAGCCAGTGACTTTTGTGGGTGCCTGGCACTGGGCCAGAGTCAAACCACGACAGCAGCTTCCCAAAGACACTCAGTGATTACTTCCTCTCAGTGCAAAGATGTGAGCCAGCCCAGGGCTGGGGTCAGCACACATTTCAGAATATGAAGGAATCTGCTTCCTGGCATTGAAGGTGCTCAGAAATGAAAATTTCAGAGGCTTTTCAGATTTTTGGCCCTTTGCAGCAGGGCTTTAGTGCATAGCAGTATTTCCTTGTGTCTCTGCACCTCGTAGCCTTTGGAAATGTCAGCAGTGCATGTATTGCCTTTTGTTTGTCATTCGGCTGGAGAAATGAATTCGTTGCCCTTGTGAGATCAATCATATTCTCCCCAAATAATTAATATTGATGGCAGTCATAGTGTACTGCTGCCTGCAGCTCCATCTCAGCTTTCCCACTGTGTAGGTGCTGTGGGTCACAGAGCAGACTTTCTCACAGGAGGCTCCTGGACTTCAAATTTCAGGGTGCTGTTCTTTGAAGGTTGAATTTCAAGATGCACTGATGGGGCCAGTGCAGACAGAGCCTAAACAAGTTCCCTGTGATGGTGCAGCCAAATATTTGCAGAGGGAAATGTTAGGGGCATGGAGAACAAGAGGAATACACGTCACAGGGGGGAAGGATTGTCTCACTCTTGTTTCTCTTTTCCTCCTTTTTTCTGTGCATACACAGCTTTTTCTAGTTCCCTTTGCAGAATGCAACTATACTATGCTGACCAAAAAGGTACAGATTTGCAAAAGAAACCTGCTCTGGTAGTCACCAGGAGGACCAAGTGGGTGGGTTGGGAATGTGGAGGGCTGGAAGGACCTCCAGAGAACTGCCTTTAAGTGAGGTGCTGTCTTGGGAGAGGCTGGTAGCTCCTGGGCTTTCTATTTTTATATTGCTTTAAATTGATTGATGTGTAAAGCACACTTGGAGAAGCCTGTCTGAGCTGCAGGACAGGGATTGAAGCATCTTGATGTCTTATTCTTGTTTGCTTTTACTTGTAAGGTTAAATGGGATTAAATTAACATGATTAATATAAGTACCAGGTGTGGAAATGCTGTGTGGCCCAAACTTGAAAGAGAACAACTCATCTGACTTGCTTTTACCCTTGAATATGTTGCTCATCCCAGGATACGCAGAGTCACTTGAGGAAATCATTCTCCTATGCCTCAGAGAGAGCTGGGCTTCCCACTGGCAGCAGCATGGGCACACCTGATAGTGGTGCTGGAGACACCTGAGGAATTTGTGGCACCACAGGAAAGCAGATTCTTGGGAAGGGAAGTGAAGGACAGTAGTGATGATGCACTCTGGAGCATGGTGGTGCTTGGAGGATTTTTGCCTGTTGTGTTCCTCTCTGGAGGAAGGAGAAGGGAAGGATGTTTGAATATAGAGCAGCCATCCTGCGAATCTGGTCCTCAAACACTCAGTGTTGTGAGGGGAGGAGGTGAAGTGGAGGAGCAGGTATCAGCAAGGGCTTGAACTTAAGGAAAGAAGCTCTTGGAGTGTTTTTGAAACTGAGAGCCTATTGCAGGTGGTGCTGAGCAGGGCTGGGTGCAGCCCCTGGTGTGACAGGGGACATGAGGAGTGAGGCTGCAGGGCACTGGTTGGACCAGGCTGGGCTTGCAAGGAGACACTTCCTGGGAAAGCTGCTCTGGGGTTTGAGAGTCCTGGGCCTGTCCTGAAAAAGGCATTGAGCCCATCTGAAAACCTGCTCAAATCCACATTGTGTTCTCTGGGTTTAGAGACTTGTGCTGAGCCAGCTTGGGGCTGCTGCTGTGCAGTCTGTTGCACTGTGTGGATGTGCTGCTGCATCCACTGGGGCAGTGGAGCAACCTCCTAGGGAGGGTAGTGGAGCTGCTTACATTGTAAAACCATTTAAAAGGTCAGGAGGCAGAATGTATAAATTAAATGCTTGTTGTCAGGTGTCTCCAAGTATTCCATGACAATGAATTGGAATTTTTCCAATGAGGGGGGATCTCACTTTGGATTCCTTAAGTCTTCTCAGGTCTTTGAGCCACACTGATTGCAGATTTCTTTTTTCCTGTGCAAAGATTAGTTTCTCAATTTATTTTGTGGTAGCACAATACGTGTGTGTTTCTCAGAACTCTCCCTTCACTGTAACATAGCTGTCCAAAATAGAAGCATTGTGTCTGGCTTCATGGAAGATCTCAGCTGTCTTTGAAGCACGGCTGGAAACTTTTCATTCCCTGGCTATTCACACATAAAAAATAGACTATCTGAGCTGGATACCTTTTGCTTGAACACAGAAGTGCTCTTGCAGCTTAGTGTTTGAACTGCTCAGTGGCAGCGTGGATCCATTTGTAATCTGTGCTGTTTGATTTCGTAGCTGTGGCTCTGCCTGCCCTCTCCAGCCCACTCCACAGATCTCTAGGCAGTAGTCCCAGCTGCTTATTTGACTTGTCCAGGTGTGCATATTTTGTAGAGGTGACAGAGAGCTCGTTTAGTTTCCATGTATGAAATGTAGTGTGCTCTGCCTGTTAAATTGGTGGCAGAGTATAATCAGTGGCACCCTGGACTCCAGCAGAGCAGTGTGCAAGATCTGCAGCACTTCTGCTTTTCCAAGTCCTGGGAGGACCCTGGGAGAGCTGCAAAGAGAAGCAGAGGATTCCAAATTTCTTCAGGTACATTTTCAAGCTCCCCCCTCCACTTCTCTGCATGCCTAGATTGTACTTTTTTCTTTTGAGAGGGTGAAAAAAAGGCTTCTTCCTCTGAATTCTCATTGTTAGTGTTAAATCTGCTGAGCCAGAAGGATGCCAGGAGATGGTATCTAAATGCCAACAGCAAATCACAAATTCCCTGCATGGAAATCTCGCCTCCATGTCCCAAACATTGGCACTGGCAAATCTTGCACTACCAAGGAAGCTCCCAGGAATGACTCACTGTGAATGAAAGTCTCCACACTTTTTCCCAAGCCTCTGAGCTTGAGGGGAGGCTGCTGCCAGCTCTGCCCATGGGAGCTCTTGGTGCTCTTGGAAGGGCAGCCTTGCGTCTGCAATTTGTGCTGCTCCATCGGAGGAGAAATATCTTGGGATCACCTCCCATGGTGACTCTGGAACATAGCACTGCTGAGCTTGTTCATCCCCATGTTGGGGATTTTGTACAGTGTCATTACTAAAAAGCCATCAGGCTGCAGCCCTTGGCCTGGATGGGCAGGCAGGAAGCCAGGGTGGGTGCCAGGCAAATGGAGCCACCTTGGATGCCTGGTGTCATGTCCTTGGCTGGCACTGAGCTGGCTGAGCCACTGGTTAAGAAGACTATTTCCAGATTTTCTTGTTGTGTGTTTGGTTTTGGTTTGGTATTTTTTCCCTTGAGGGTACTGAGTAGCCCTGGCTGTAAAGCTGTGTGCCAATGGCCAGGTCTGACCAAGCGAGGCAGAAAGTCCTTTGTGCTGGTGGCAGGAGACACTTCTCACCAGAGCAACTTTCCATCTGACTCCCACTAGTTTAATTTTTTTTCCCCTCTGCAAAAGCAGGTGTGTAATATCTTTTGTGATTCTAGCTGGTGAAAAGCTTTCAGGCTGCTCAAATTTCAGCATTTCCTGTGGTTCTGATGACATAAATTACTTTTGTAATAGAAATATTTCAGAACCAATTCCTTTCAGCCCGCTCTGATGTCAGGCATGCGATGGCCTGGTGAGTGCAGCTACCCTGGCACAGGTGGGACTCCAGCACTGATTTTGCAGGTCCCTGCCTTAGATGTGTCACCAGTAGAGGCAGTGACTGGGTCACACGAATGGCTCCTGTGATATCCCTGATTGCAGGGCAGGCTTCAGCTCTGCTTGGTTCCTGCTGAAATGTGCCTGGCTGATTGGGAGGTGCTGCCAAGACAAATCAGGCTCCCTGCCCCCAGGAGAGGTGTGAATGTTTTTTCCAGGGACAGCGTTGGGGCCCTCTGGTCAGTGTGCCTGTGTTTGAAGTGATGAGCGTGGCGTAGCATGCACAAGAGCAGGCAGAGTGCTGCGAGCTGCTTTTGGTGCTCATCAGCAAGCTGCTGCTGGATTCCTCCCTGCTCCGCTCCTGGGAGCGTCTGGGGATGAAAATTGTAATCAGTGTGGTTATTCCTCCTGGGGAGTGAAGGCTGGGCTTCCAAAACCCATGGCCTGTCTTTCTGCCTAGGTGTCACGTTCTGTTCCTCTGCAGGGCTGTCCCTGGCACTGACCAGTTCTCTGCAGGAGGGGCTCCCCCTCGGGCAGGACAGAGGGGGACCATGGACACCACAGCAAAGGGCAGTGCCAGGCAGTGCCCACGTGGCCTCTGGGGGAGATGCAGGGTCAGGGAGACACTGTGCAAACCCTGGCTAAGTGGCACCAAGATGATTTATGCTACAGTAATTCCTCCTTTTGTCTGGCTTACTCCTGCACATACTGAAAAGCAAAAGTGTTTCCTGGGGGGCTGAAGGGCCTTTTCCCATTTTCCATTAGTGTTTTTGCTGTTACTTTTCTGCAGCTGCTTTTTCAGGCTGCCCTTTGTCTGCCTTTTGGAGTCTTTGAATTTACTTGAACTGTGCATCTATTTTTCCCCGTAAGAAAACCCAGCAGACTCATTGAGCAGCCTGCTGCAGTGCTGCTGTGTGATGATGCAGGGACCCAGGGCTTGTGGCCACGCTGTGACTGGGAGCAGAGAGCTGTGCCCCTTTCCTGAGCACCAGCTCTGCTCTGCAGCCCATCAATCAACCTTCTTCTCCAAGTCCATGTGGCACAGAGCCAAAGCATTTCCTCAGCTAGCCCACTCTGGATTTTGCCAGCCTTCCTGTGTCTGCATCCCGTTTTTTGGGGCTCTCAAATGCTTTTGAGTTGAGACAGAGTTACAGAAAGAAAATAGTATGTAAAACCTGCTTTGACTGAAATTATTTATTTCCTCTTTCAGAAACTGCTTTATTTTATATTCCCTTTCAGTCAGAGCACTTAGTGGCAAGGTTCTGAAGGGTGCTTTTGTTCTGCAGGCCGTAGTGGGACTTCTCCATGAAAAGCAAAAACCTATCAGCTCTCCCTAGAGGCCTCTGGTTAGGAGGGACAAAGGCATTTTTCTTGGAAAGTGCAGCATTGTTCTGTAGAATTGGTGCAGTGTCTTCGAGAGCAAGTGTGCAGTAGTTACTTTGAGTTCAGTTCTCTTTGTTAATTAATTGATATCTGCCTTTGGTTTTATAATTGCTTGGAAAGTGGGTGGGCTTTGCAGGGTCCATGCTGCTAAAGGCAGGAGGGGATGATGTCTTGCTGAGGTCTCTTTGGCAAAGGTGTTTTATTAAAAGGTGTTTTATATAAAAATATTCGTGGTTTTTTCTGACAGAAAGGCCACTTGTGACCAGAATCAAATGAAAAAAATTAAACCTTTCCACCCCCTTTGATGTTTAGAGCATGAGACATTTGCATGATTGTGCTTCCCCCCACCCCACTTTTCTTTGCTCCTCAATAGACAGAAGGTGAAAGTTTGAAGAAAAAAGTGCTCTGGGAGGAAAAGGGAACAATTTCTGGTTTGAAACAAAGTGAACATTGCAAGTTAAGTTCCTTAAAAAAAATTGTAGCAAGGGCTGTGATGGATCATTTTCCCTAACTGCTCTATAAATTATTATTAAAATGTTAATTTATGGAGACATTAAGAGCACCTCAGAGTATATTGGTCTCGTGAGAAGTTCCTGGAGTACTGAGGATGTATCAGAGCTCTCCAGCTGCCTTCTGGCTGCTCTGATTGCCTGCTTTCTAGCTGCAGTGTGATTTCTGAGCTGGTAAGCTCTCCTGCTCACCGATTTTATTCCTGGCTCCCTTTAGCGTTTCCTTTTAGTTTTATTTGCCCTGGGTGGATGCAGCTGTGTGAAGCCTTCTGCTGCAGCCTGGCTTTGCCCTCCCTGGCCCCAGGCTCATTCGGTTGCAGCCACAGAAGCTGGTGTTTGGTGCAGTTCTACAGAATTGCACAAGAAGTTCGTCAGGCACCGCTGGAATTGCATCATAGGCAGGAAAAATGACAACATGCTCTCTCCTGTCACGGAACACAGAAGCAAGTTGCTGGGAAAGGTTGAGAAAACTCTTCTGTTCCTGGCAAGACCAGGGTGGGTTCTAGTCCTGTGATGTCAGGTTCTTAAGGGCATTGCAAAACCCACTCCTCTCTGCAGCAGGATGCAATGTTCTTCTCCTGTGTCACCACAGACTGCTGTGGGAAGACCTTTTTATTTGGGGGATATCACAGGTTTGGGGCTGTTTGGGTTTTGGAGTTTTTGGGGGTAATTGTCTGCCTCAGGAATGGAGCTGGGCTGGCAAATCCTGGCATGGTCAGGGCATCCAGGAAGGTGTGATGCCTCCCCTTGACCAGCCCTTGACTCTGTGCATGTCCCTTCCATGGTCCCTTGCATTTTGTGTAGAGTGGGAGCAGCCAGGGCTGTGGTCAGCTGTGTCCCTTCTCTGTAATGGAGAAATTGCTGTAATCTGACAGGCTCTGTGTCCGTCTGTCTCCACTAATAAAATCTCTGGAAAGCCTGGAATGAACCAGAAGTAAATCACTCTGTGTGTAAGGCTTCTGATTTTATAGCTGGGTAGAGCAAGAAAAAAAGGATTTTCCTACTAGTTGGCAGAGCATGGAAATCTTGGATACCTTGCTCATGGGAGTGGGGACCTGGTGGCTCTGTGAGACAGCTGAAAGGAGCATGTTCCTGTGAGCACAGCTAATGGATGTAAATATTAGCTCGCTGCAGAGTTCATGTATCACCGAGTGAAGTGTGGTAGTTTATTTTGGCCTCGGGCCACACAAATGGTCTTGCTCAATACGAGGGAAACTCATCCAAAGTCCGTAGTTGTTCCTGCTTGCTTCGGGGCTGAGTTCAGTCTGATTTGTGCAAAATGCAAGAGAGAGTCACTGGAAAATAAGGGTGAGTCAGGACATGCTGTGCATTTAGCTCATGACAAACAGAGAGGGAACCATGAGGGATCTTTATGATGAGAATGATTCCCCACCACTGTTTACACCCCCTCTCTTCAAGCATCTCAGTTACCAAAAGTTCCTAAATTCTTACCAGAAGTGCAGCATGTTGGATCTCTCTGTCCAATCTAATGGCATAAAGATGTTTTATCTTTCTTCACCACTTCCAAGTGGTAGGAGTACTTAATGTTGTTTTTTCCCTATGGAGTCTTAAGTAACATTGGGAGCTGGTTGTAGGTGGCAATAGAGAAGGGTTTGATAGGCAGCTGGCTTTTCAATGTGGAGGAATGTCGTAGGGGATGATCAGCCCTCTCAGCTGGGCCCCAAGGAAAAAAAAACCTCTTCCTTGCTTCTTGACCATTTTTGAAAGCCTGATGTCTTCAGCAGCAGTGTGCAGCCCTTTCCATGGGCTGTGCAGGGAAGAACAGGCATGCTTCAGATTTCCTTTGTCTCTTTGAGATGAGCCCAGCAGAGGGAAGGCATCGCACAAAGGCTTTTCAGATGTGAGCACTGAAAAGGAAGGATTCAATATCCGCTGCTGGGTTTTGAGTAGTGCAGTTCACGTGTCGCATTCTTGTTAATCTCTGCAATCTGTGCAGTCTTAGGTGTTCTCTCCTTATGCTCAAAGCCCTTCTGTGTGCTGCATATATTCTGGACAGGTTTTTGAGGGACATGTTTAAGGGAGCTCTGTGGCTTCTCCCCCCACACTTTTAACACACCCTGATGGAGCAGGCTTCTCTGTCATCTCGTGAGCACATTCCTGACAGTATCACCATGCTCATTACTGCATCTGCCTGGCAGAGCTGAGATGCTTTGATGAAATTCTGCCTTTTAACCATCTCTTTTCCCTTTGTGATCTGACAGCACCCAGGAATATCAAATGTGACCTTAACCCCTTTAATGAGAGCATCTAGTAGATGTCAGTTTTCATGACTACCAGCTTATAAATTGCATCCTGAAAAACCTAGAAACAGAGGGAAATTTAATTCCAGTGAGTGAGCAGCTCTGAGAGCTGAATGCCAGATACTGGAGCAGGCAGCCAGTAAAACTCTGGCAGTGTACATTTATCTCAAATTACAGGAAATTGTGTTCTGTAGCGGGAATGGAAAAGTTTGGGATTGTTTTTTGCTTATCACTGCTGCTTAGAAAGTATAAGCCTTTGTTTAGATCTTTTCTGAAAAGTGTACAAACCTAGTGTTTGTTTACTCCTGCGAGTTCCAAGGAGAGTTTGACTGGGAAGAGCTGGTGAGGTCCTGTCTTGCCCCCACTGCCTGCAGGAGCAGGTTGAAGCAGGCTCGGGCAGTCGGCCCCTTTGCAGGTTGCTGGCAGCACACCTGGCCAATTCAGACTGCTCTGGTGTGGCTGTCCTGTCAGAGTGTCAGACAGGTGTTCAGTGCAGATGTGCCGCAGCCACCATGAGCGCTCTCTGCGCTTCTTCTTAGAGATGACCAGAAGGAGGTCTTGGCAAAGGGCCTTCTTTTGGGAGTCAGAGCTTGGCATCTGTAGCCTGCAAGTGTCCATTTGACTCCTTGTGCTCCCTGATATAGACTAGTCAGGTGACTTAAGTCAATGAGCCGGGCTGTCCTCTTCAGAGCCATCACCTCCCAGGCTTGGCAAGCCACCTGCAGGCGGAGCAGCGCTGCCATGTGGGTGCTGTTCTTAAGGAGTCGTAATGAAATAAAACTGGGATGTGCCACAATTAAACAAACATATATTCAGAGTTTAAAAAATGGCCTGCAGTGGTAAAACAGTGTCAAATAACTAGGTCTGTGTGCTTTGTCCCCAGGATGAAGATGGTCAGTGTCCTGCTGGTTTCACTCTGGCTGTCCATGGTCACCCTCAGCAGAGGCTCAGGTAAGGACGTGGCATGTGATGGACCTGCCCACTTACTGTGCAGAGAAGAAACCTGTCTGCAGAGAGTTTTGAGCATTTACAGTACTTCTGTTTTAGATGGTTGTGTGTTAAATACTTCAGTCAAATGCATGAACACAGTGTTAGTTTTGGGGGGCTGTTGTACAGTGCTCTGTGTCAAGATGACCAGTGTAGTGTGAACAGATGCATTAGCAAATAGCAACAGCACCTCGACCTAAAAGTGCTTTGCAAACTTCAGCTGTCCCCTTTGTCAGTACTGTTATTGCCCTTCTGTGAGGGGTGAATCCAGGGCTCAGCCCACGGAGCTGCCTTCCTACAGGAAGGGCCCAGGCTTGAACCTGAACTCTGCTATCCCTGGATCTGGATCTGGAGGGGACTCACATTCAGCTCTCCTATTCTGACTCATGCCTCAGCAATGCAAGGGGAGAGGGGAACTTCTAGAGTAAGAGGAGCTCTGATACCCGTCTCACTGAGTCACTTTCCTGACAGGAAATATGTTGTCATGCTGGCAGCTCCTCTGGCACTGGTTCAGCCCAGCTCTTGTGAAGAGGCAGATTGTGCATGTCTCGGCTCCGGACTTCCTATTTGGGGGTGGAAGGAGACAGCATGATTTGCAGGAGGCAACTGGAAAGGGGGAGGGAGGAAAGAACAGGAGCTGCTTTTATGGGAGGAAACCTTCAGAAATAAGGGCTGTGCAGGGGTTTGATGAGTCCCCCCGTGAACTCTTGTCCCTCTGCAATGCTGGCGAACAAGCAGTTACAATATACCCCGAGCAGATGAACAGCTCTTCTGTCGTTCTCTCTTGGACCACACTGAATTACTGTGGGCCAGATTCACAACGTGCACTTCAGCAATGTTCATCTCAGTGCAGTGTTCATTGCAGAGGCTGGAGCCTGCGAGGTTTTTCTCCTTGGGCTGCCCAAAGGCTGCAGGCACTCACAGTAGGCTGTGATCTTTAGTGGGGGATGTCCCATCCTGGCTAACAGGGGCTGGGTGGAAGTGGTGAGCAAAGGGGAAACAGCAAAGGAGAAAGAATGCATGGCCTGGGTCTCCCCCACTAAGCCCTACCAGTAGGAGTGTGTGGGGAAGGGAGGACTCAGCAGCATAGATCTCAGCTGCTTGCTGGGAAAATCCCTGCTTTGCTTGTGCTTCTGGACGAGCTGTTCTGCTCTCCACCAACGCAACATCCTCCTCCTGCTGAGGCAGCATTACAACACCCCACGTGCAGTCATCTTGGGATTTTGCAGAAAGGGGAGGTAAGTGCAATTGAATCAGGATTGCCCAGGAAATGTTAGAGCAGCTCTAAAAGCTCACACAGTCGGCTGGGAAGAAGCTGATTTCAGAAATGTGCACCCTGGCACTTGGGTCACACAGGCTCATGCCAATTGATCTGGCAGAACCAGAACCCTCCATGCATTTCTGCAGGGCATTTAGTACTTTCTAAACATTTCACCTTTAGCAGAGATTTGCTGTACAGGGTGGCCAGAACCCTTGGAGAGTGCTGCAAGAATGTAAGTCAAGGACTGGCACATGAGACATGTGATCAGTTAAAATACACTTCTCCTGCAAATCCACTGCAGTGTATGCATTTAATTTCCTGCAGGTCTGTGGGTGTCAGACACACTCATCAGCTCAAAGCTTCCTTTTTGTGCCATGGACTTCATAAACCGGTTTGGGCTGTTAGAATGTCCTTTGTTATTCATGATGGGCTTGGATGGCTGTTTGTACTTGGATGGTGGGGCAGCCGTCTGTGCAGCCCTCTGTTTCACTGCAGGGTTTCCTGGGACTGGCACCAAAAGGAGACTGGAGCTTGTTTCACCCTTGCAAAGTCGTAAGTACAGAGCAGTATGGTAGAGTGGCCTTGTTCTGGAAATGTTACAGCGTTGAGGCTTGCTTTTCCTTCTTGGAGCAGGGCATGTAGGTGGCTTGCTTTTCCTTCTTGGACCAGAGCTAAGCTTATCTGGAGTGAATGCAGAAGGGCTGTGCACAGTCTACAACTGCCCTGGTGGTCACCTAACATCAAGCAGGGCCATGGAGACAGGTAGCTTTCACTGGGGAACCTGGCTCCTGGGATATTTAACATGTGTGACTTGGTAGGGGTTTGTCATTTCAGCTGAGTCCTTTTCTGTGCTTTGACTATTAAGTCATGTAATGCTGTATTGTTGGGACCAGCTCTCGCTCCAGCTCAGGCTGAACTGAGGAAGGCTGGAGGCAGGGACAGGAGTCTTGTTGTGGTTTGCTGCCACTTTTCATGCCTCTGCCATCCTTCCCAGTGGAGCAATCTGGTCAGCAATACTGACCAGGGGCTGCCCAAGCCAGGGGTACCAGCTCTGCTGAGTCCCAAGTTCTGTGAGCTTACAGGGGAGGTGAGGAACCAACACTTGGTAAATTTCAGCTCTAAAATACCAGCATTGCTCTGGCTGTAAGTGGCCTTTCCATCCAGTTAAACCACTATGGCTGTCAGTCTCTCTGGCAGTGTGTCAGAAAGCTTTAGCATTATGCTTCACCCTGCTTCCTACTGGAGAGACAAACCCACAAACTTATTTCCCCTCCAGATTTTGCCTACAGCACTGTGGCTCTAAACATCTGTTCTCTGGGCTCTGCTGTTTCTGCTGCGTATGGAGGCTGGTGCTGAAACAAAATCAGTTGCTGAAAGGGAGGTGCAAGCTGTACGAGGGAAGAAATGTGATCTGAGTAGTGTAGAGTAAAAGATGTAGAGCCTGAGACTGAATTGGTGCCCGAGTCTTCTATTCGCTCACGCTGAACGCGTGGGCAAATCTTTTCCTAGTCTTGAGAATATACATGATCTGCAGTGCACGGGTTTGAATTCCTCACTCGTGACCTTTGGGTCAGTGTTTACAGTGGTATTCAAGGTCTTCTGCTTTCCTTGCCTAGCTAAGCCATCCTTAAGATGGAACTCCTGTTGTAGGATGCTTAATGAACCCAGATGTTCGGATAGCAGGGAAGGATAACAAAAACTGATGGAGCCAGCTCTGGTTGTACAGTAGTTTCTTTGGCACTACTGAAGTCATATAAATATACACTGGCTCGAAAGAGATGAAAAACCAGTTGGACAAAGAACATAACAGCCAGTATGAATACAGAATAATGTTATCTTCTTGTTTCTGAACAAAGCTGGCCAATGTTAGGTACCGACTTATTTATAAGATGTAGCTGTAATTGTGCTTCTTGTTCCATTTTTTTCTCTCTGCTAACCAGGCTGCTCTCTCACTCTCAAAGAGTTCTGAGCTTTTGCAGTGTGAGGGCTGGGGAGATGACCGTGGTTGGAAGCACTGTCTTAGGGAATTGCAAAAGCAGAAGAATATTGCTGCCAGGAGAGGAGGAGCAACCTCATGCTGGTTATCTAACGGACCCATGTAGTGTGAGCAGGTACCTGCTGTGCATAAATAGCCCTTTGGTGGGGGAATCATCATGTTTGCATAGAAAATGCCTCTGTAGCTCCCTTGGGGGCTATCAGAAAGGCCGTGTGGTAGGATGAGCCCAGGACTGGGCCAGAATGATATCCCAGTATGGCAGGTAGTGGCTGGAAGGCAGCCAGGAGCTTCTCTCCTGGGAGCTTTATTTCAGACTTTGCTGTTATTTGCTGGATTGTGAACATGTCTATTTACACTTCCTGTGTCAGAGGCTTTCAGCTACTTTGGTTTTGTCTGCTCTGAAGTTGGCTCCAAAGTGCCAGATGTCATCAATGCTTCTGGGTTCAGGTGGTGGCTGGAGCAGTGGAGTTGTGGCTGCAGTGAGAAAGAACCAGAGGTCTGGCTCCAGAGGTCAGAGCCCTGCCTGCACTGTCTCTCCTGAGTGCTGAACTGCACTGTGTATCTCACACTTAGCAGAGAGGCAGAACAGTTACTTTTGGCCAGGGGAAATTTGCAGATTAATAAATTACTGTCTGTAAAACACTTTGAAGATGGAAAGCTCTGTGCAACTCCTCAGGATTATTACTGTATGGCTCTTACTCTACTGATGGGGCTCCAGTCACCTTATTTTCCTTATGATTTGTGACAGCCCCAGAAGCTGAGAAGCTTATTTTAGTGTGTAAAGTCAAAAGAAAAACAGACTAAACTGCATTATTGTTTTCTAAAGAGACTAAATCCCTCCCCCACCACCATCTCCTGGGATTTCCTGACTTCCTCCCACTCTTCCAATCTCAGCTTCTTGCTGTCCTAATTTAGGACGTGATTTTATAACCATCCATACCCATCTGTGAGCTACTGTGGTTGTAGAAGTTTATGGCACTTGGAGGCATGAAGTCATTTGACACCGAGGGTGTTGAAAGCTGCACAGCCCTGGAGTGGATGGAGATAAAACCCATGGAACAGAGCTGACCTGGGTGCAGACGTGTCCCCGCAGCCGCCAGCCTCCCTCAACACCAGCCAGAGCTGTGCCCACTGAGGAGATGAAACCTCACGTCTGCTTCTTGTCAGCTGAGGAAATGGGTTGTGAGGGGTGAGCTCTGTGCGGGCATCATGGTGTGACCTATCTGCATTGAAGTGCAGATCAGCCCTTTCTGTGTTGCTGAGATGGTACTGAACAGTCACTTTTGCTCCTGTGTGTGTATCAAACAGGGCCTCGGGGAGCTGTCACGTCCCTGCTGGAGCCGCAGGGCTGTGCTCTCACTGTCAGACGTTTTGTGGCACCCAGGTGACTCTGCTGGACTCTTGGACCCTTACAGTGCATTTTAGTGCCAGCTGTGTGTGTTTGGCTCCCATCTGTGTCCGAGGACAGCTGCTGCAGCATCATTGTGGTGCAGACATCCCTGTGGCATGGACAGGGAAGAATTGCTGACTATTTTAAAGCAGGCAGCAGAGCACCTGGCTAAGTGCAGTAACTGGGCTGCACGGGTTTAGCTAAGCAAGCCTGTTGGCAGAGCCAGGAGTTTAGCCTGGACCTTGTCAAGTCCCAGTGTGGTGTCCCAGGCACGCAAGAGCCCCTGCCAGCTTAAGCACAGCTCAGCAGAGATGCTGATCAGATAAACCCCTTTTCTTGCTGCCTCTCCTACAGATGACTGCAATGGGGTGTTCCATTTCCTGTACTTCTCCTCTTCCTATGCTGCTCTGCCTTGCTTCACACATAAATTTTCTCAATGAAGTGGGATGGAAAGTAGTTGTTTGCTCTTCTTATCCTTCAGAGAAGCAGTTCATGCCCCTACCTTTATCGTTTTGATCTCAGATTTAAAGAAAGCCTCCAGAAAAATATGTCAAGCTTGCTAGAGAAATCTGAATGTAATTTTTTTTTTTTGGCCCAGTTGCTGGGAGTAACCAAAATACTCTGCCACATGCAGTAAACAGCTTTGTGCACAGATAGAGAGTGCAGTGACAGAGCTCACTGTGGAGGAGTTCTAAGAGACACAAATAATGACTACCCCATGTTACAGGCTGTGCTCGGTGAGGTAAGGCGATTCAGAGTCAGAAGCTCTGGGCTCCATTACAGAATCATAGTTTTTTGGATGTCTTGCTTTGGCTGCTTCCCCTGAAGTCAACAGAAGTTTATGCAGCCAGCCTGTTTTTCATGACTTTGGCCGAGGCAGGTTTTCACACCTGTTCAAATTAGACATTCAGGGTCTAAAGTTAATCAGCTGCCATGTGCAGGTACTTTCTGAAACTGAGCCATTCTGCAACAGAAGTCCTTTTCCTCCTTCTTTTCTGAGCTGTCCTACCTATTCAAATGATAAAAACACTTAGAGAGAGAGACTCCATCCTAGTGTGCAGCATCTAGGTGAGAGGCTTCTGTGGGGGCATCACAGCTCAGTGGCAGCACAGGAGGAATATGATGAAACTTGGGAGAAGTGTAAAACCATGTCACCAATACCACCACAGCAGAACTGCATGGATGGGCATGGGCTGTGTAGGAAGTTTGTGCCAGGACCACTTCCACCTCCTTGCTCTGCTGGAGAGGCTGTGGGAGGAAGGCAGTGAGGTTATGAGAGGCCTCTTTGGACACATTTCCACTGGAAGTGAGATTATAAATTTCTGTGGAGTTGGCACAGCTTCTAGGCTGAGCCTCCAAGGCAGCATTCAGCTACAACCAGTTTTTAGGTGTTGTGTGGCCTCCGTCACTGCTGTAGAAGTAGTGAGAGCAAACGGTGAGAGCCAGCTGATCTTGGCTGGGCCTAACCCAACTTCTGCATCATTCCCACCCATCTCAGCATGTTTTGGTTTGTGCTTCTTCTCCTAGTTAAGAGCAGAGCTTCTCATCTGTTCTTTTTTTTTTTTCATGCTTCTCTTCTTCTGCCCTGTTGTGTGGTCAGATGGGATACTACTGAGCAGAGAACACAGCCAGGGAACAGGGGGTGGTCTCGTGGAGGGTGGAAAAGGAAGAATGCAGACACAGTGGGGAGAGTGGGTGCTCCTGGCACTGCCATAAATGGGAGATGCACCCACACATGGTGCTGACCACAGCTGGTGCCTCCTATGCTCACAGCATGGCTCCTCCATTTAGCCTGGCTTCCTCTCCTTCCTTCTCACTGACTGAGCTTGAAAGATAGTGGTGAGGAAAATTTTTTAAGGTAGTAACGATTAATTCTTGCTTAATTGCTTTGTGTGATCAGCTTCTTCTGCCTTATCGATGCTGATTCGTGCATCACAATAACGGGCTGGCCTTGCTGTGCCCCCTGGGCAGAGGCTGGCTCATACCAGCTTTGCTTTAAGGTAATGCAGCAGGGACAGGTGAAGAAAGTAGGAAACTGTTGAGATACGACTTGGCAGCCCCAAAAAGCCAGCTGTGTCCTGGGTCACAGCAAAAGAATTGTGGCTAGGAGGTCAAGGGAGGTGATTCTGCCCTTTGCTCTGCTCTGGTGAGACCCCACTGCAGTGCTGTGTTCAGCTCTGGGGTCTCCAGCATACAAAGGACATGAATCAGCTGGAGTGAGTCCAGAGGAGGGCAGGAAGTTGATCTGAGAGCTGGAGCACTCTCCTGTGAAGACAGGCTTGGAGAGTTGGGGCTGCTCAGCCTGGCAAAGAAAAGGCTCTGAGGAGACCTTAGAGCCCTTCCAGTACAGAAAGCTGCAGAAGGGCTTCCCACAAGGACATGTAGTGGTGGGACAAGGGAGGATGACCTTAAGCTTAGGGAGGGTAGGTTTAAATTTGGTATTGGGAAGAAACTCTTTGCTGTAAGGGTGGTGAGGCACTGGAACAGGATACTCAGAAAAGCTGTGGATTACTTATTCAAGGCCAGGTAAAATGGGTCTTTAAGAAATGTGGTCTAGAGGGAGATGTCCCTGCACCCACAGAAAGGGTGTTGGAACTGGGTGATTTTTAAGGTTCCCTCCAACCAAATCATCCTATGATAGTACAGCCCCATCTGATGCTGCAGCTGAAGTGGTGTGAGGAACAGGGATCATTCAGCTGGCAGCACTGATGGCTTTGTGTCCTGCTGCCACTGCAGGATCTCAGTCTGCAAGGCAGTCCCCCTCAAGGCACATGAAATCAGGGTGGGCATCCTTATCCTCACCCTTCTGCCCTGCCTGCACTTTGTCTTCCAGTTCTGGAGATGGGTGTTTCCTTCTACCACGGAGCCTCCCTCTAGCCTGTGTGATCCTCACCTCTTTTCCCAGGCAGGGCTGTGCAAGCAGGACCATTTCTTGCCTTTTTCCTGCCTTGTCTGTCCCAGGTGGGTGCTGTGGGTCATAGGCTGCCTCGCTGTGTAACTGCAGAGCATTCAGCAGTAAGAGGGGTCAAGGTATCCACAGTGCTCTTGATTGGTACTGAGAACAAGGCAGCCTCTTTCAAAATCATTGTGCAGAGGCATTTCTAGGAAGGTGCATTTGTGGGATGATGTATTTTTAGAGAATTTTACTGTGTCCTTCAGGTGTATGTGTAGTGCTCCATTTGCTGCAGCACAGAAGAGATGTGGAGTTGGATATAGCTCCATCTTCTCACTAGTTTCCATTTATTAGGGAACCTCTGGAGTCACAGCATGAATGCTGATCCCACTTGATTTAATCAGGAGCTGCTCTTAACTCTAGCGGCTGTTCTGTGCAGGAAACGTTTCACAAGAGAAGAAACTCACTTCTGAGGCTTAGCCAGTGAAAACAAGTGTGAGTTGCTACAAATGGGTACAGCACCATAGAAGTTAGTGCTGTTTCTCACAATTAGAACTGGATCCTTGCATCCTCTTTCTGCAGTGCTCCCTCAAATTACATTGTTGCTGGAATCAGGATATATCAATGTGTGTGTATATATATATTAATTTTTTTTCATAGTGAGGCTGCTTTATGCCAATGAAGGGTCGATCAGTCATGCCATTTTATTCAGGCTGTCTGCAGTTTACAGACACACAAGTAGTTGCATGCTGATGTTAGCAGCAAGTAGGCTCTGAATATCCAGTAGAGCTTAAAATAGTGGAAAGAGCACAAAATGTTGTGGGGATCTGTTGGATGCAAATAAAATTATAGTAATAATGATGTTACTACATCATGATATTACTTAATGGATGTGTGTGGACGTTGTCCCATCTGCTGGGCTCTGCTGCAGAAGTGCCACCACAGCAAAGGTTGCTGTTGTCACAGGGAGAAGAGCACTGTCACAGCTGAGGAGGAGGAGGAGGCTCACAAAGGTGTGTATGTGTGAGGGGTGCTCTGCAGTTCTCACACATTGTATCAGGCAGAGCCCGGCTATCTTGGGAGTAAAACACCCCAAAATGTAGAATTAGCAGTGTAGCTGTCAGCATGGCACAGGGAGGAGGGGAGCCGTGCAAAGCCCCACAATGTCTGTCCCTGGTGTTTTATGTGTTAAGGACGTTTTGCTGCAGCCTGTGGTGTTCCTGCCATCTCTGCTCTGAGTGATGGGCCATGGCAGTGCTTCCTGAGCCCTCCGAGTCTGCCGGGTGGCTTTGCCCTGGCAGCCAGGAGGAGTCCCTGCCTTGGGAGGGAGGCACAGCCTGGGTCTCCCCCTGCACGGCTGCTCCTGTGCTCTGGGTGTAGCTGTCCATTTCCAGCAGTTATGTGCTGTGCCCGGGGTTCAGCTCAGAGCTTGCAGCACCCCAGGGCAGGGCACACGTGGGGAGCCTTAGCACCACCTGTTTGCTGTGACAGTGTCCCTGAAGCCAGGCCAGCTCTGAGACAAAATCTCCAGGTACAGCTCTTACAGTA
Source organism: Irena cyanogastra (assembly GCA_013397155.1). NCBI lineage: Eukaryota > Metazoa > Chordata > Aves > Passeriformes > Irenidae > Irena > Irena cyanogastra. The sequence continues at coordinate 692,088 of VWZV01002814.1, read as the reverse complement.
AAACAGTAACAGTCCCCTCTTCCCAAGCCAAAAGGCAAGGCCTGAGCATTGTTTTAGAGAAATGTAGGAAGAAAAAAAAAGAAAATAGGTGTATTTATTTTCAATAACTCATTCAGGTTGAACGGGTAAGTAGTTTTACAGTGCTGATTTATGGACTGTTGCAAAATGCAAGAGCTGCTCATGATTGCAAATTTCATTGATCTTGACTCCAAGAATTTCAGTACAGTAATGTTTTATATAGTTTCTTCTCTCCCCAGTCCTGCCATTTGAAGTAATGAGGATGATTTGCCTTTATGCAGCCCAAGAGGAGCTGTAAGTCAGGTGCTGGGAAGAGAACCTGGGCATCCTGATTTACAGAGCCAGGTCTGCTCCTTTCAGAGGGGAAGCCTTTCTTTACAGGAAGAAATGCCCTGTCTCCATGAGTAACAGTCCCTGCTTTATCATGCAGTTAGCAGGCAGTCTCTGCAGGCTCATTTCTCTCATTACCCCTCTAAGGACACTTGCCCATGCCTAGTTCATGGCTTCACCAGCACAAAGCAGCATGCTGGTTCCAGTTTGCCCTGATCGTGGTGGTGATGGGTCATTATGCTCCTTCTCAGAGTGTAAGGCTTCCAGCAGTGGTTTGGTCTTTGAAAATGAGCCTCAGCACTGCCTGTGGTAGCAGCCATAGTGTGTGATGCTGTGCGCTTTTGAAAGATCTGTATGTTTTTAGATGATGAGCACTCTCCAGATATTTGGGTTTGGGGTTCCTCTGAACAAATGCTTGTGTTCTGGGTAGCTTCACTGCTTTTTCCTAGCCCAATTCATTCTCTTCCCCCAGAAGTAGCACTCTGTCATATGGGTGTTTGGCATACTGCAGGAGGAGCAGCGCAGCTTGCATTTACATTTATGTGTAAACCCTCCAGAAAACATTTCTATTCTTACTGGCCCAGATTCCTCCTGCCCATGACTAACCATTGCTGAGCCATAGGAGTTAGCATCACTGCCTTTAAGTGCTGCAGGCCTGTCTTCTCAAAGGTTTATCTCTGCTTTTTTTAATTAAGTATGTGTTTGGGGGCAGGCTACATCCCACTGTCTTATTTAGGGAAGAATAAATGCCAGAAATCCTGCTTTGGGCCTGTGCAGTCAGTTCAGAAGAATTCAGAAGAATTGGGCTCAAAGAGCATATTGTATTCTGTTTCTCCTCTCAGTCTGAGTTCTTCTAATATCTGCAAATGGGAGAGGCTTTGCAGTGTTGTCTCTGGTGAGCCTGCGTGTGATGTGCTGAGACAGTGCTCCCAAGGACTGCTGCAGGCAGCACACCCCTCTCCTGTTTGACTCATTTTGGGTTCTCAGACGTCAGGCTGCCCTAGCAAATGCCTCCCAGCAGCTCCAAGAGAGGCTCTGGGAAGTGTGCCATGCTGTGCTCTGCCTCGTCAGCGTGGGGAGGCAGGAGGTGCAGTGACAGCAGCTCTCCCTGTGTCTCAGTTGGCTCTGACAGCGCAGGTGCTCTCAGGTTTGCTGACACCCTGGGACTGGGCTTTGCTTGCACCGAGGCCCTGCCTGCCTGGGCATCCTGATGGGCAGGAGGAACAGAGTGGAGGAGAGTCCTCGGAAGAGAAATGGGTTCAGATTGTGCTTTTTGTGATGAAACTGTTTGCTAATGACAAGGATATTTTTTAAGGAAAGTAATTAAAGATGAAAAGCTCCATACAGCTTTTTCTCATGCTGGCTGGTTTCTGTGTCAGTCCAAGTCTGCTGTGAGCTGCACTGAGCCACTTGGAGTTTGCAGCTGGGCGCTGCCTGGGAATACAAGAGAACCTGCTGCTACCTCCTCCATACTGTTCCTTCTGACCCTTAGGCTCCAGTTCTAAACTTCACTATCAAAAGTCTTTCTGTGTCGCTTATTACTGCTTGTACTCATTGTGTTATCCGGGTGTGCACAGGTGTCACATGAATCCATCACAGGAAAGACAGTCCTCACTTCTGGAACCACAGTCCAGCTTCTTCTGGCAGGGAAAGTGACCCCCAGCTCTAAGGGAGGGTTGATGTTTGATTTCTTATTTTTTTTCCCCTCTTATTTCAGCACATCTGTTTCCGTCTTCCCTGTCATTGTGTATGGATGCACACACACCTCTGACACTGTTGTCATCCAAATTTTATCTTCCCACATAAGACTTTTGTGGTAAATTTTCTTGGAGCTCTCTAGGAAGCCTAGTTTTATGCAGGAATATCCTATTCTATTGTCCTGATGAGAGATAAATAGCTTGGCATAAATGTAGGAGGTGTACAAATGAAAACAGAAATTTCCAGGTTCTCTAGAAATGAACACAATGTTCTTGCTCTGTTTTATAAAAGCCCAGTTTGCTTTCATTGAAAACACTATTTTTGTCTCTGATTTTAATGGGGGCAGGAGCACGGGCAGAGCTGTTTTCCTCCTGCAGACTTGCAAGCCTAAGGCACCTTGTTCTTCCTGCTGCAGAACGCTGCGATGACTGGGGTGTGGACACCATGAAGCAGATCCAGATTTATGATGGGGAACCTGCCAAGATCAAATGCCCACTTTTTGAGACCTTCTTGAAGTACAACTATAGCACAGCCCATTCTGCTGGCCTAACCCTGATCTGGTACAGGATCGCGCAGGACCGGGATCTGGAGGAGCCCATTAATTATCGTCTCCCGGACAATCACATCAGTAAGGACAAAGACACCCTTTGGTTCTGGCCTGCTCTTCTCAATGACACTGGGAATTACACCTGCATGCTCAGGTACGTTGTGTGGTGCAGTTTCTGTACGTCTTCAATGCAATCAAAGGACTTTAGTGGAGGTGGGGAAATGGTGCTGTTAGCACCAAATCTTTCTGTGGGGAGACGACCATTTACATAAGCATTAATGGGAAAAGAATGTTGCAATTATAGGACTGCTCGGTGCTGAGCCAATTTACATGGCAATAATGCTTGGAGCCTTGCAGACACTAATGAGCGTGCCTCTCCTTGCTGCAAGTGTCCATGAAAATATTATTGCTGAGCCCATGGCAAAATCCACAGGCACTCACCATTAAGAAGTGATCTGCATGTCTGGAGTAAAAATAGCTTCAGATGCAGGGGTAATGTTTTGACTGCACGCTAATTTGGCAAAGATTCATGAGATTCCGACTTCTAGGAAATTAAAAGTGTCTCTAACTGTGGTGCAAAATGAACGTAGCATCTGCTATGCATAAGAGCTCTTTTTGGTCTTCCTCACGTTGTCTTTTGTCTGTGTCTTTGACCTTATGATCTGCTTTAGCAGCAGGGGAGTGGATGTTGCTTGTTAGTCATCTTTATAGGCTTTTGTGAGCTTGTGTGGCCACCTCTGGTGAAATTTTTTTTCCCATTTATAAATGAGTCAGCTAAGGCTGTACATACCTCATCAGTGCTATGATGCTTGTTATTGCAGATGCAATTTTTATTTCATTTTACTCCTCTTCTGTAGGAGTAAACAAGTTTCAACTAATCAGCCCTGTTCTCATCCACCCTTAGGAACACAACCTACTGCAGCAAAGTTGCTTTTCCCTTGGAAGTTGTTCCAAAAGACCAGCACTCTTGTGTGAGCCATTCCATAAAACCCACTGAGGAGATGTTCTACTTGGAGCATGCCAATCAGAAGATCACATGTCCAGATATTGATGGGTTTTACCCTGCCAGTGTGACACCAACTGTCAAGTGGTACCTGGTGAGGAGGACTTACTTGGGCAGCAGGGGGATGCAGTGGTGTGTGTGAAGAGCAGTGGTTGGCATGGCAGTCATGGAACTGCATTTCAGAGTCTCCCCAGTGACGATGCTGTTAATGAAGCTTTGCTAATTTTAAGAGCTCTGCTTCCATTGAGTTCAAGGGTAAAACTGCTCTTGGGAAGGAATTGAGAGCTAACACTGAAGCTTTTTTGACCAGTGTGCACAAGTGAAAAATACTCCTAAGAGGGATTTAGGTGGCTCAGTTCAGTTATGGGCAGTGTGCCTGACCTGCTGTGTGTGAGCCTCTCACTTTCCTGTAAAGGAAACTGTCATTCCTATTCCCTCTTCTTTAAAAACCCCACCTGTTAGTGAAAATTGCATCCTTTCCAAAATCCTCTGAGGTGAGGAAGTGAAGTTGTACCTCAGGCTCTGCAAAGACAATGGGTGTCCTGTTTGACACAATTCAGAAAACCTCTTTTCTGAAGACTGAGACATCTCTACCCCACCCTCCATACATTTCTGATTATTAGACTGTCTCTGGCCACCCTCAGGCTCAATTTTATAAAATTTGATTTAACTTTTTCTCTCTAGGTGGTTGCCTTTAGTGAGTAGAGAATAAGAAGTCTCAGGGGATGTAAAGTCTGAGAGTTATGGGAATAAATTCTTTAATAATATCCTATAAAGTGCTTTTGTATTTCTAGATAGAAGATTTTCTATAAATGAATTTAATAATAAGGAGAGTTGTCAACAAATGTATCTGCTGATTTAAAAAAAAATTTAAAAGACCCAAAAGGAAAACCCCACCTCTAAAACTCTTCAGGAAAAACTTCCTCTTTTGTCAAGAGGAGCCGTTTCACTCCAGTAGTTGAAATGCTTTACTTGTATCGTTCATTGAAATTCACATCTCGGCAATCAATTAGCAGAATGAAACAAAAAGCCCCTTGGAAATAATTTTTCAGGCAGCAAGTCATCCCATGCCTAATAAAAATCATTAAAAATGGTATATGACCCCTGTCCTAAACTACCCCATTAGGATGTATCTGATTTGGAAATATACCATTCAAAAATAATCTCTTAGAAAATGTGCACATCTTTGGGTTTTATGGCAATCAAGATGTTATCTGCATAACCTCTTTCTGAAAAGGGATCTCCAGCTTGGTATTTTGGCAGTTTTCCTGCCTTGCCTGACAGAAAGAGAGGAGTTATTAAGGTTTGTGTACTACAGATTCTCGTTTGCTATTTGCAAATTCTGGGGCCTCATCCTCAGCTGAAGGCAGCCAGGAGAGCTTGATTAGTCCCGAAAGATGGACATCAATGGGGTACATGTCCTTTAGTCTTAGTATCCGCTTGTGAATACGTCATCATTTTCTTCCTATCACTTTTTACTTTATTCTTCACTCTGCTGAGGTGCTCGCTTTGATTGCCAAGGTACTTCTGGATCAGAGATCTCTCCTTTATAAAATTGTCCATGTTTAAAGTGGGATAAAGTTATTAGGGTGATCTGCTTCATCACTTCATTTTCAAGGTGAACATAGCAGTCTATGCTCCAACATGCTGAAAGTTCATGGTATTTAGGTCTGACCTACATCATGATCCCAAGAGTCATATTAATAGTTTAATGATCTTTGTAGTAGCGTTTAAACCAGTATCTGTACTTTTGAATCCCAAACTCAAGTATTTTTCTGCCTGACTCCAGAACTGCAACTCGGTGGATAGCTTCCATGAGCGATATCCCCAGGGGCCCAGGCTCGTCATTGGCATTGTCCGCAGTGCGTATAAAGGGAATTACACTTGCATTGTGACATTCAAGGACCACGGAAGAACCTATAATCTCACCAGAACCATAAAGATGAAGGTGGTGGGTAAGAATGACTTTAAAATGTGTAAAATGCATGTGGGTAACTGCGGAAGTGGTAAAAACAGCTGGAGGAGTTTGTTGCAGGATCCGTCTGTGCTTGTAGTCAATCTTGCGTTACCCAACCGACCTGACTTTTTTTTTCTTGCTGGGGTCAGACTTGTGTGACTGCCCAGAACATACTGCAGTAGAGGTCTCTCCCACCACCTTGTCAAATGCCCCAAACACAAGAGAGTGGCCAGGCTCGGGCTGGTGAGGTTCAGCCCATGAGATGGCCAGGGATACCCTCTGCTGGCATGTGAATGCATAACCTTGGCACTCCTGCTCATGGTCTCCTGTGCCCTTTGCTCATCACTGTTTGTGGGATTATCACTTCATAGGCAACTTGTCTTGATCTTCTTGGAATCTCAAAGCTATTTGTGCTGGGGTTGAGACTGCTAATCAGCCAGGCAGAGCTGGTGGTATCCACTGCTTGTACACATCTGTCCCAGGCACAGAGGCTCAGCCTACCTGCCAGGGAATTGTAGAGTTTAAAAACCTAGTGAGCAGTAGGATACATTCTGAGTTCCACAGAAACAGCTGTTTTAAGGGTTGAAATAGATATTTGTGACACGAAATTATGTTTGTATTTTGTTTTTTAGAAGCAGCAGTAAAAATAAACTGGTGTGAGTTATGCCTTGTGGGAGATGAGAAGGTTATGGAGCTCTTCTAATGTGAGAGGCCCAAACTAGCTTACCTAAACTTTGGGGAAGCCTCAAAATCTGGATCTGGCCCTGAGTTTGGGGATTAGATTTGTGTGTGCATGGAACTCTGCAGCAGGAATGCATCACGAGTTAGACTGGGGAGCATGTGGTGCGGTGCAAGGGCATTGGGAGTGGGGCTGCAAGGATTCCAGGTTTTCATGAAATGTGGGGCCCCATGGGGGCTCTCTGTTGTCTCCTGCAGGATCTCCAAACAAGGCCTTGCCACCACAGTTCATCTCTCCAAACGAGAAGGTTGTGTACGAACTGGAAGCAGGTAAAGTCCAGCACTCACAGCCTGCCAGTGGCACCGGGAAACTCAGCCAGGCACAAAGCTCTCCCCTTCTGCTGCACCCCCACTGCTTTCCCTGGCACAGCACACGAGCTGCCACGGGTTGCCTGCTAGGCAGTGTGGGATGCCAGTTTTTGATGGAGAGCACGGCTTTAAAAGTTGATTTTTTGCAAACACAACTAAGGACAGATACTCAGGCGTGGAGATAGAGAACTGCAGAAGCAGATGAAATGGGGACATTCAGCTGCTTAGGAGAATTCCTGTAGGACCTTGTCTCAGCCATGGCCTTGGCTGTGGTTTGTTCCCATCCTCCCTCATTCACCCCTAGAGTGGCTTTAGTCTTCTAGCCAGTTCTTGCTCATCTCCCTCTTTTTTGGCTGATGACTTTCTAATTGATGACAGCTGTCATTCTGCTGACCTCGCAGCACTGGGTAATGGGGTACCACACCCTTTCCCTCACCCCTTCCTCCACACCGTCAGGTTTGCCTAATAGCTTTTTGGAGCAATTCCCTATATCAAATGGATTGTGTCCCATTACATTGCTGTAATAAATGTGGTGGCAATGATGATGATTAGCACCAGAGTCTTTACTTTAAAGAACAGCTCTTTTGGCTCAGGTCAGATTTCATCCACAGTCCTCTGTAAGATAAAATCACTTACAGGCTGATCACCAAGATATTCACACTCCCAAGTCTGATCTTGAGCAGAAGTCAAATTCCTGAAGAAGTATTTCCAAACCAAAATACTTTTGTGGAGCTTGATCCTTCACTTTATGGCATCTGTCCCCTGTGCAGTGGGATTGATTAGCACTGTCTGGGTTTCCAAGGAAGTGGTTGGTGTGGAGCATGTCTCTTTGGGTGGATCACTTGGTGCAGTCAAGGAATTTGTAACACATTTGAGAAGGCAGGACATCTTTTTCTATTTATCTGTCTGTCACAAATCCTCATGTCCAGGGATGTTAAACTGTTACTACAGTTTATGTCAGAAAGTGGATGTTGGCCTCATTCCTTTGTGAAGGGAGGCAGAGCTCAGGCTGGTAGGATTTTAGAAAGCCCTAAAGTAAGGGTGGTGCTGTTTCTGCACTGCAATACCTTTTCTCCTAGGACATGATGGTCCTTTCTTTGCAGGTGATGACCTTATCCTGCCCTGTGAGGTTTTCTTCACGTTCCTGAAGGACTCCCGGACTGAGGTGTGGTGGACCATAGATGGGAAAAACACAGATGACATCACAGACCCCAAGATAAAAGTCACACAAAGGTAACATGTAACGTGAACCTTCGTTTGTATCTAATCCCCTGGGTCCTGTGTGGGTACAGGCATGTGGCAGTCCTAATGGAGTGTGTAGTCTCCCTGGTAACCAGAAGCTCCTGTGTCTGCACCAGGACCTCCAAGGAGGAGGCCTCCAGACCTGGGCAGTGTCATATCTTACAGATGGATTTGGGGGAGCTTTGTTAACCGGTTCACATCATCATTTGTTCAGGTCCTGGCAGTGATGCCAACAGCTGCTGTTGTTGTGGGACTTATAAAACGGGGGCAGGCAATTCTGTTTAGAGGAGTGTTCCCAAATAGCATAGGGTATAAAAGTGTTCCAGAAAAACAGAGGCTGAAAACAAAAATGTAATATTATACATAGTATTGATTAGAAAGAATAGAGATTCAATCACACAAAGGACCCAAATGAGGATCAAAGTCCCATTTGCTGGAAGCTGAATTACAAGTGGAAGGCAGTCACTACCCCAGCTGATTTGCAAACCAGTGTAGAAAAAGGAAAGGCAAAAGGAAATACTGTGTCCTCATTTTGCAGACGGTCAATTCAGGCAGAGAGAGACAAAGTGACTCATCCAGGACTGCATAGGGAATGTGACGTGAGCTGTGAATCTTGAGTTCATGAGATCTTCTTGTTTATAGGCAAGAACTTCCATTTCCTCTAAAAGGCAATGTGGCACAGCTGCAATGAGAAAATTATGGGCGGCAAAATAAATATTAAGGAAAATCAGATAAAGGAATAGCTGCAGCTGTATTACAATCTGAAGTGTATATTAATTTATAAATATCAAGTTATGTGTTTTGGCCTTTTTAAAGGAAGAGGTTGTATCAGGGAAAGGAATATCTGTCACTAAAAACTTGCTGCACTTTCACGTGTGTAATGCTCTAGTTTTCTCTTACAGTGAAATTACTAGAGATTTTGAAGACAAAACTCTGATAAGGACTCTAACAGTTGCAAAAGCCACAGCAGAGGAGCTGAAGCGGAATTACACTTGCCACGCCAGGAACGCCAGGGGCGAGGAGCGCAGCCAGGCCGTGGTGCGGGTGAAAGGTACGGTGCCTGCAGGGCAGGGCTGTGCAGGAGGGCTGCCGGGGGGCTCTGGCTGCTGCCTTCAGCCTTGCCCTGCAAAACGGTGGGGGAACAAAGAGTTCCATCAGTTCATCCTAACACAGTCTGTTCTGTAGGCGCTGCTGTCATACTGCGCCACTTCTTGGAGGCAGGGAGCAAAGGGCCCTCCCGTGGGCAAGTTCCTGGGTAGAGAAAGGACAGATCTGTTGTCCTTACCCCATCCAGTACCGCAACTGAAGCAGAGCTGAGGGGACAGGCTGCTTGAAATGATTTCAGGTTATTTGGTTGTGTGAGAATTTTGCATGACACAGCAGGTACCAGTTGGCATCCTCCAGAAGACAGTCTGCACTCGCTGGCACTGCTCAGGGAGTGACACAGTCACACCACAACGCTCTCTGGTTTTACTCCTTGCTGTCATGAGGCTGCAGTCTAGATACAGCCACCCCAGCATGGATGGAATAGAGTGATTCAGCCCTGTTCTGTGTGGGTTTTTCCTACGTCTTTTTTTCATCAAAGATTTGGTTCTTGTTTCCCAGACCTATCTCTCAGTAATAAAAGCTATGTGAGGCTTCCTGATTAAGGTGGATTTTTCTGCCTTCTTATCAGCCTCATCTAGAGCTTCGACACCTGCTTTTACTGCAAGCCAGACCGCCACTCTCCCACAGGGAATGCTGCCATGCCTTGTGTAGCTCACACCAGACACCTTCTTCCCTCTGTCTACTCTGCATTATAAGCGTGGGAAAGCTCGTTGAGGTCTTTACTGGAAGATCTTTTTCTTCTTGGTACTTGTCCTCCTTCTTTTTTAGGTCTGATTCCATCGAGACAAACCTTTTCTGGATTGTTAGGGAGGAACAATAGACCACACACATAACTGAGAAAGGCTGAAACCATCTGTCAGTGTGTTCATACTCCATATATAATTCTTCTGGGGTGATAATATTTGTACGTGTAGCAGAAGTGAATCTGAAATACTCAGATTCTTTCTCTAAATATCAGTGCCTAAATTCTGTTTTCTAGTGGACTGATCTGTACTATCTTCCCTTTTCCTCACCACGTCTGTTCTTGGTTAGTTGGCTGGGTTTGCTCTAAGCAGGCATGGTTACCCACCACTCCTTCTTCCTGCTCTGTTCACAGCAAAGTCCAAGAACCATCCCTAGCTGCTGCTGGCAGAGCAACCTTATGCTAAGCTCAGTGCAGCCCATCCCACTGCACATCCCATAGGAGCATCAGGCATGCCAGAACCAAACCTCTCAGCACCTGGCTTTTAGCAAGTGGCTCTATATGTTGGCTCCAACTCTTTCATTATATTAGGTCATATGCATTCCTTGCTCTTTCTGGATGATTTCCTTCTCCTTCTCATGTACTTCTGCTGCTCATCACCTAATGAATATTGATAAATTCCTTCCATTTTCGATTTTGTAATTCAGTTTTATTAGCAACTTATTAAATACTGGAATTTGGTGGTGTTTCCACTCCCTGTTGTTCTGTTATTGTGCAGTTTGCCAATTTGCACATCAGCTGCCACCAACAGAGTTGCCCAGGGATACAGTTAGAAATTTTCTGTCCTTAGTACAAAGAAGCAGCAGTGGTGTGACAGATGGTATATGAGTTGGAGGGGGCCTGTGATGTTCTGGCTTGATGCCCCCAGGTTCTCCTGTTTGTTTGCAAGCATTTCAGCTTCTCTGTAAGGAACTCTGATTCTTCTTTCATGATAGAAAAGAGTCAGGCCATGGCTAGTTATATCGTGGATGTCAGTCTGGGACAAGCCAGAGACATGTGCCTGTTTGATAGAGAGGGAGAATGGTAACCATTGCCTTTATCTGAATCTCTTAGAAGTCAGAGCAGTTGTGTTGCTGATAATGCTGAGAAGGTCATGTTCATATTCTGGCTTTGGACTGTTCAGGTTTCTTCACCAACAGGTTCCATCTGGCTGCTCCCAGGGCATCACTCAGAGACAGAAGTCCAGCCTGTGCTATGGACTTGCCCTGCTGACATAACCAGACCTAATAACTCCAGGGTGGCCAGCTATCACATGTCCCATCAGAAAAGCTTGGCCACCTTACTCTGAAGGGGTCAGCTTGGCTCCTGGCTGTTCCTCTGTGGTGTTTGGCTGCACGTGACCCAAGCTTGTTCCTGCCCAGCTGAAGGTCCAATGTGTTCTTTAACCCTGACCCCCTGTCTATTTTTGTACTCAGTTGTAGCACCCAAGTACACCGTGGAGCTGGCCTGTGGCCTGGGGGCCACCATCCTGCTCGTTGTGGTGCTCATAGTTGTCTATCACGTGTATTGGCTTGAAATGGTCCTCTTCTATCGGGCTCATTTTGGAACAGATGAAACAATTCTAGGTAAGGAGTTTAAAAGCTTTCTTTTATTTATCCTGCTGCATGACCTTTATTTTCATATAGGAATTTTCCTATAAGCTATTTTTATCACAGCATAATGACATTTTGACCTTCCGTTTCTCTATCTACATGTAGTTGTGTGGGTCATTGCTCATTAGAGCAAGAGGAGTCAGGTTTTTGGCTCAGGGAAAAGGAGAGAATCCTCTGTATTCTCTGCAGAGGTGGAGCATGGACATGTCAGGCTCCCTAGGGCCCTGCCCTGCTGATCTAGCTGTATTGTCCAATCTAGATTGTCAAGATACGTCATCAGGTTTCAGTAAGTCCCTTCTTTCCCTCGTGACTCTATGTAAAGGATTCATGATCTGATCCAGAGTGATCTGCTTTAAAATGTGGGAAGGCATCCAAAAGGATGGATGTGGAAATCACCATTCTGTCCTCAGTTCTTCCACAGCTTCCCTGTGTTACTGGGAGTTCATTGCTAGGGACTCTGAGGTGAGATTTCCTCCTCTGGAGGAGGCGGAGGGTGTTTGAGCCCTTGCAGCCTGTGCTGTGAATCTGCCACGGGGTGCAGCAGCTCTCGGAGGGTGTGGGCAGGGTGCAAGTCTCTGTCTGGTGGGACTGCTCATGTGGATAGACAGCAGCGAGAGGGAGCAGAGTCAAAGATGTCAAGAGACAAAAGAAGCCCGGACAGAATGGGTTGGCCTGTGGAAATCTACATGCCTTTACCTGCAGTGCCTGGGCTCCAAGTGAGCCTTCCTAGCCGCTTCTCTCGCAAGCCAAAGCCCAGCATGGGCAGCATCACAGGTGTCCCTTGTGTGTCCCTGTGCTCCCGCTGCCCAGACGGGAAGGAGTACGATGTGTACGTGTCCTACGCGCGCAACGCCGAGGAGGAGGAATTCGTGCTGCTGACGCTGCGGGGAGTCCTGGAGAACGAGTTCGGGTACAAGCTGTGCATCTTCGACAGGGACAGCCTCCCTGGGGGAAGTGAGTATCTCACTCCATAAATGTCCTCTCTTTATTGTTCTTTGAGGTGCTGATCATTGATTGCAACAAGCCTATCCGGATTACCTTTTGGTTTTTTTCCCCATCACTGTTAATTAACTCTTTTTAGTGTCTTCTAATATTTTTGCTTCACATGACAGTGTTGGAGATGCTCCAGGCCACCAAAATGGCTGCTGTGGGGATGGTGGTTGGTTGTTTCAGTCGCTCTTTCCAGGAGTGATGTGCAGGAATGTCAGCATGGGGAACCGGAAAACTGACCTTCATGCAAGCCCTCTGAGCTGCCTTAAAAATGGGATAAAGTCAAGGCTAGAGAAGGCCAGGAAAGTGTTATACTGGATCAGCTCACAGAGGGTAATGGAGAATCCTTGTGAAAACCAGGAGTGTCTACTTCAGGAAGGAGTGGAAGGTGTCAAAATCAGTGAGAAGATAACGTGCATCTCACTCATCCTTGTTAATTAGGGAGTTTGTGTCTAATATGGCGCACAGTTTAGCTACTATTATTAAAAGTACTTTGTTGCAGGTTGTGAGACTCATCTCTTCAGTAAGATGTAGTCCTTTTTTACTGTTTTGAGATAAATCATACAAGGTTGCGGACATAGTGTCTGCTGCAGGGAGGCGGGGAATTACCAAGAATGGAAGTTTGTGAAGCTATCCAGATACACACACTTTAACGCAAGTTCCCCAGCAAGGGCACAAATCTAGACAACACTCTTGATTTTCAGTTTTTTGGAGGCTGAGTTGTTTGTATGATCCTGATGCCTATTCAAGTCTGAATTTCTGCCAGTGCAGACCACTCCACTTTGAATTCATGGGCTTTGGCTCAGGACCCTACTGGTGACAAAACCTGTGCTGAGAAAGTCCATTGGGGGGTCCCTTTTGAGTAGGAACAGGAGGGACTGCTGGATTCTCAGCTCACCTGCCTGACAAAGGGAGCAGAATCAGTCTGGGTTCTGTTATCTTTCCCTTCTAGATTGTTGCCAGGATCTAGGAGCACCTTAAAGTTTGAGGCTAAATGAATATGTGTGTCTCAGTGAGACAGCTGCAATCCTGGTGCTGTTCCTTCTTGAAGAGAGCCTGAATGACATGGCAGGGCACCCTCCAGGCTCAATTTGCTTGATGCCAGTGTCAAACCTGCTCTGAGCCATTTTCACCAGATGTGCATTTCCCTCCCTCATGTTCCCTCTGCTGCTTCTTGCCCTGTTCACTGTAGAGGGTGTCATTTTCCCCCCAGCACTGCTCTCCTGGGCTCTCTGTCCTTCACCTTACCCCCTAAACGTTTCCATCTCTGCCCCCTCAGTCCCTGCCAGCCTCAAGCCAGCGCCAGCCCTGTGGAGTGCTGCTGGAGTGGTTTGTCACTGCACTGCCATCCACGATGCTGCTGGGGCTTTCCTGGAGCTTCTTAGCCAGGATTTGACTAATCTCCTTCTCAGGAAAGCACGGCGGGCCAGGAAATAGCTTTTGGCAGCTGGTGTCTTGCCTCCAGAGTGTGCATCTGTGACATGGGTAGAGAGTTATGTTGTCCTTGATGAAGAAACAGTGGGAGATGGATTATCCTGTGAGTTAGCTGACAGGAACTAATCAAACGTGCTTGACAGCTAAATGAAGTTGTCTGTCAGCATTATTTTATTCTCCATTGTAATTTCTGACCAGTCAAGAGTGTTCCCTTATCAAGGAAGTGTGGGAGATCTGCAGCAGAGAGTACAAGCGCCCGGAAACGCACTTACAAGGGATTTTCACATTAATTACAGGAAGGTGGCCAAGGACAGTCTACCTGCAGATGTTAGAAAATTAAAGGGGATCCCAGTTACCATGACATTTCTACAGCTCAAAGGGTGTCATTTTTGGGACACTTCACTAAAAGTTCTCCAAGTCAGTTCTAAAAATGCTCTAATCTGCTTTCGTAGATGATGGCAGCAGGAACAGATGGATGAGTAACAGGAGTTAGGATGGTAGCATTACCAAAGCAAATTATCCTGTGAGGACACCTGGGGACGGTGTAAATACGTACTTTGGGTGGGGAAACTGAGGCAAGAGGCATGAGGGGAGTATCCAGAGTCATTCTGGACATCTGCCAGACAAGGATGTAAGCATAGACGTTCAGGCTTCCTGAAGCCTCTTCAGAGTGAGTCTTTCCCCTGAGTTCATGTGTTAGGCAGCTGGCAGTTTCCCTGCTTTGCTCCAGAGAGCCTGTTTTTCCCCTCTCATTAGAAGGAAGCTGAGTCTCAGCCTGAGATCAGCAGCCCTCTTGGCCACAAGGCATCCTCACAGCACTGGGTGGTGTCACTGATGTGTAGTACAGCTACTCCTGTAGTACAAATACTCTTGGTTATCTCCGTGTAGCATGGGGAGGAGGAAATGCATCTATAGGTAGTCTGGAGCTGATGGAGAAGATGCCACTGTATGGGGTAGTGGGAACCAGCCCTGATGTAGGAAGTCCCACCTGAAGTTACTTACAGGGTTGGGAAGCACCAGTGTAGTCTAGAGAGAGCCTCCAAGGGATTTATTGTCCCCTTCAAGAGGCACCTGGTGTCACAGCAGCAGCTTAGCAGCATGTTCTTGGGCATCACTAACCACCTCAATGTTTCTTTCTCCCAGTTGTCACAGATGAAACCCTGAGCTTCATCCAGAAAAGTCGACGTCTGCTCGTTGTCCTGAGCCCCAACTACGTCTTGCAGGGAACACAGGCCCTGCTGGAGCTCAAGGCTGGCCTAGAGAATATGGCCTCCAGGGGCAGCATCAAAGTCATTCTAGTGCAGTACAAAGCCATCAAGAAGAGCAAAGTGAAGGAGCTGAAGCAGGCCAAGGCGGTCTTGAATGTCATTAAATGGAAAGGCGAGAAGTCCAAGTTCCCAAAGGGCAGGTTCTGGAAGCAGCTGCAGGTGGAAATGCCAGTGAAAAAAATTAGCAGGAGTTTAAGCCTTGATGGGTTGATGCATATCCCTGAAAAATGTTTGACACAATCAGAAAACAAACCAAAACACACTGCAAAAATCCACAGGTTAGGCCAGGGAGTGGGGAGGAACTCAGGGTTTTTTCCATGAAGGACCATGTCCTGAGCATTTCAGAGGATAGTCATGTTTTCCCTGCAGCTTTGACATTGCTCTGTCATTAGAGAGACCGAAGATGCAAACACCTGCTCTCTGCAAATGTATGTCCATGTTATCAACCATACAAGCCCTGGGCTTAAGGTCTAAATTTGCTATCCAGGTGGGATGCATCCAGCACCTTGTGATAGCATGGCCAGTACTCCTAGATCCAGTTCCTATGGGACCTTCATTAGCATCCAGGACAGAGCTTCTTTCCACTCCCAAGTGACTTCACTCCTTTCTGGTCCTCAGTCCCTGTTGCAGAGGCTGAGGAGCAATTTGCAAGGTGGCTCCAGTGTACAGCCTTTTCTGCATGTCCTGGGTCTGTAGTCCCAATCATCTGTGGGATCACAGACTCCTGCTGCACTGTGGGGAGCATAGACTCTTGAAACTCCTCATCTTTGTTCCCCACATTTCCTTTGAAGCAGATGCATCCAGGTAGTTTAGCAATGGGAAATGGCTGTTACAGAAATATTGAAAAACCCCCCACAACTCTACTGGGTGCAATTTGTATTGTAACACATATAGTAACAAGTGGTCAGTCTCTGGGATTCTGCAGTCTCACAAGTGCCCCAGATCCTTCAGAGCTGCTTGTAATCCAGGGAAATCTCTCAAGAATAAAGGCTGTGGAGCATGTGAGAGATGTTTCCTTGTAGAGTAAACTCAGGGACTTCACAAGCACTACAAGGAACCCCAATGTACTACTGAACCTGCCTACTGTGCCTGCCACTGACTGGAGGAAAGCATCATGCAAGGTGCTCCCAA
Source organism: Irena cyanogastra (assembly GCA_013397155.1). Lineage (NCBI taxonomy): Eukaryota > Metazoa > Chordata > Aves > Passeriformes > Irenidae > Irena > Irena cyanogastra. Next base: position 675,982 of record VWZV01002814.1, on the reverse strand, counting down.
GGTCTTTGGCATGACACTGGTTAGAAGTCCAGCTCAGAAGGACACCCCAGAAACTTACTCGAACTTCGTAAAAACTACTAGTTCTGTCCATGTAGGTAAGACTGTGAGGACAGGCTGAGAAAGCTGGGGATGCTCTCCCTGGAGAAGGCTCCTGGGAGACCTTTTTGTGGCCTTTCGGTGCTTAAAGGGAACTTAGAAGAAATGTGAGGACAGACTTTTTAGTAGGGCCTTTTGCAATTACCCCTTTAGGGACAAGGGGTAATGGTTTTAAACTAAAAGAGGGTAGATTCAGACTGCATTTAAGGAGGGCATCTTTTACAATGAGGGTGGTAGAACACTGGCACAAGTTGCTCAGAGAGGTGGTGGGTACCCCATCCCTGGAACCATTCAAGGCCAGGTTGGACAAGATTGTGAGCAATCTGATCCAGTTGAATATGTCCCTGCTTATTGCAGGGAGGGTGGCCTTTGAAGGTTCTTTCCAACCTAATTTTTTCTATGATTTTATAAAGACTGTCTTCAATGCCTGGTTTTGAACAATATCGCCATTTCTATTTCAGGGCTTAGGTTTAAACTAGCTTTGGCTTTACAAAGCAGGTCTCTGCCCATTTTGATTCCAGCCTAAAACTGCAGAACAGAGAGTGTATCTCAGCTTCTGCAACATTTGCACAAAACAGAAGCACAAACCCTGCTGTGTAGGTGTCCTTGCTTCAGCAGGAGGGGGCATGGTGAGTTAACCCCCATCACACAGCTCATGCTGAGGAGGGGAGTTTCATCTCTCTTGTAGGACAAACCAAAGCACAGTGGGGCCCTGGCATTGACTGGTGCTGTGGTTCACAATGTTGTCAAATAAAACTTCAGGCTTTGGGGGTGTCTCCATACTCTTGCAGCTCTTAGTGCAAGGACCTGCCCACTTAATTGTGGAGTTCAGTATTACACACACCAAGTGCATGCTTACCTTTATTGGTGCTGGTTGCTCCTGAGTCACCTTTGACTCATGCATTCATTCTGTTGGTGTCCAGTGGGTGAAGCATAAGCATTCACAGTGGAACTATAAAAGCACTACAGTCAGGAGTCTATACACTGTTCACCCAGCTGAGCTGGGAGCTTTGAGCACGTCCCAGTAAAAAGCTCAGCCTTAAAGGTGTGGGACTGAATGGTGTCAGGAAAACCTTTTGCCCTTAGCATTTTATGATTAATAATGCTATTCCAGGGCTGCAGGGAGCTACAGCCTCCCAGGCCCTTAGTCAGGTCCTGTATGTTGTGTTTAGGAATGGTACCCCACAATTCAGGGCTCCCCCTAAAACCATGTGCCCCTCATTTTCCCCCTCTCCCTCTCTCTGCAGAGGGTGGGAGAGGAGAGTTGGAGGCACAAAAGGTAAAGACTCCACCGTGAGATAAGAAAAATTTACTGGAAACAGCAATGAGACAAGAAAATGAACATTAACAACAACAATGCTGGTGATAGAGGGTACAACAAATGAATGACTCCCATGGAATAACCCTCTGACAATTGACCAAATCCAGCCATTCCTTCAGCTGCCCTGCACTGGCTCAGCTGCGCCGTGCAACTTTCTCTCCAAAAGAGACTCCCTTCCCTCCCCTCCTTGCAAATGCAAGGTGGTACAGAATAACTTCAGTGTCCTGGACATTCCCCCTCCTGGCTGCTGCAAGAACTAACCCTGTCCTGGCTGGAACCAGGACGCTGTACATGTATGTAACAAATAGGGCTTCTTTCTTACCATCTTCTTCATCTTTCCCAGCCCAAGTAAGCTTTGATTTAAGCAGGCAAAATTGCAGTCAGCTTCACTGGAGGCAGTGGAGCTCCTCATCTGCTCAGAGGTGCTTAAAAGATTTGTTATGAGCTTTTCTACTGTGGTTGTCTGTGGAGGGGCAGAGCTACTTCCCACACTCCAGAAAACTTCATTTATAAGAGATAGCACCCAAACCATGCTCGGCTTTGTGAACCCGTTGCGACCCTGTCATTGTGCCCAGCTTCCCCTTTTTGTTTGTGTTTTAAGCATCTCTGTAATTAGCTGCCAGATCTGCAGGCAGAGGGAAGGCCCTGAGGCCAAAGCAGAGCTGTGTTAGATTCCCATATGATTTTTAAAAAATTGACTCCCAAATACTCATAGATTGAATTGACATCCCAGACCTCACTACATCACATCTCACTTTTGCCTGAGTTACCAAGAGATTTTTTGCTGATGTTTTAGTAAGTCTGATTATTTTAGGAAGTTAAATCCACCTCATATATTTTGCTGATTTTATTGAAAGAGTTTTCCAAATAATGAATGGACCTGGACTTTCTCAGGCATACACTGCAGTGGCCTTTGGTGTCATTGCAACCCCAGAAGAGGGTTAGTGAGAGACATCCACAGAGCACCCACAAGGCAAAAGGTGCGATGGTTTGGAAGGGGCCTGAGAGGTCAGAGAGAGCAGTGTGGAAGGAATAGTCCAGGAGCAGGTTCCATTCACCCAGGAGCTTTACCACTGGCTTTGCTGGGTTCTTTCAGGCCAGGGGTAAAGCCCAGTGTCAAATGTAAAGCAGATGTGCAAGCGCCTCAGATACGCCTGTCATTTCATTCTATGCCACGTGCGGTTTCCATTGTGGGATTCTGTCACAGCATCCATCTGAATCAGTTGATTCATTTGAGTTTCTGTGCTCTAACCTAACATTTATCAATATGCAGCTCATGCAAAGTTCCTCATTGTTTTTTCATCGGGAAACAGTGTGGCACAAATTGGAAAAAATATCTTCCCTTCCCATGCTGTTTGATGTTGTACAGCTGTTCCAGAGTTTTCTCTTTTCTGTATGTTTTTGCCTTTGTGTGATTTGGTCTGTGAAGTGTCAGTATTATTTTATTTTGATTTTCAATAAACATTTTCATTTTTGCATTTCAGTCCTTGTGCATTTCTCATAAGTACCATCTTCCCATTATGTCTGCAAAATGCTGTTAAAGAAAGATGATTGTGTGTAGTCCAAGCATGAAGATCATTTGGGGCTCCTCCCTGGAATGGAACATTTTCCTGGCTGTTTCATGCTGTGCCTGCAGAGGCACCTGAGCTCCCAGGGCCATCCAAGCAGAAACACAGTGACACACAGCATTCAGATGCCTCACAGCAGTGGACACACACACAGAGAAAGTCTCTGATCTGAAGAGTGCTCACTTGGCAATCACAAGACAGAAAGATGGGAAGGCAACATAATCTGGCTTTAAAGATCAAATCAGAATTTCAGTAATCTGCACAGAAATCAAACTCACTCTCAGGCTACTTTGCCTGGCAGCTCCTAGGTTCAGTCAGCTTCATATTTTCTCATCCAAGTCACTTTCTTGCCCATTTCCCATGTTTGCCTGCCCACAGGTAAGTTGATAGACAGCCCAGTACTTCCAGACCACTAGCAAAATGAGTACCTGTGACAATCTGTAGATTTGAGATCTATGGGTATGGGATCTGTGACCATAATCATTATAATCTGTTACATCTTTGGGGTGCATTGGGGAGACACAACTAAACCAGTAAAAATATGCAGTGTCTTTTGCAAACATTTAGTAAAGATGGAAAGTTTTTTAGTAAAAAGCAGATAACCAAGAGTATTGAATCCCCAAGCTCCTGCAGTGTTATTGCTGCCTGTCCTGTGCTGTTTCACTGGGAGGGAAGATCCTACCTGCACACTGTGAAGTGTCTGCTCAGGATTTTTCCTGAGCTGGGTAAACATTGCAAACTGAACATGCTGAGGTATCCTGGTCAGCCAAGTCTAAATGCATCCCATTCTCAAAATCAAATATATCTTTGGAAATTTGAACACCTTCCCTGCCAAAAAAGTGTCCAAAAACATGAGTCTCAGAAAAAAAAATTGCCTCAAAAAGTGTTGCAAATTCAAAATTGATAAAACCAGCACTGTCACCTCAATCAAAACATTTCATTTCAGCAGCATCAGAGTTATTCATGTTAATTGAACCTGGGCTTTTTGAGCAGGCAGGTGGAATAGGTGGCCTCCCAGGGACGGCTTACATTTTGCTGTGGTTCTGTGATTCCAGTTTCAAAAAGAAAGACCTTTCAAACCAGCAAAAGAGCTTTTTCTTTCACAAACTGTTGAAGCCTGTCTGTTTTCAAAATAGATTTCAATCACTTGTAGAAAAGTTTGAATGAGGTCTGGACTTAGTAAATTGGAGATTGCTGCCAATTCTTTATGCCTATGAAATAGGGTGGTAAAAACATGTCATGGTGGTAAGTGACAATTCTGACAGAATTGACTATCATCTACTTTTGGTTTCAATGAATCAGTGTTTTCCTGTGTGTGTTGGGGGTAAAAATCCCCCCAAACTTTTTATACAAGAAAAAAAACCCTCAAAATAATTTGATTTTAATTCCAGTACTTTATTAACCAAACAGTGCCCTACTTTCTCCATTAGCATTTTACTGTATGATCATTTTTCCTATCTGGGTCTCCAAATAATCTAGTGCCAATGAGTTCTACAGCTAGCCACACTTCTTTGAAAAGTACTGCTCTGTACAATATTAAAATAAGGTGCATTCAGATGCAACACACTACACCTTCTGCTGTGAGATAAGAGACAGCCAAGTGCTGGGAGAATTAAGAGGCATTGCCATTGCAGGGAAGGAACAGTATTTTTATTCCTATAAAAGACCACTGTTCCACTGTCAGGGAGAGAGGAGAGTCTCCAGCCTGAGGAATGAAGGCTTTAGCAGTGTGAAATGGAAGGGAAGCAGGAGGTAGCTCTTTGAAAGACATTCCTAGAGGCAGATTTTTCTCTCTGAATGTGCAAGAGCTCTTACTCTAATGATCCTTGTCTTGCTTGAACACCAATTTGTCCTTGGGTTCGCTCTCATCTCAGGCACCAGCACTTAGTAAGTGTATGGGTTTTTAAATTTTTTTACAGTTTTATTACTCAGCTTTTGTTAAATTGCTGAGTGCCACAGCCATATAGTTCCCATCCTTTCCACTGCTTACCCTTTAGCCACTACACCTGCAATATGGTTTCTGCATCCCAAGCCACAGGTAGAAGTCCAAGGACATCTTTCTGGTTTGCTGCTTTTCAAAATTCCTAATAAAAGAGATGTTGCTCTTGCCTGGCACCATTCCAGCTAAGCTTCTTGCTGAGCTTTACAACTTGAAATTAATTCAAAGAAATGCTTTGAAGGACACTATTTCCACCCCCTGTGATGCCTAGGGGAACTGGTGGAGGGGTTTAAGGCTGACATTTTTGCTTTCTAAATGTGGAGGTTTCTACTTAAAAATGAGAGGGCATGACAGGGAGGAGGTGGGTCAGCCCCTGCAGTTTGAGCTGGGGTAGGATGACATGATTGCTTTCATCCTCTGATGCAGAGTTGCTCAAGCTATGGGCAGGTGGTTCCCAAACAAGACCCACCCTTCACCGAATGCCTGCACTTCCCTGGGCATGACTGATGCTGTGCAGAAGTCAGAATACAGTCATGGCATATCCTGGCTTCTCATTTACCACCTTAGCCTTCTCAAAAACCCACTGCACAGCAAAAATGCTGCCAGCAGGAGTGTGGGCAAGTCAAAAGTCACAGCACTTGTGCCAGGTTTCCCTTTGTGGGAAGAGGGATCTGTACAGGTATGCCACCAAACAGCTTCCTTAGCTTTTCTCTCCCTGTTCCCTTCTCCTTGTGCACCCCAATTCCTCTGCCCTTGTACTCTTAGATACCACCGAAGCCGTGTTCGACTTCATCCAGAGGAGCCGCAGGATGATCGTGGTCCTGAGTCCTGATTACTTGACAGAGAAGAGCATCAGCCTTCTGGAGTTCAAGCTGGGCATCATGTGCCAGAACGCCATAGCCACCAAGCTCATCGTGGTGGAGTACAGGCCGCTGCAGTGCACCCACCCCAGCATCCTGCAGCTGAAGGAATCTGTCTCCTTTGTCACCTGGAAGGGGGAGAAGTCCAAGCGCTCCGGCTCCCAGTTCTGGAAGGCGCTGCGGCTCGCCCTGCCGCTGCGCAGCCTGAGCGCCAGCGCCGGCTGGAACGAGAGCTGCTCCTCGCAGTCCGACATCAGCCTGGACCCCGTGCAGAGGAGAAGGAGCCGGTTGAAAGGGCAGCCCGACCCACGGGGTGCCACTCCTGTGACTCTCACCCACGGAGGGACGGCCTCGGCCTCCGAGTCGAAGGCCAAGCAGCGAGCCAAGCGCTTCCTGACGTGCCGGTGTTGTGGGACCTACTGCAATGGCAGCAGCAGACACAAGCACCAGGCCGTGGCCGAGCCCAGGTGGGACAGTCATCTCTGCAACTCGGGCTCGGGCAGGCCCCCGGCACAGGGCCTCCAGGGCAGGGGGCGAGCCGAGCCCCCGCCGGCACAGGCCCCCGCTCTCGCCCTCTGCCATTACAGTGACCTGTCAAACAACAATGACTTCTACGTGCTCTAACCCACAGGCCGAAGCACTGCTGGTGCTGGGCCGGTGAAAGAAACTGATATTTTTACCATGTCACAGGCTGGCACGGTGCCATTAAGTGTCAGTCCCATGCCTGCATGGAGGACTGCAGCAATACCACTGCTGGTGACCTGAGCCAGGGACCTGCAGCCATGCACAGAGCAGCGGCTGGGGGATTCTGCCTGGCTGCTTCTCCTGAATTTAAATTGCAAAGTGGAGCTGAAAATGTGTTTCTCTGGCGCTGCTTTTCCACACCGAGGCTGTGTTTGTGGCAGGGCTGCTGCTGGGGTCGAGGGCAGGTGCCCAGCTGGGGCCCGGGAGGGAGGGAGGGAGCAGGTAGAAGCCATCCTGCTGGCAGTAGCCTCTGGAGAAAGGGGAGCAGGCCTGCGTTTTGCAAAGGCTAAAACTTTGCTAATGAGGGTAATGGGAGCCCCTGCCACTGCAGTTATGCACTGTGGTCTGAAATAACTTGCTCAACAGTTTTAAGACAAGCCCTTTCTCTCTAAATAAAATTGATTTCTTTAACCTGCGGTTGTAAAAAGTTCCATAGGAACTGGTAAATGCTGTAGCACTGTTCACCAGGCGGTGCCTGGAGATATGGTTTGCCCAAGCTGGCTGAGGTCCCCTCCTGTTCTCTGAGCTTGCAGTGGGCTCCTGGGCTTGGTTCCTATCTCCTCTTCACCATATGAGGAATATGTTCTGTCAGTTGAGTGGCCTTCCACGCAGCAGGAAAGAAAAGTATTACAGGGAATATGATTTAAAAAATTGTCTGAGTAACCAATGAGCTCAGGGATAGGAGCAACACCTCGAATACTCACAGAAAACCTCTGGCGCTGAATCTGAGGGGTCAAAACTCAACCACACTTCATTAAATAAACAAAAGAGCCTTTGAACAGTCTCCCTGGGGCTGCTGTTTCCTCAGTCTGTTGAGCTGGCTGTCAGCAGTGTTTCCCACTCTTCTCCTGCACTGAAAACTTCATTTGCTTCATTCCACATTGTGTAAGGACTTCTCTCCCCACCAAGGAAGGGTGCTAATCCTGGGAGTCAGCTGCTTGCCTTCAGCTGATGCTCTGGCATGACAGACCTGCTAATACACTGCATTTGTTTTCCTTCCCCGAGACCAACAAAGGTCTCCTTCATCACTCTAGTCAGTCCAGTAATTGTGTATCAGGTTGACAAGTAATTATTTTTCTTCTGCCTTGAAAATATCATCTCAGCCCTTGGGGTACAGGGTCTGGTGGCCCCAGGACCCCTATCCGATGGCCTCAGGTGAACTTGCTGGAGCTGTGAGGAAGGACGGGGCCATGTCTTACCCATTTTAATTGTGCTGAAGTCCAATTATAATTAATATATCACTTTCCTTCCCTCAGCAGACCCTCTTCCTCAGTATTGCCCTGACTTTTTTGATCCTTTCCTTCTGAGCTCAAGCCCAGCTGACAGCTCTCCTGTTAGAAGCCTCTGTGAGCTGAATCCTAACAGCCTTCTGCAACAGACTGGGAAATACAGACCAAAAAACCTGGTGCTGAGTCAATCTAAATAAAACAAGGGCAACAAACCCCTACCAACTCATAGGAGTTAAAAAATCCAGACTCTGGAGAAGTTTCCAGGTGTGGATTTCTCTCTGATTTCCACCAGAAACATTGTAAATTGCTCAGAAAAGCTTTGTCCATAGGTGGCTATGCTCAGTGATCAGAGGAGAAGCAGGAATGAGATATTTGGAAAGCAAGCTGATACATTGCAGGATGCTTTGTAAGACGTAATCAAAATGCCGTGAAATGACTCCAGTTGTTTACAATTAAATGTGGGATGGTACTGTCAGTGAGTCTGGGAGTGCTGAAAAGTGCAGCTACAAAATATAAATAATTTGTAATCAATCAGCCTCCACAGTCAACATATTTGTTATTTGTTGGCATTTAAACAGCTTTTATTTACAGACTTTGCCCTTATTTGAGTGTGGTATTGTCTCAGTTGACTACAACAATGCAAAGATAGAGGAAACAACAGCTGGAGCTCCTCACAGATGCATAAAATGGCCAAATGCAGCCTTTTGGGACAAAATGTCATCTCTTCATGAAAGAACAAATGCAAACTACTAATGACCATTGCTTTTCCTGATGCTTCAACAGAGCCAGTGCAATTTTACCACTCCTTTTCTGACCTGTCAAATGGATCCAGGGTCTTGGTTACAAATACTGAGACATGGTGGATTCCCAGTGTGTGCAGAGACCCCAAGGCCAAGGTCCTAGAGGCCAAAGGCACATCACGCTGGGGGGATGTCTGAGCAAGGATATGGGAACAAACCCTAGAACCGATTTCCATTGTGTTTGTCTCTCATGCTAAGGAAGATGTTAGAAATACCCCAAGTCCCAGCTCAATGTCCTACTTTAGGACCAGAACAAACTCATTGCAGAGTTGAATTCTGCTCTCTGAAAATCTGTTAAAATCTGTTCATGTCCCATCTGACACTGACTGGTGCAGATGAACTGTAGTCACTGCTCTCTTCTCTGGTGCATGTGCAACACAGTTGAATACAAAAATGTAGTAATTTCCTAAGTTAACTGGCACCACAGCATTGTAACCTCCTTCACCCCACATGGTTCTTTCAAAAGAACACTTCAGCAGGAGCAGAGTTAGTATATATGTAGAATTTATACTATATCTTAATGTAAAAACATTCATACAAAGTTGAATATCCTACCTATGGCATGCCATGGTAGAAGGCTACCAGGTGATGATGTGCAGAGCCATTTGTACAATATTTCCACTGCTGCCTAGAGGTTTTTAAACTGTGGAAGGCTGGTGCTGTCAGGAAGACACTGAACACAGGAAACTAAACAGTTAGGGGACACAGACAAGCCACGTGGTCCATCTCAACATCAACCTGCCTTCACTTTAGTGACTGCAAAGTTCTGGTACCTAGGAGGTCTCTCCCTAGCAAGTGCCACTGGAACGTGCCAATGATGGGCTGCTCCTCACATCTGAAATGCTGGATGAATCACTAACCTGCGAGAACTAAAAGAATCTCTCTTTGTAACATCAAACAGGTTTTTATTCTCATTTGTTAGACTGGATGCTGACCTCAGAGCATCTGATCTAAGTGTATTTATAGCAGACATTTCCCAAACAATGACAAGATTGCAAAGGAACCAACAGATGCCAGAAATAGGGAAAAAATGCTTGCAACTTTTGATCCTTGCTCCACATCTATGTTTTATCTTCCATGGTTGATTCACCACCAGTATCTATGAAGGGAAGCACCACCTCAAGGACGGCGTTTGCCCTGTGTGGCACACCCAGCCTAGGAGTATGACCCAGAGCCAAGTCAAGCAGGGGAGGGCAGACCATATGAGGGTCTATAGGGGGATATAGGTGCTCCCTGCTCACCACCCTGGCATTTGGCCTCACCTGGCATCCAGAGAAACGTGGTGCTGTTCTGGAAATGCACAATTTAAAACATTATGGACCAAGCAGGGAGCAACCTGCAGCTGCCTGCCCAAATCCATGTGAAAGAGGTGCCTGGGTTTGACTGTTGTTCACATGGATATTCACCCTGGATACCATCACTGGTCATGCTGGGGAAAGGCTGTGGCTCTAAAATGACATCACAAACGTACCATGCAGGCTCCTTTTGCAAAGATGTTAATGACAAATAGAGATGCTGCAGAATGGTTTACAGAAGAATATAACTTGAATTCTTCATAGCACCAGACACAGTAATGGCCAGACATCAGGGGACACAGCATTTTCACTGATATGCCTGTAATCAGGCTAATGATTTGTACTTCACTAGAATGTATCTGCCACAAAGTCATTTGGCTTGAAAACACCGATGAGTTTTCCAACTCATCAGTATTTGTTCAAGTGAATATTCAGCCTCAGCCTTAATATTGTGCCTGATTTTGTGTAACCTGGGTTTTGCTTCCAGATAGGGTGGTGGTTCTACTCCTCTGCTGCAGCAAAGAGACTTCTCAGGTATTTTTCTTTCAGTGGGAATACTTGCACTCTATTGCCAAATCATCTGACAACGCATTGCCCACGAAAGGATTGTTTTCCAAAAGGTTTTCTTCCTTTTCTTTGCTATTAGTAATTTTCAGACCATAGGTGGCAGAGTGTCTCTCCTGTTGCCTGGGCTGCACAATGAAGTGAAGTCCCTGACCTGCAGGTATTCACCGCTTCCCACTGACCCTCCTCTTCATCCTGCTGCATCTCAGTGGGAATCCAGACCTGACTGCTTGTCGTGCCCAACACCTTTCCCAAGGAAGTGCTATGGCTGAGGTGTCTCTGGGCATTCCACTGGCATGATCTTAGATGAATTGTTTGTTACAGTGCACTGTGCCTGCCTGGGGCCAGTTCATCAGGCAAGGCAGATCACGTTGCGTGCTTGGTGAAGCGGGAAATAGCAATGACAGGCAATCCTTGTTCCATCTGCTGTGGTTATTAGCAAATGATGTTTTATTTATCTCCAGATCAGCCATGAAGACACTGAGACATTGACTCCCATCAGAAACTTGTTCAATAATGAGTTTTTACCTTCTGAGATCTATAGGTTAATGGATGAAAAACCAAAACCCTGTTATTAATGTGTGCAGGGTGATGCTTACAAAACATTACCACATCTATGTACTCACAGTTACCAGCCAAGCTGGAAGTACTATTGATGGAAAAAAGTCATTTGGGAATATCTGCTCCCATTGAGCCATTTTCACTGGTTACTGCTCATTACAGTGACACCTTGCAATTCCACATGTGGGCAGTTCCATATTGACCAGTCTGGGAATGAGCCTGCAGTGAACTATACAGATTCACAAAGAACTTGAGTTTTCCACTCACAGCAAATTGCATTTCTTTGATTTTATTTTTTTTTCCTCCTCTCCTGTCCTCAAGCAGAACAAAGTCAGCACAAGATGATATCAAAATTTTCCATGAAAATGGAAAATGTGTGATTGCCATTTAAAATTATAATTTATTTAACATAAACATGTTTTGAAAAGTTTTTAAACAAAGCTTAAAATGTGCTATACTGAGAGTGTCAAAATCAGTCTGGTATTTCACTTCTGCTTTGCTTACAGCATGCTTTGTTAAGACTAGTGCCTTTTAAAACATTTCAGCTTAAATGAAAACAGCATTTTCCTTTGGAAAGCAGATTTCATTATAAACACGTCAGATCTGCATTGGTTATCAAAATTGCCCTTTTCTGCATATTGGCCCAGCACTCTCAGTTTTCAGTATTTGCAGTTTCCCAGTCTGCTAAGATTTATTGAAGATTTAGGTCAATGATGCCATGAGCTCCCTAACCAGCCCTCTAGCAACTGAAAAGCTTCGAACTATATTCTTACAGCTTGCTGGAAAAAAATCAACATGTTTGCATATCAGATTGTATCAGCTCCTCAAATCACACTCATGTTTGTGTATCAGGTCCAAGAACTTGGCTGTGGATAATACCTTGCTAGCTCTCTCCTCTGTATACTGCCAACACAAATGGGGATGTCTGCAGACAGCAATCCATGCCTTCTGCTTTGCTCTCACTCTTTCCATGCACTGCTGCCAGTGAAGGAAAATTCTGCTCCATTCATCCTTACATTTCAATTGCATGCTCCTTTCTGGAGGCAAGCAAGAGTAACATCTATCATTTTGTTTCACATCTCTGCCTTGAAAGCATCTGCTCCATTTGGGGATGCAGGAGAGAGCAGCTGCTGGCTCCCATTTAGTGTCAGCCTCCCTGGCACATGTTCATTTACCTGCATTTGACATCAAACAGCGTTTCAAACTCACTCACTGCCCATTTCAGATCTGCATACATGAAGAAAACCCACCCCAAACCAGCCAACAAATATCTGGCGTTTCCCCCTGATACCCACATCTGTTTTGGCTGCTTTCATCCACCCCAGCAGCACAATACTGTCAGAGTCCTATCTGACCCAAACAATGGTTTTGGCTCGTTTGGCACCAAGCTGGACCTGAATGAAGAAAAGTGAGGGTATCTGGGCTGTATCAACATGTAGCTACTAGCCAGCTCCTCAAATAACCATCAGACCCCTGCTAGGCTACTCTGCTAGTGCTGACTCCTAGTTTTCTGCTGGCTTGGCTTTGTGCTCCTTTTTCCCTTGAGGACTTCAAGGCTACAGTTTAATAAATGCTCACAGTGTCATCAAGATCTATTCATATCACTAATTTTAAGCATTTATTATTGCTTTTTTGGGGGTTAGATAAGAACATCTAAGTAACTGGGCTGTTACCCTCTTCCCTGAGGACACCCTGCACTTCTGTTTCTTTTTGTTGTTATCAGTGAGACAGACCTCTCCCACATGCTGCCTCTCACTCCTGCCAAGCTCCTACACACAAACATAATTGGGAAGATGCCCAGAGCTCACTCCAAACTTGATGCTTTGCTCAGTCCAGCTCAACTGCTTGCAATTCCTCTTACATGAATTTTATGCCAAGGTGGGACCCAAGGTCACCACTTTGTAAAACTAGATCAAGATGATTTAGCTTCCCATCTTCTTTTCTAATTTAGCTGCCCCTCTGTCTTGCCTGTCTTAGTGTGAAGCTTCCTGATAACCATTGCCATGCACACAAGCAACATTCAAATATTTCCAGCTGCTCTGCACACTGCCCTGGCTATTAGAGAGAGACAGACTTAGCAGGTGGCTGGGGCTCACCATCTGGCTGTACTCCATCCCAACCTGCTTGCTTGCATTCTCTCACTTATTCTCCTCTGAAGTACAGCAGCTTATCTCCTGCCCATACACCTCTGTGCTCCATCAGCAGCCAGATAATTCAGTCTCCAGCATATTCTTCCTCTCCATCCTCCATGGCTAAGGAAGTGTGTGCCAGGTGCCACGCGAATGTCAGGGGACTCCTTCTCTAAGGGAGTTTACTCTTATTTTGTGCAATCCCAGCTGTCTGACAGCAAACTTCCTCAAGGTACAGTAAATTTGTTCAGTTGGGCCCTGCTTCCAGTGCAGAGGTCAACAGAACAGATGCTTTGGAGCACTGACTTCATCAGCAAGCCTGTGTGCAGACGTCTGTCTGCCAGCTACCAGCAAATGCTGGAGCAGCCTGCAGGGTGTCACCTCCTGTCACAGGCTGTTTCAGCTGGGTGAGTGGCTTATATTTAGTCTCTAGTAGGTGATCTTATGAAAGGATATGGGACAAGGAAAGATGTGCCAGAGAAAGTAGATCACATCATTCCAATTAAAAAATTGTATTCATCCTGGCATTTCCAGTTGTACTTTTATACTTTTATTTATGATAGGGTTATTTTCTTCCTTCTTTCTTTTTCCTTTTTTTTTTCCTCTGTGTTTTTTTTTTGTTTGTTTGTTTGTGGGTTTTTTTTTTTTTTTTTTGGAAATACAGTACTTGGCAGGCAAATAGCAGCTCTCCATTATACTACTACAAAGTGAAACTCACCACTCATTTCACAGACTAAGGGCAACTTTTATTATTCTCTGTTTAGTCAATGCTTTTACAGAAACACTGGAATAAGGAGAGAATTGCCCAAAAGCAAGCTCTAGGGCTATTGTTGAGAATTGCTGGCTGCCTGGCTGACACCTTAGCCACATATCCCATTGTCACCTTTACCACTGAATTGGACTTACTACTTCATTATTTGATTTTTGTTGCTTTCCTCTCAGATTGGCATTTGGCCTTTCTTTCAAAATACCTTGTGCTGCAACCTCCCTCCTGTTATAACTAGGGAAAGTTTGAAACTCTTGCTATCTGTCATTCCAGTCTGCAAAAGCAGAGCAGACTGGATTAATATTAGATTAGTTACATTAATATTTTCCTTCATTTTTGAAAGATACAAGGCACCAAATAATTAAGTAACATTGCTAGCAGGTGGAAGGGAAAATCTTTGCAACAAGTCCCATCTGCAACAACTCTTTTACTGCCTCAAGCAACTCTCTTCAGGTCACCCCATTAAATAATCAGTCAACATTTTTTAATCACATCAGCTGTGTCTGATGAATACAGCTAGACAAGCTAACCCTCACAGAAATGTCTGAGAATTGGGGCTGGATTGAGACATATTACCAGAAGGTCATCAGAGATCACATCTCCTATGGATCATAATGGTAAAGTATGATTTATTACTTCCCTTGATAAAAGGTTCTGAAAGGTGGATACCTGAGTGCTTCCAGGTACCTTAGTCTAGGTAATTGCCCCTGGTTACACGCAGACTTTGTTACAGAGAAAGAAATATTTGCATCCATTAAGCTCAGTTTGTTCAGTTGAAATGTGACTTCTGCGTTGTCTCTGTGGAAAAAGGGAAGGGAAATGTGCTGGTGCTTCCCTGCCAATTTCAGAACAAACTCCTTTGGGTTTTGGGGATCCAGATTCCCAGGAGCTGCACACTAGACAGGATTGCTCACATCCTATTGCATGCCAAGTGTATATTTTAACTAGAGAGCTTAACTACCTTCAGTGTTCATGCTCCCTCTCCATGTTTTTGTGAAGTTAACCCTATTTATGACTCTCCCCTTCACTACCAGTTTCAATGCACAGGCTATGGTGGACAATCTCAGTCTGGATCAATCCAGACCATTTATTTCCTCTCTTGATCCACTCCTCCCAGCTTTTTACTACTCCTCCTCTCCTGACCTGTTTGGTGTTGAAGAGACATACACAGAATCTTGCCTGGCACTATGTTCACGACTTGCTCTGCGCAGAAGTAGTCAGAAAATCAGTAATTCTAAATACCTGGAATCCATACCGGTGAGCACCTTCCCCACTGTGCCATCAGCCATGGCCAGTAGGGGCTGTTTGACACATTGCCAGTGTATCATGCTTTCCTGAAGTGCCTCTGGGGTGGGGGCGAAATGTGAGTAGGTTACTTTGTCCTGTCCTGCATTTTCAGGGACTCCTAGTGTAAGGATTAACGTATGAGAGTGAAGGGTTCATTTTGGCTTTCCCTTGTAGCTGGAGTCTTCTAGCAGCTGTGCTTCCCTGTTAACCCTTTCTATGTGTGCACTCATCTATAGAGATTAGTGGTGTTTTCTACAGCTGGAGTCAGACAGGGCCCTTCAGGTGCAGAACAAAAGGCAGGTTATGCCCTCAGGGAATACAACCAGCAGTTCCCTCTGCACTAAGCACATCAGAAAGGTCAGGAGATGCCTTGGAAGGGGGCCTTCAGATAGGCTGGCAGCTCAGAGCTTGCCTGGGGATAGTCCTGCTCAGAGCACTTGTGCTGGCATCCACCTCTGTGTGCATTGGGCTCATTGATATTTCTGCCACAGCCCAGCATGCCCTGCCACTCTGATGAGCAGCTCTCTGCAGATCTTGCTTGCTCTGGACACTCCTGGGTGGAGGCGTCAGCTCCGGCCGCGTTGTCGCGCACATCGGGAGCGCTGTGATATTTGCTCTGTGCTCCTGATGGGAGCTCTGCTGGCTCCCCCCACCTCCTTCACACACAGATACACGCACTTCAAGCTGTCCAGTGTATTTCAAGAGAGCAGAAAGTATTTGCTAAAAATATTTATGCAGAAGTTATTTATGGCCTGGCCCACATCAACCCCGTGGCAGCCGTTACACAACGCGGCACAAAGGAGCCCTTATCTGGAGGAGCACACAGCCAGTTTTGCAGTCCACAAGTCTCCAAGAAGCAATTCCAGTGGCTTTTCAATCAAATCAGGATGAGGCCTGGATGTTCAATTTAGATGTCAAGTCTTGTCAAGCAGGCTCTGCCAAGCTGCTTTCTCATGCTTCTCAGTTTGAAGGGAACTCTGATAGAGGGGATCAGAAAATGCTGCACTATTTCAAGGAATGGGAGCTTTTTCTCAAAAAGCTGGAGGTAGGCAAAGCAGATCTCTTTAGATGGAATTTGGTTCAAGATTAGAATTAGTTTATCTCTCTGCTTGCTGTAGAAAACTTCTCAATAGCCTATAGAAGGGAAAGGCTGGGCACAGAATCTAGTTCACAAATGCACTCTATTGGTAGAAAAAGAATTTAGCCAAGGTGGCTTTTGGTTAAAACCCTAATAAAGGTATGTGGGGTTTATAAACCGCTTAATTAAAAAAAAATACTCAAAATTCAGTGCAAGAGAGATCCAGCCTTTTGTCCTGGACTATCTCCACCTTCATATAGTTTTTTTTGACTACATTTATGATCTGCAATGGCCTCATGGGTGCTGATCTTTAAAGGTCTGTACTAAAACTCCCAGCCTCATCTGTTATGGTGGGGATGTGAGACATGAGCTTGTGCAGGTAAGAAAGCAGGAGATACTCTTGATATAATGAAACTGGTGGGACACAAATGTACCAGAGGAGTGACAGGAATATCAGCACTTCCCTGCCCAGCTGCTCAGTGCCATGAGTTAGAAGTGATTACAGCCCAATTCCTCAGTTAACTTATGAGAGGAAAAATAATTGAAAGCCAGGATCTCCAATTAGGATCACACACACTTTGGTTCCCTATTCTCCATCAGGTCACTAATCTTCCCAAGGAATTCAGGCTGATTTGACATGCTTGTTTTCATCAAACCCTGGTGCCAGGTCCTTACGGTTTCATTATCCATGCAGTACTAGTGATGGGATGCTCTGTAACAACTCTCATGTCCTGGATCTTGGAAAGGCTAATCCCAGAGCCTCTCTTTGCCCTCTTCTTAAGATAAGTATTTTGCTTGCCCTTTTCCATTCCTTTGAGACCTCTGATTCTGTCTTCGCCTCCTCAAATGCAATCACTAATGGTTCAGAGGTTTAATTAAGCTAATTCTTTCTGTAAGCACTCCAGGGGGAATTTCAGCAGCCCTTGCCAGTTTGAATACATGGAGTTTTTTAAAGTCTGGATATCTCTTGAAATCATTATTTCACTATGCTCCTTCACAGTAACCTCTTCCATTATACAATTTGCCCTGCTGGAATTTATTTGTTTGTGAAAAATAGAACAGGATTAATTTTGAGTCCTTCAGTTTTAATAGGCTTTTTTTTCAGATGTTTGCTCTCACAAAGAAACCTTCAGAGTCAGAGAGTCAGATGAGATGTACATGCTGATAACACCTGTCTACTCTTGGGGAAACCTTCATGGAACTGCAATTCTCTATCAGCAGAGCTTATGTATAGGTGGACAAGTCTGAAGAGAGTTTGTGCCCACTTACGCATTTGCTAATTTTAGTGTAGTTAGATCTGCCTTGAATAGATTTCAGCAGTGTGACTAAACTTGTCTCTGGTGTTACCTGGGCTCCCCAGGCTGAGGGGAATGGCATCCTTGGAGCTGCCCCCGAGGAACCTCAGCTGTGTCCAAGCCCATCCTGTGGCTCTGCAGAGCTGAACTGCCTGGCAATATCCATGTTTTTGGCACAAAGGACACATCTCTACATGAAATGGGCATGAAACTGGCTCACATAGGTACAAATATGGGAACTAAGAGAAGAAATACTTCTGACTAACTGATTCTATTGCTTCCTGGCACTCCTGAGCTGGTCTGCAGGATTGTTGTCACTGTTCTGAAAAGACCTACACATTCTTTTCCTGACGCTTTTTCTACCTCTTGGAGATGTCAAGAAGAGCTAAGAACTCTGATCCATGAAAATGAAATGATTCCATTCTAGTTTTTTAGGTCTAAATCAGTTATGAGCTACTAAGATCAGTAGCAAACTAACATGTAATAACAAACTCAGTGCCAGTGACTATCAAACATCTGCTGCTGTGGTTTTCCTTCCTCTGAAGCACTTGGTTATTATCAGAAGCAAGATCTTGAACACTTGGTTATGGAGCAGTCACACCTATGTCTCTAAAGGGTCAAACCCCAGGAAGTAGTTTTTAAAAGCCTCAAAATCACTATTTCAGTCTATCAGCATTTTCCAGCTAATCTGAAGGAATCCTTCCTTTGGAAGAACTGTCTGCATTAGTGTTTAGTCCTCTGGGATGGTAAAGCCAGGCCTGGCTAGACACCTGCATGTGCTGTAGATGATGGGGAATGCAGGAAACAGATCAGCTTTCAGGTGTGCCGCTTTTAAATGCGGTTTTTAGCGAATCTGTAGGAGCGGGACGCTGCTCCGAGGCACAGCGCCTCTCTGCAGGCCACCTGGTGGCTGCTGGGGAAAGGGCTCTCCTACAGGAGCGCCGAGTTCACACCACAGCCCATCCTTGGGGATGCGGGCACTGCAAGTAATGGTTATTCTTGGCGGAATAAAGTTTAAAAATCAGGTAAGAGCACTCTTAATCATCTACTGGCATGAATCAAGCTACCAAATCCATGTCAGACCCCGGCATAGACATGGGTCAGCAGAGTTTGGGCAGCTGTAGCCTAGAAATCCTATCAGGAAACCATTTGTGAAAGTGATTTGGGAGTAGAAAAACACAGAAAAGGAGCATCCTTTAAAAATACATTTGCTAATGTGAAGCTCTGGATATCCAGTGTGGACATGGAGCTGCCAGTGGTTTCAATTATGATTAGAGACTTTGTGTGAGTCTTTCCCAGTTTCTTCTAAGTCCTGCAACATGTCCAAGCGATTTAACAACCCAAGCCTAACATTTGTCCTGTGCCAACAGTATCCAAGCTGATGACACAGCTTTGCAAAAAATCCTGTCTAGGATTGAGTTCTTAGGCACAACTGTAGGTATTGTAATAGTCTAATGAAATATGTCTAGAAATCAGTGAGTGAGCAAGTCATCTAATGCAGCCTCTCCTCTTTCATTCACAAATTAGCCGGGATGGACTTTATTTTTTTTTGTTCTTGCTTTGTTTTGTGTGCTGGGATTTTTTTTCTCCCTGTAGTCAGAAAATGGTTCCAGCCTGCCCGAAGCATTCCTGTTAATCAACCTTTGCATAAAAGCTCAAGGCTAATTCTGGGCTGAAGTTTTCCGTTAGAATTCATTTATGTTCCCTAGGACTTTTTTGTTGAGTGAGCATTAGAACACAAAATGTCTCTCTTGCCTTAGTATTTGTGAAAACACGAATATCAAAGCATCTAGACTGAATTTGAGTTTCTGTAAAATAGTTTATATATAAATACACAGGAAAAGTGTTTTTCAATCACATGATACTAATCCTATTGGTGGCACAAAAACTGGCTGAATGAGTGTCTCCAAATGGAAGTTTGATTTCTTTTCATTTTTGTGATACTAAGGAATTTAACTCCATTTGCGTTCTTGGATTATCTTGGGTTGTAGCAAAAGTCTCTCTAATTTAGCAAAGGCAGAGTAGTATCTTCAAAATTGAAAATATAAGAATTTACTCTTAAGTTTAAAGGAAAATTTTTTTCTACAGTGTTTTCCAGGAGTTTGCTTTCATATAGCACGGCAATTGCAAAAATCTAGATATCTATTCTAATCCCTCTCTTCGCTTGCTACTCTTTAAACAAAGATCAGTGTTGTTATTTTCCCAAAAAAGAGTTCTTTTAATAGTCACACAGACCATATCTCATGAAGTCTATGGCCCCACAGATCACAAAATGTGAGCTCATGTTCTGATGAATTGTCAGTTGTTTGCAAAGAGTTCGTAGGCAACATGGCTTTGGAAAGGAATTTGGAGCAACTATTTTTGCTTCCATTATTCTTCCATTTCTTTTCCCCCCAAATAGTCTCTTTCAGTTCCAAGGCATGTGCAGACCTAGAAATAGCATCAGCCCTGGGGGATTTTCCTTTACCAATCCCTTGGACATTCATTTCCCAATTTAGGGTGTCTGTTCTCAACTTTTCAGAATAGCATCTCCTTCCCTTGCTCTGTCCTGCAGGGACAGCAGGGACAGGCTGCCTCAGGAGAGAAATATTCTCAATTGGGCCAAACAGAGTCAGAACAGCCTCACTGCTTGTTTCCCAGCCAGCAGATGTACCCAGACATGAATTTTATTGATGGGAATGGATGGTACTTGATTTCCTGGTTTATCCTTAGAAGTCACTAGAGGGCAAAGCAGGTCTCCATAAAGCAAACCTGCAACTCACAAGGGAGGCTCCCTGGCTCTTGTCTTTGTCTCGTGAGGCTCTAGTGTGGTTCTGTCTGCAGGGACAGAGCTGGACAGTCCCAGCCTGACTGCTGGCTTACCTGCTTTGGGACATACTCAAGGTTGCCCAGAGACTGCAGTTCTCACGTGTTTCTGGTTTTGGACACAGCGTTGGCACCTATGATAATGTTTTGCTCATATAAAAGCATCTCTCAAGGTCAAGGTCTTTGCAGTGCAGCATCCATCCAGTCTTGCATCTTGCTGCTAGGAGATGCCAAGGGTAAAATACATTGAGCTGTTTTCCCTAGAAAACAGTCCTCCCAGCCAGCTGTGGCTTAGATAATTCAGGATGCAGAGCTCAGACCTTTGTAGAGAACATGTAGGTCTTCTTTTAACTTCTGATTACTTTTTGCATCCCAGTAGCCATTAGCTATTTACAGTGCTTTTGCACTGAAGTTATGAAGTTTACTTGGCATTGTGTGAAAAAAACCCACCTCCTTTGGTCTCTCTTGGACGTGCTGCCTGGTTGCTTCCCACCATGTCCCCCCAGGCTGATAGCAGAAGCAGAAAGCTGCAGCCATCTTCTCATCCTCAGCAAGCCCATTGTGAACTAAAGTAGCTGTGTCTTGTTCTCACCTATTATTTTTCTCTTCTGGGGTGAAAATTCCTAATGTATGCAGTAGTTTGGACATTGATTAAGTCATTCATCTTGCATGGCAGGTCAGAAACCACCCCTGGAAGTCAGTGTGAAGCTAACTGGGGAAAATCTGACTGAGAGAGCAGTGGAAGACCCTGGGAGAGCAAAACATAGGCATGACAACTCCAGGGCAACAAAACAGTTTTCTTTTGAAAAAACATAACTGCAGCCTCAACATGTGAAAACCACGTAAGCCAGGATAACAAGAGATGCCAATGAAGCCTGAACATACATATCTCATGTGTAGGAGTAAAATCTGTTGACATTATTCCAAAAAGTAAGCTGTTTTCATGTTGATGTGCACTAAAAGGCCTTTGGAGAGTTGTTTATGCACAAAGAAGCCCTGACTCTTTAAACATGAGGCTTGTGCTGCTGAACTTCATGATTTCTTAGCATCTTGGTGGATATTAAGCCTTCTGAATTAAAATCAGATATGTTTTAGTGTTTCAAAAATAAATGTTGGGCTTCCAAACCTGCTGCCTGGAACATACTTCAAGCCAAAGTGTTCCAAATTTGAGTGAAACACTTAAAAACACCTTCCACTATCCCCACTGACCTGAATCCCCATTTTCCAACCAATTTAGCTGGAAGCTTTTGAGTGCTAAAATTGAAATCCATGTCTGCAGTCACAGTCTCCTTCACACTATGCTCTGCCAATTACTAAGTCCTTCTCCTGGGGGGAGTGTTGGTTGCTGTGGGCCAGCCTACATGGCAGGGACAGTCTGGCTGATGGCACCTGGAGATACAGAGGTGGATTGGGCCCCACGTGGACAAAGCCAGCCCTGAGCTGACAAGGGATTCCATATGAGTGGCAGCGTTTCCCTTTCCAGAGTGCCACTGTTTTTTGCTGTGCAGGAAAGGCTTTTGAGTCCATAGATGTGATGGCAAGCTCATAAACAGCACCTCAGGCGAGTCAGTGCTCCCAATCTGAGCCAAAATCAACAAAGCCTGCGCTCAGGCCCGGCTGTTGGGAAATGATAATTGCTTTTTGAACTGGGGACATGTCTTACACTGAGCCATTTAGCTGAGCTCTTCTGTTACCCTGAAATGAGCAGAGAGGATGTAATGGCTGGGAAAGTCTATGACAATCCAAAGGACTTGCCAGTCAACAGGAGCCCAGATTTGCTCCAGTGGGCACCAAGTGGTGCTCTCAGCAGAGACTGGTGAACTAGTGGGGAGCAGCACATGTGATGCAGAGTGGGGTCAGAGCATGCAGAAGCTGCTGAGCCACTGGCTGGAGCTACTGTGCTTTTGGGAAAGACCAGTTCTCCCAGGCCATGCTGAGAGTCCCAAGAAAGCCCGTGGGAGGATGTATTTTATTTTAATGTATTGACATTTGATGTTACTGCAGGAAGGACAAGGATCTAAGACTCAAGGGTTTTTTTACTTTTGCCTGTTTAAAGTGAGGTAGCTGAGTGCCTGGTCTGGACTTTGTGTTTGCAAAGCAGCCACAGCTCACGCTGAGCACAGGGATAATTGTAAGTTCTCATCACTTCTGGAAAATGGGCCATTAAATAGGTCATTAAGTATAGCATTAGCTGCCTCATTTCAGCCACCCAGGCTGAAGAAATTTGGCTGTTGCAAGGCAGAGGCTCAGATTGGTGCTGGGAGCAGGCTGGCTGGCCATGCTGCTGTCTCCTGCTGCACCACAACAGCACAGGCAACCTGGGAGCCTTCAAACAGGTGCCATGAAGTCCACACTGGCATTTAATAAACTCCTTTCTCAGGAGAAACTAAACTTCTCCTGAAACCATGTTTTCAGAACACAGAGGAGATCCATAGCCCCAGAGGATCTCTGAAGGTGGCAATCAGTTTTACCATTTTAGATCATTAATTCACAACTAGTTCAGGTTGGAAGGTCATTCAAACAGTGTCTCTTGGTATC
Organism: Irena cyanogastra; assembly: GCA_013397155.1. Classification (NCBI taxonomy): domain Eukaryota; kingdom Metazoa; phylum Chordata; class Aves; order Passeriformes; family Irenidae; genus Irena; species Irena cyanogastra. The sequence continues at coordinate 653,107 of VWZV01002814.1, read as the reverse complement.
CTGCTGTGGAATGAGCTGAATTTGTCCCTTTAGGAATCTGTTTGTCCACAGGAGAATGGCCCTGTGAGGCACCCCGTGTAAGTGGTCTCCTGTGAGCACAGGGGTGGCCATACCACCTCAGTCCAAAGATCCAGCTCTTCCAATGTGCTGTATCTACTAGTGGAGCCATGTTAAAATGTGTAAGAACTTGGCAAGGACATATGAATCTCCCAAATGCAACTATTTGCTGTTTAGGAAGGGTCAGAGCCAGAAGGAGTTTCTCTGTCTTGAGCAACTCTACACATTTCTATTTCAGGGAGTTTCTCTGTTCTCCTCCTTCTCCCACAGACCTATTGCATCCACACCATCCCTGGACAGGAACAAATCAATCTGAGAACTGAATTGCAGAGAATAGGCATGAAGAACAGTTGGAAGCAGTGGGAGAAAGCAAGCCAGCTTTCCTCTGGCTCAATTCCTCCTCGATGCAGCTGTAAGGAAGCCTCTTCCCAACACGCTGGGTCTTTGCCACAGCTTTTGAGCTGCTAAACCAAATTTGTGAAGAATCAGAACATACAGAAGAAGTGAGGTATTTAGCATGAATGTGAGCAAAATAGGCCAGCAGTGGGGCTATGGGATGGCCCCACCCAAACCCACACGTGTTCCATAGGTCCCGGAAACAAACGTGAGGGCTCAAATGGCATCATTGTGCTACAGTGAGCTCTCCTTCTTGAAACATTTAATGATAAATGTTTAAACAGCTGCCCTCGTAGGATTCAGGGAAGGAGAGCAGTAAGGCATTGTCCTGTATTAAAGCCACAACTGGACTTTGGCCAGAGCTAAGGAATTTGTAGGTGACATGAGTACATTTTTCATGCATTTTGCTGAATCCCCTGCATGGTGTAACTTTCTCCGTGGGAGATTTAGCCAAACAGTCTGAAGAAAAGAAAGAAATGTGGACAAACCAGCTTCTGTGATTTATTGCCTCAAAGCCATTCAGTAGAGATTGTCCCAGCTGGTCATAAACTACTTATTTCCTACTTCAGTGGAGGGGAAGAAGGGTACTGGATGCACATTTTGCCCAGATAGAGATCTCTATTCTTTAATTTATCTCACACACTTAGGACAAATGAATAGTAGTGTTGATCTTATCTCATGCTTAATTTATTGTTTATTTATTTATTTATTTTCTCAGTCCTCTTGCCCCCCTCTTGTTTTCCCCACTCCCTTCAAGATGGGAAGTTTTTTATATGTCACTGGAGAGTTGACAAAACACATAAATTAATAACTTCAGTGACCACGATGCCTCATCTGGTGTGATCTCAGAGAATAGAAATACTTGAGGACTACTAACTGTTTTTTCCTTCCCAAATATCAATTGAGATTAGTGATCCATTGATTTAGACAGCTGTGAAGCCCTGAGTATGTGTCTGCATTAGTGTTTCAGTTCAGAGCAGGAGCTCCCTGTAAAAGCACTTTGGTTTGCATTGTGGTGCCATCTTAAGGATGCTTGAATTACTGTCCCTTTGAAAGAAATTTGTCTGGAATATGTGGTTCCCTAATCCATTCCAGGCACCACTGAGAACCAGACTGTGGATGGCAAGAATTAAAAAAGAGGCAAAAAACCAAACAGCAAAGCCTCAAGCAATAAAACCATGAAAATCATTTACTGTGGGTGTCAAGTCCTCAGCAAAAATCTTCCTGGTCCTTGGCTCTGCTCCCCTTAGTTCATCCTATTTGCTAATGCAAATGTAGTCTTAGAAAATCCACAGGTTTTCAGTGAACTTGAAGGCTTCATGGCTAAGCACTTCCAGCATAACCATAAAGAAAATGTACAAAATTAAATGAGTCCAGCTGTGTTGTGTGTTACCTGTCTGCCTACAAGCTCTGTGAAATGCAACTTTTCCTGTTGTCACAGATAGGAATTATTCAAAATATCAGTATTCGTTTTTTATTTCCATATAGATATAATTCTTATTTCTACAATATAGTAAATTGTTGGGGCTGGGAAACCCTCACTGGAAAGGGAGCAAATCTGTGATTCTTCTGATGGACCTGTACATGCTATGGGACTTCAAGAGCAGCTCTGAATTGCACAAAATTCCATGCCAAAACATTGTCCACATGTCTAGAAACCTATTTATCATCAAGGTATCCATCCTTTGGGGTGTGATCCTGCCCACCCACAGCACCAGCATCCCAGCACTGATGATGGTTTGTTCTTCAGCCTTGGGACAAAAACCCACTGACCATCACACAGGTGCAAATCCCCACATCCCATCACCTCCCACAACCTTCCTCTCTGCTGCCCCTTCAGACGACTTTAATTAAATCCCTCGTTCATCACAGCCTCCTAAGGTGCAGGAACTGCAGTGTTACAGGGGCAGAGGGTGCAGCACGGGGAGGCTGCACTGGTGGGAGTGGCATTAAGTGTTCCTCACCACTGCACTTGGATGTCTGTGCACCCCACTCTCTCACCTGAGTGCACACTTTGAGTTTTTTCTGGTGACAAAGAAATGAAGTCAACTCAACTGAGACTGATTCTTTTTAGAGGGAAGGAAAGGAATGCAAGTGAGATAGTCTGACACACACACCCCTGATCCTCACAAAGCTGCTGTGCAGGCAGGTGGATGGGCAGTGATTGCCAAGCAAGGTGTCCTGCTCCAAGCTGAGTCAGAGCATGTGGAGGGCAAAATGGAGAGGCTACTTCTGCCACCTCACTATTCCCAAGGATTAAACACTCCCCAGAAGTGAGCTGCTGGATAATTTTTTTCAAGTATTGATGAACTTGCAGTGGCAGATTGGAAGTTTGTTTTTTTGTTCCATGGGGCTTTCCATAAAACTACTGAAAGTGAGGTTTTTTTATCTTTCTCTCTCTCACAGACACTTGCACACAGGTGCTAACACCCCCACCTGCTACTACCCACATTCTAGTAATAAGAGATAATTACTTTACCTGCAATTTTCTTATCCATAAGCAATGCAGTTACCATGAATATTTAGGAGGTTCATGATGGTGCTGTAAATCAGGACCTGATTTGATGTCTAGATCTGCAAAACGTTTTTTATTATATATATTTTGTAATTGAAAAAAAAAAGGGTTATATAAAACATCAGCAGTCCTGCTCTTTTGCCAAACACCCCTTTGGCTGAAAGTTCATTCTCTATTAAGATGTGTTACTTCTTCTATAATCCAAGGCTTTAAACATTATTTTTGCAGGACTTTCAAGGAAATTGTGAACAATTAAAATGTAAAGGACTAACAACTCTGACAAAATTATAACCTATTGAATTTACTTTGTTCTATTTAATTTTTACCTCTGTGAGGCTTCACACACTGAAATGCTGTGTCATCAGCACCCAAGATACTCATTTATGGTTTTTGTTTAATGTGTTATACCCTCTCTGGTGTAATCTGCAGAGGTCAATGCGTGTAACTGCAGTTGTCCTTTAGTAGATGTCTGAATTTGGGGATCTATTCTTTTCCAGACCATCTCAGTAGAAGCCTTGCCCTCTTCTTGGCCACTGTTTTACCAGACCTTTGTGGAGACAGATTTTGTGGAAAGAAAACTGATACAGAGAGAATTAATGAGCCAACTGTCCTTACAGACATGAGATCTGAATGTGGAAAATTCTTACAAACACAGACTTTGAAACTCAGTGTAGGGCTTTGGGATTTAAGGGCATATTTGAACATAGCAAAAATAAGCGACTCAGTGAATATGAATAGTCACAGCCTCTGTGTTTGCAGCTGATGTATCACTTCTGCAAACACAGTGCTTTATAATTGACTGAAAGGAGAAATACATCTTGCAACACCCACCAGCTCCTGCAGCCTCGGTGATTTCCCACCTGAACACCTCGCTGGTCTATTTTTATCCTGTCAAGAGGTCACAGCACCTTGCTGGCCATGATTTCCTTTACCTAACAGGTGCTGGTCACACTTTATTTTGCAAATGAGGCACCTTGTCAACTATCACGAGAGTAAGGAATTACTAGAGCTGAAGGGGTGGGGGTGAAATGGAAAAAAAAGGAAGGAGGGCAAAGAATGACTTCGCAGACAAATCCTCCACACTATTGAATCTTTGTTGGCATAGCAAAAAACCCCAAACATCAGAAAAGTCATGCTTCAGTTCTCTGCTGTTACATTATCTTTTTTCTTTTCTTTGGCTACTTCAAAACACCTACAAGTATGCTGCCCTCCTTGAAGCCAGCTCCTTGAAAATGAAGTGTACATTTCAAAGACTGTGTACAGTATAACTCTTTGTGTTTGGCTTGGAGAAATATTTGTTGGGTGGAAAGGAAAAAAGGAATTTAAGTAGTTGGTAGTAAGCAAATGTTCCTCCAATACCTGCTCAAAACACATTGAATCTAAGGACATGTCTTGGCCGTGCTGGACAGAAGTTGCATTGTGTGACATTAGAAGACAGTTGGAGCTCTTGACAGGGAGTTGCACAATGCAACACCCCCAAACCCTGTGAGGCACACGTGCACAGAGGGTAGTTCACACTGTTAGGGTGGCAGTGCCCATGTGGGGATGGCAGTGAGGACTGCTCTCCTCAGCACATGTCTCCAGTCCAGGCAGGTCCTGAGCTCCTGTGGCACGCCTGTGCTGCTGACAGGGCTGCCATGAGCTAGAGTGCCACATCCACAGTGGAGCAGCAGTGAAAATATCTCATCTTGTCTGGCATAAAGCTGCTAGAGCAATAATGGAGAAATCTGGGGCGCTGTTAACCTCCCAATTGTTTTGCTCTCAGATAAAAGCAAAACACTCTCGGTCATTTCCCTGAAGTGGGGCCATAAAGAACACATCTTTAACATCAGTGATGGCTAAAATTGGATGAGGTTGTTCCTGTGTTATGCCAATCAATTCAGCCACGGGTGGCACTGCTGCTGTCAAAGGTGCAGTATTGGCATTCAATTTCCTGTAATCCACAATTAACTGCCATTTCCCATTCAGCTTTTTACTGGCCACACAGGAGAGTTATATGGGGAACGAGTGGGAACAACTATTCCATCTTCCCTTAAGTCCACTATCACAGGGGAAATGCCTTCTCTGGCCCTCAAAGGGGGATTTTACATTAATTACCTTTGGAGGAGACAGAGTGGGGGCGGCAGCTTGCAGCCGGTGAAGTGATGAAAAACCCAAAGCAAAAGTCTGCTGCTTGCCCTTATCATCAGTCCAAGACCTGCCCTTTAATATGTGTAAGCCAAGCCTCTTTATTGTCTCCAAACTTTTTTGAGCCAGAAGAATGTTGGAAAAACATGTAGAGATGGGGACCCAGGGCCCAGAGGGACAATTGAAGACTACTCAAACACTGCTGCCAGTTTGTGTTACAAGTTGCTCCATAACACACACTGAAGTTATGAAGTTACCACTGGTGAAAGAATGAGAGGGGGTTTTTAATTCCAAACTTGACAATTCGATAGTAAATCTCCTTTTTTTTTTTTTTTTTTTTGTTTCTCCTTGATGCACACATAACCCCAAAGCTTCTAAAACAGGACTTCTGGTGAGCTGGCAGGAGAAACAATGATGAATTCACCCCCCAGGTGACATGCTCTACCTGCTCTACGTTCCCCAGGCAAACCAGGGAGGACAACTGATTTGGATCACCTTTTGTTTGCTGAGCATGTACAGATGAGATGATTAGCTCAAATAAGTGGGTAGGACTGAATTTTCTTAGCATATATTTGTTCTGTCCTCACTTCTTTTCCTTTGGACTCAGGTGCCAAAGCACGTTGCCACGATGAATATAGGAAGGCCTTGGAAAATGAGAATTAAATACGTGTATTTTTTGTAAGTTGAGACATCATAGAAAAGGGAACTCTAAATCTAGTGTAAATAGCTATCAACACACTTCTGTTTGTTTTTCAGTCCAATTGTCTAAGTGTGCTATAGCTCCTGTTTTAAAGTAACACTTGAGCTGAGCTGATGCTAGGCTGCATCTCTTTTCTCTCTGGGTTCCTAAGCAGTACTCAGCCAAGGAGAACAGGATGGGCCCTTGGGTCTGGTGTGCAAAGCTTCCATTCACCACCCACCCAGCACTTCATGGCTGGGCCAGGAAGAAATGCATCAGGATTTTCTGTCTTGCTTTGGCACTGAACAGAGCAGCAGAAAAGCTTTGCCATGCTTTTCTGGTTTTTGTTTTCCTTTTTTTGTCATTTTTTAATTTCCATTTTATTTTCCACAATTCTCTGTGAGTTAACAATTCCCTGGGCATATTTTGGGGTTAGATTAATAAATTTGGTGTTGCTTGAGCCAGGACTTGAATTCTTTCATCTACATTCATAGAAGCTGGAAGAATTTTCCTAAGTTTGTTTGAAGTCTCGAGTTCATGCAATCACCTAAAAGAAGCTCAATTTTATGCATGTAGAAGAGGTACCTCAATGCTTGAAATAATTTCCAGGGAATTATAATTTCTCACAGATTGTTTGACCTTCACCATCAAACAGTCAAAAAGTTACTCAGTTTTTGACTGATTTTGGCCTGAAGCTGTCCCACAGCAGAACTGAATACACCAGGACAAGTCAGGATTTCAGCATATTTTGAATTCCAGACTAAAAACAAATGTGCCTTCCCTTGAAAGAAGTAAAAAACCCCAGTTATTATTTAATTTTGAAAGATAATTTGGAAATAAAAAATTAAAACGTTAAATGTAAAAGTTCTTCAATGGTTTAGAAAAACATCACTCTATTTTTGGCTTTTATACACTGCTTTTCCATTTAGATGAAAATGATATTTTGGTTGCCAAGTAGTTCAGGTAAAACCTCCCCTCTGGCTCTCTGGCTGTCTTTGTGCTCCTCTCTGTACAAATCATGCTCAGTAGAAGGCACAGAACAACATCAAAAGCATCATCTTGATCTGTCCAGGCAGAGCCTGTATCCTGGGTCCGTGCTCTGAAAGATGCAACTCCTGGAATCAAAGTGCTCCTCTCTTTGACTCCCATTATAGAAGGTTCCCAGTTAACACACAAACAGCAGCTTTCCTGCCCAGGGACCTCTGAAGTGAAGTATTCCTTGCTTGCTTCCATGAGAAATAGAGGAAGATATGGCCAAAGAAATGAAAAAAACAAGGTGAAATCTAATTAAAACTACATTTTCCATTGCAGGAACAATCAGGCTGGGAAATCAGCGTTATTTGACATCATTGTGGTCAAGAACACCACGAGATACATGAAAAGTCTTGCACTTGAGATGAATGTGCACCTATCTGCCTGGACACACACACATATCTCCAGAGGTATCCTAAGCCCTTCTAACATATTTGCACATATTATTAAGCCTTCTGCCACCCTGTTTGTGCCACAAAGATATTTAACCCTAATCTGTACTAAAGATCTAAGCTCCTGTTGAAGTCTAGGAGCCCAGACAGGCCCCTCCTGTTGTCCTGCTATGGAGTGTGCATTATTCCAGCTCAGTTACTGTGGCTGGACTGCTGCAGCTCTGAGCAGAGGTCTGCTGAGCCAGCCTTCATGCTCTTGGAGATGAAAATGTGCAAGCAAAAAACCTGCCCCCCCCAGAGGCTCATTTTTGGGTGGAGGAGGGCCAGGCTGCCCACGCAGGCATCATGTCCATAAGGCAGCAGGATCCAGTAGAGCTGGGATCCCTGGACCTGCCAAGATTGTAGGAGCATGTCCAATTTGTGAGTTTCAAAGCCATTGGGAAGCAGTGAGTCAGTGGAGGAATCTGATAAATTCTTTGTGAGAGACTTGTTCCAGTTCTAATTAATCACATTCAATAACAATTCAATTAGTGCCATGAGTTAAAAATTACCAAGTTAGCTGCACATACTGAGATGGACGCATTCAGGGCTGAGACAAAAATAGTCTGGCAGAAATGAGAGGCATTGAATAAGGCAACGATCTCCTGGGACATTTCTGGAAATTGTTCATGACTATTTTCCATGTCCTCAGTCTCCAAATGCTTCTGGTATTGCTTTCCTTCTCTGACCTGGGCCCTCCACAGCAGATCTCACCCACATTTTCTCTTGCTGATGGACAAGAGTGGAGACTACTGGTGTGAGTGGGTGCTGTGGTTAGAGAGCACACTGGAACCTCTCCTAGGAACTCAATTCACTCTGCTAAGAGCTCTCTGTACATAAAACAAAATGAAGAAGCCCTGGGAAAATTAATACAGACAAAACAACAAGCAAGAGGAATACAATTGAATAGGATGCATCTTCCTGAGAGCCAATGCTCCCAGCAGTTCAGCTGCCAGCCCTCAGGCTGCTGGACACCACACTCATACCTACCAAGAGAAATACACTGAACAGCACCATCCCCTTGACTTCTCCTATCAGCCATTTCTTCGTGTATTATTTTCTCTTGGTTTCATCTCTCTAATCTCTTATAGTTTTTAGAGTCTTTGATTGTGTTCACTGCTTATTTTGCATCAAATACAACAGGGCTCTGACTTGGACATTTTGGCTGGTAAAAAAGGAGGTGAAGTGAAAGTTATCATTCCACACCTTACAGCATTTAAAATTTACTGATGTTAGTATGCTGAAAATGCAGAGAAACTTCTATCAAGAGGAAACAAGAAATAACAGAATAAAAATAGTCAGTGATTCTTTTAATAAAATAAAAACTAAACACTAGAAATCATCTTTGGCAAGCTAGGTCCATAATTTGCCTTGCATCTTTCATGTGAAATGTCTTTGGTTGCTTTGTTAGGCATTTCTTCCTCCATTTTCCACTTTCTAAGTTCTTTGGGGGTGTTTCACCAGAGGAAAAGAGAGTACAATCAGAATATCACAGAAATCTGAATTGTTATGTACACACAGACACAGATGCACTGATACCTGAGCCAGCACAGCAGCAATGTGTCACTGCTGGCTCCATATGCATCAAGCTGGTACACTTGCAAGCTCCTGTAACACCTGCAACCAGACCTGGGGAGCAGATCCCCAAAAGCTGACAGTGTTGCTGAATATTTCTTCTTGTCTTGTTGTTGTTCTTCTGTCTTCTTGTTGAGTCAGTTTTCCTTTATTCTGGCCTGGCAGTGCTGTCATGAAGATCCTTCCCTCAGGTTGCAACATTGCTTTTAATTTCAAGAATCAAGAGCATTTTTTGTTTCAAACCAAACTTGTCTTGCCTTTACCTGAACTCAGATTTTACTGCTCACAGAACATCTAACTGGTGTGTAGACAGACAGACCTTTGTACCCAGTGTATCTCCATCTGGCACTTCCTCAGCAAGTCAGAATATTTACCTCTAATCTCATTTTGCATAGAAAAGTACAAACAAATTCCAGTTGCAGTCAATCAGAACAATATATACCATTTTGGACAAATGATTTGGGAAAAGAATTACTGAGGGCTGTTTTCCCATATGTCATCAACTGAGATACAGCTGGGGCAGTGCTGTGGCTAATGCACAACATGGGTGTAACTAATGAAATGGGAACTCTGAAGAGGGAGCAGTAGCAAAAATAAACCTCTAATTCAGCAGCCAGATGAGTAGTGGGAATGATTTCTCCAGCACACACTGTCTCTGTGGCTCCCAGCACAACAAGTGCTGATATGCTGTTGCATGATGATTCAAAGTCCACTCCAATAACAGGAAAAGAGCTTGCTATTAATTTCTTTGAGCTTTCCATTGTCTTACAGAGGCAACTGCCTATGGTTCAAACCACAGCTGCAGAAGGCTCTTCCTAGGATAGATTAAAATGGATGAGCACCAAGCAAGCAGGGGGCTGCAGAAACCCCCCAGGATCCCAGAGTAATTCCATCACTTGTCTTCCAGTGGCCCTGCTGACAAAAATGCCATCACAGCCCATAAGCTGCTGCTTCTACACCCCTGTGGGAGCCCTGATTGCACCAATGGCCCTTCATTGTCCTGATCAGCCCCACCTCCACCCACAGCCCTTGCTCATCAAGCCAGGGATCCTATTTAGGCTCAGACTGGGGCACTGAGCTCTGGTTTGAGCTATGCTGTAGGACTGGGGTAGTCTGCAGATTGGTCATGTGCATTTCTGGCCATGAATCCCACTGAGCCAGACTCCAGTGCACACAGTGACTTCTGCCCTGGCTCTGGGTGTGCCTTGCTGCTGTGGCTCCACTTGAGTCTGACCTGTGGTTTCATTTCAAACCTGCCTCATCACTATGGACTCTCCAGTAATCTGAGTTCTCAGCTGAGCCTGCCTTGCTTGGCTGGTGTGGATGGGCTCCTGGCTGGTGAGGCCCAGTGCTGCCAGCCAGTCCTTGTAAGTGTGCTGGGCATCTTGAATGCAGAAGATTTCAATGAAGGAGCTGAATTTCCTAAATCAATTAATTTAGTCATGGAATTGTCCAGGCAGTTTTCAGTGTGGGTAAGTGGATCAGAGATGTGCCTTTACTTTGAGGGTTTTCTCTCTATTCTGACAAAAGGGGATTAAGGGATATACTGCTCCTGCACCCCATGCAGACCTTGCTTTGGAGAAGGAGGAGTTGCAGCAGCCTGTTTTCAGCCACTGCCTCCTCTGCACACCCCTTAGCTGGGTGCAGTGCAGGGATTTGGCCCTTGACAGGACCCTGCACTCCCTGGAGCCAGCCTTGGCACAGAGTGTCAGGTCTGTGACCCTTGCAGATGGCAGTAGTAGATGAATAAGCATGACCAAGACCCCACAGTATGCCAGGTTTGTAAACTCTTTTTGTCAAGGGCTATCTTTTCAGTGCATATGGAGCACCTGCCTTTGTGTGGTTTTGGTCATGATTCCAGGTGCTGCTGAAATGTAAATACTCTCTAGAGTAATATCCAAGCTTCGGCTGCTTTTGTTTTGCTTTTCATAAGCTCACATACCAAGAGGGCTGGAATTCAGGATTTACCAATAATAGACCCTGCTCTAAAGGGATGCTGTTGTCACTGGCAGTGTGTAGAGGTGGGTGAGGTATGTTAGCAGATAGACATGGTTACTCTTGGGAATAAATAACTAGGATAGCCTCTGTGAATGCCTTGGGAAATGTTTAACTGTCCTGCTTGTTGAAAATACTTGAATTTACATAATCCATTAGGTTGAAATGATCTCTGAGATCATCGAGTCCAACCTTTGATCAAACACCATTATGTCAACTGGACCATGGCACTGAGTGCCACATCCAGTCTTTCCTTAAACACCTCCAGGGATGGTCCACCTCCCTGGGCAGCCCATCCCAATGTTGAATCACCATTTTTGTGAAGAAATTCCTCCTAATGTCCAACTTGAGCTTCCCCTGGTGCAGCCTGAGACTGTGTTCTCTTGTCCTGTCATTGGTTGCCTGTTAGAAGAGCCTGATCCCCACCTGGCCACAATCTCCTTTCAGGGAGTTGCAGAGAGGGATAAGGTCCCCTCGAGCCTCCTTTTCTCCAGGCTAAACACCCCACAGCTCCCTCAGCCACTCCTCATAGAATTTGTGCTCCAGACCCTTCACCAGCTCTGTTGCCCTTCTCTGGACTCACTCCAGCATCTCCATGTCCTTCCTGAATTGAAGGAGCCAGAACTGGACACAGGCCTCAAGGTGTGGCCTCACCGGTGCTGAGTACAGGGGACACGTTGTCCAAGTTCCTAGCTCTTGAAAGAGTTGTGGGGTTTGAAAAACTAGTTTTTGTTTCAAAATCTATTTTGTCATGTGATTTAAATGAGTTATTTCAAGGGGGAAAATTCCTTCAAGTCAGCCTATTGTGTTTTGAAACAAAAGCAGAGCCCTTGCTGTGCAAACAATAGGGGCTGCATTGCCAGCATCTCCCTTGCCTCAGCTGCAACAGACCATGCACTTTATGCTGCTCGACTGGAATCCAAACTGTCGTGTCTGAGTGTTCAGGACAAGCTGGTTAAAGTGGTCTGAGACCAGGGAACAAGGCTGAGGGCTGCTGTCCTTCAGGGAGAGGGATGAATCCTGGGTTTCAGGGTGTCCTGCTGGCTTTGGTAACTGGTAACATGTGGGGCTCGTAGCACTTTCCAGTGTGCTCCTTTGGGCAGGGCTTGCACAGCCATCCCAGGTGATGCCAGGCTTTAATTCAGCATCAAACAGACTAATATCTCAATCTGTCATGTTTGACAGGGTTGCTTTGTGAGTGAGCTCATTTTTCATGAGCTGCTGCTTTATCTCTCTTCCTTTCCCCGTTTTTTTCCTGTTTCATCTTCCTCTGACTTCTGTTTTATTTTTCCCTCTGGCCAGCCTGCCTAATCTTTATTTTTTGCTTGAAGGTCTTTTACTGTCTGAAGGCTGAAATTGTGGAGCATATGGGCACTTAATGCAGGCCACCTGTGTGCATCCAGGGATTCTACACAGTCCATGAATTGTCTGCTTGACAACTTCAGTGTAAAATGTTCTGCAACCACAAATGGCAGATATGAGTCAGGCTGCTGCCCAGACATGGTGGAAACCCTAAATTGTTGTGATTCCTTTCTGTCCTGTAAATGTTGTTTATTTGCATAAATTCAGAGAAGCCTCCTGGATTGCCTCAAAGCTGCAGCTGTTTTGCTGAATTAATCTCAACCACCTCAACTGCTCTGTGCTGCAATTTTGCCAGCACCCACTGCAGGCACAGCTGTAGGGCACAGCCATTTGTTTCCATATGTTCTTCACACAGCACGTGTAGCAGCACTCAATGGTGCAAAATGTTACTAGTGGGACAGGTCCAAAAATTTTAGATCTATTTATTGGGTGCTTGGAGTCTGGTCTTACAGCAATTTTGTACACAATTTATGCAGTGGAGCTTAAACCTGCAAATACAATGCAAGCAGCAGATAGTCATAATTATAGTGTTAATAAGTGGTGTTTCATAAGTGGTCTCCTGGCAAGATGTCCCGTGTAGGCTGTTATGCAAGCCATTTATCCTTTATTAATTGTTGCTAATTATGTTTTCACTGTGAATGATCCATTAACCAGCTTAGCATGGCAGAGCTGAACAAGAAAAAAGTATCACACTTGCTCAGAGAATAAGTAGAAAATCCCATAATCCTTGGCTGGGTCTCTCACTGCTACTTGCTCCCCTCTGATGTGTTCCTTATCACTGTTTATTGCCTTTTGGGCCTCATGGGCTGTACAGCTTGTAAGAGGAGCATTCAGGTGATATCACCTGTTCCCTTTCTCTAGTGCAAGTGATTCAAGGTCTAAGTTTTTTATTCAAAGTGACCCAGCTTTTGCTGTATGTAAAAGCATAATATAATGATGGCCAAGATGTGATTTGAGTGCTTTAATGAGTAACAATGGCATCAATCATCCCCTTGGAAGGTGGAGCTGCTTTCCAACAAATCTGGATGCCTTTCCTGGAGGTACTCATGAAGGACCTGCTGCAGCTTTCTCTTACAACAAGAACTTACTTTACGGAGCTTGGAAACAATTACTTATCCAGAAAAGCAGTGGCACTACTGGGTAAAAACTTTAATTGAAGACTGATGTCTGTATAAACATATACAAGAGGCAGGCCTAGTCTGATTGGGTTTCAACATCCTAATAGTATTCTAAAATAGTTACTGAGTAAAACAGGCTCTATAAACAAATACAACTATATGTTTAGATAATCCCCATCTTTGTCTACTGAACAGTTTAAATAATTAAGAGGGAACCCAAAGGGAATATGGGTTTATGAAGATGCTTTTTTGTAAAGCAAGAATATACAACATATTGTCCTCAAATCCAAGGCTCAGAGAACAAATGGGTCTTTGAAAATATGCCATGGTAAAAACCATGAGGAAAAGATCAGGGTGTTAACCAAGCCACTACAAACAAGTGGTGAAAAGGAACTGTCTGCAGTTCAGTTTAGCAACACAGCTGGGAAGAGAGCAGCCAGGCTGAGGCAATTGAAGACTGTCAGCACTGTCACAGTAGCATATGATGAGCAGCACAGGATTTGGAAAATCTGTATGAGCAGCCCCTTCACTGCCAGCATGTGCTGATGCTCCACAGGAAGGACTTGAAACAAGTAGAGAGAGTACAGGGCAAATGGGCAGTGTGAAGAATGTCTGGGAAAGCATGAGCAGAATTCCAGTGCTGTGCTGCTCTGGGGAAGACTTACAGACCCTCCCAGGGCACCTGGAGCAGCTCTGGCACTGCACCACTCCTTGACTCAGGTGTATGTCTGCATAAGGAGTAAGGAACTTGGTAATTGCAAATACCTACTGCTATGATGCTTGTGGTTTTGTTCCTTTATCCTGCTATATTTATTCCCTTTGATCAAACTTATTTACTTACTTTGCTCTTTTCTTGTTATTCTATTTTAAATTCCCAGTTAAACCCTCCAACTTGCTTAACTAAAGGCTAAAGGCAGCAGAGGTTAGGGATGGGTCAAAAATGGTTTAAATTCTTATAGAATCAGGAGGTGTGTTGTGTAAACATACAACTGCTTCTCCATTGGGGTGTCACTCATGGCCACAGGGCAGGTGCTTCCCTACAAGGGTGAAGGCAAGCAGAGGGCATCCAGATTTCTCCTTTGTCCTCCACTCTGCAGGAAGAGCTGTAAAAAAGCTCTGTGGACTGACTCTTTATCTGGAAATCTGGAGGAATTGTTGTGTGTATTTTAAATGGCCTTTAGGTGAAGCAGCTTGTGTTCAAGATGGGAAAACACTGGGAAAGGTGATTGATTATGAGCAATGCTCTTCCACAATGATGCAGTGAAAACTGTTCTCTGGTAAGACTAAGAATCTTTCACTTGTGCAGGTGATTCCAAAGCTGGAAGAACTAGAGACATGCAGAGTCACTTCCCATCCAGCTGTCAGATCAGTTTGATAGTGATCAATCTCCTCCACATCACCTTCTGTCTGTGTCTATTTGTGAATAAACATAAACTTCCAGGCTGACTGGGGCTGTAGCTCCAAATAGTGAGGTTATAGGTGCACAATCAGACCACTGCAAGATGTGTGGTGCATTTGTGCCAAGCCTAATTTAGCCTCTGGATCAGAAATAAATGGTCTGTTATTGCAAGTATGTTTCCTTGAATGTAGATGTACTAGCCTAGCCCCAAAGATTACAGTTTGCTGGAGGATACTGGTTTGGAAGAGATTAGATTAACTAAAGAGTGATTTTTAAAGGGTATTTTCCTTTAAGCATGATGAGGGTGTTGAAATGATTGATAACCATTTTAATATAACTAAAGTCTGAGAAAGAATTTAATGGATAAATGCCATTTCAGATAAGGGGCTCAGTGAGTTTTGCTTTCAAATACTTTCAAATGTATAATTTTTCACAGATTCACTTTTTGAGCAGCTGTTCCAGCTGGATGGTGAATCCCAGATAGCTGCTTTCATACCCTGCCTGCACAGCAGCACATACTGCAGCCAAACCAGGGTTTGTGCAGCTTGTGCATTGCATCTTGCATGTCTGTGCCCTACACTGCAGCTTGTTTTAGCAGAGAATACACTACACTGCTCTGGCCAGAAGATGGCAATGAGAAATGAGGTTTTACACTTTATTTTTTAATCAAGTATTGTACTGTGATGCTTTGAGCTGATCACAGTTTATATGTCAAATCCTTCCATGCAGATTTTTTTTTTTTTAATAATTAAAAAAACCCCCAGCTTCACCTCTATACAGATGAAGCCACCAGTGGGCTGTGTCTGAGCACATCCAGCAGGAGGGAATGTAGGTGCAAGTTAAAAATCAATTGTCCCTTAATTGATCTTTCATATCTGGTTATGGACTGCACAGTGTAACGCCCAAAAACATTTAGCAGCTGTTTTTTAAGGGCTTTGGAAGACCAGATGGCTGAAGATTCACTTGAGCACTGGGGCCCAGGTTAGCTACACCCCTGGAGCTTCAGCTGACAGGTTTTTAACAGTATAGGGGAGATTTGTTAGAATGTGTTGATTTCTAAAGCAGGAATGTGGTTTTAACACGAGGTTCATTGCCAGAGGTTCCTCACACCAGTGAAAATGAAGCTGTGTAGTTGCCCTTCAGGAGCTAGAGGCACAGAAGAATTATTACTCACCTATTCCAGGGACATGAGGGTGCTGTTCCTGGTGTGGCAGCTCTGGCTCCATCACGAGATGTATCCTCCAGAGCACTTTGTGCTGCATTTCTTCTGGTTTTACTCTCACTCTAGAAAGACCTCGGTTCTTTGTACAAGATAAGAACTTTGTGGGACTCTTCAAAAGATGTTTCCTATTAAACTCTTGCTATTGTTTTTATTATGCTGACCCCTAATACCCATCAGAAGTAGCAGAGTGGAGTTGGCAGAGGCAGACTCACAGTGGTAAAAGAGGAAATTCCTCTCCTCCTTTAGTATTTCCATGACTGATGCAAAGCTGAGTTCCCAAAAGCAGATGGGTTTCACTACTGGGGAACTTAGAACCAAGCAGTTCTTCTGACCTGAGTGAGTGAGCAGTTATTTCAAACTTCCCCCTCAAACAGAAACAAAGCTAGTAAAGGGTTTGCAAACTTTGCACAGCCTCCTTTGCTGAGCCCCAGAAAGTGAGATGTGCTTCCTGGAGGAAGATGGACAGCAGGAGAATACTGAAGAGGTCAGACTAGAAGAGAAGTAAAACCACCAAGGGGACAAGGCCAGAAGTTAGTGCAAAGAGCCAGGCTGACAGCTTGCCTTATTGCCTGATCCATGCTGATCCCCTCAGGTGATTTCTTGAGGTAGGAGCTCATACCCCATCATTTCACAGTCCTGCTGAGGTTGTTTTAGCTACACAACCTATAGCTCCTGGACCTGCTATTCTGCATCTCTTTTTTGGGGCAGGACAGCATTCAAAGCTCTCCCTGGAGGGTAAGGGAATCTTATCTGTGGTTGTGCACCATGATGGCAATTTAAATGCAAGTGATTAATTTTAGTTTCCTTGTTTGCTCTCAATTCAGCAGTTACAATGAAGACTCTCCAGTGTCCTCTGCTGTCCTTTAACAACTCAACCAGACCTAGTGTCAACAAGGAAGCAGCTAATCAAGGGCTGCTGGCATAAATGATCAGAGCCAGGACAGCACAATTAATGCACATGCCTCCACAGGTGCCCCATGCCCATTCTGTTTGCCTTTCCTTGGTTTTGTATTAACCTGGCACAGCCATCCTCCTCCCATGTGGGCTGATGATCACAACCCTAGCATTTTATGGGACTAGAAGTATCTGAGTGTACCATTTTCTCTGCTTGTTATCGTTTGCCAGGGCTGAGAATCAGATTTCCTTAGGGACAGTCTGAAGAGGTTATATCCCCAGTGGGAAAACTTTGGTTAAATAGCCCAAATTGGTTGGTTTGTTTCCTGGAACACCTTCTGACACCCTAATTCATGCCTGGGGAGGGTTGACTGCAGTGGTATATGGCAGGATGCAACATGAATGTGCTCATTCTCCTGTGTCACTTTATGTGAATTGTGATTTTTTTGGAATTACTCTGTCCCTCAGGGATTGCTCAGTGCTGGAATTACAGAGCAGATCTGTGGAGCCAATGCAATCACTGTTTGTGGTGAAGGCTCAGCCGGCAGGATGATGGATGGAGGCAGAGGCTGAATATTTGCAGTGATACCAGGGCTGTCTGTCAGAGGCAAGGATGACCATTCATCCTCTCCTGCCTGTTCCCAGGCACCAGGGGCTCAGTGGGGCTGTGGGGAAAACAGCTGGAGATGAAGGTACTCAGGAGCTGGGTGTTTCAGGGTGTGTGCTCAGGTTTGCCCTTCTGTGCAGACAAGGCTTGTCCCTGATCTTTGACCCTGGCACATTTTAGCTGTGGGCTCTGTGGTGCTGGGCTCTTACACTCATACCTTGTGTAAGACTACAGTGAAGAGGCAAATCCAACCAGGGGATTTCTCTGCTAAAAAGTAGTGAGCAAAATGCTGCAAATATAGGTTAATTGATAGAAAAATACCAGATAAAACACAATAATTTCTGTCTTTGCATTTTCCCTTTTCTGTCTTTGCATTTTCTCTTTTTTCCCCCACTGTTTTTATCTGTTTTTCTCTAGTTTCTGTTTCTTCACTGTTTATATGCTTCATTCCAGCCTTTCACATGCAAATACATTTTGGTGGGAGGTGTAGACTCCACTGGACTGACATGAATCCCAGTTCAGCAGGGTACTTGCTGAGAAATCTGCTTGAAATTGAGTCTGCAAAAGTGAGTCCCAGCTACACAGGACATGCATAGAAAACCACCATGGATGGATGGTTTCTTAAATTTTTTTTGACAAAAGACAGGTGCCAAGCAATCAAAACCTGTTTATACCATGGCAAGTAATAAATCAAGGCTCTGATATTTTAAGCAGTGGGTTGTGTAACATTCATAAAGGAAGAATAGGGGTTCTGCCAGCCATGCTGGTTATTCATCATCTTCTCCATCAATTTAGCCAGCCTCAGGTATTCAGGTTGTTTCTTCCTTCTTTTTATTTCTTAGTAAGCATTACTTTATTTTCTAGGGAGCACAGAAATAAGAATAGAGAATGAACATAATGATGACAAATGGTTGCTTTGGCCTTCTCTGGGAAGACTGTGATAACCTTGGTCTGGTCTTTGTGTGCTCCTTCTGCCTTGCCATATGAGTTCACTGGGGTGGCCCTGGACTGGCAGACCTCCAAACTGGCGTGTGTCTGACATTGTTCAGTGGGAACACTCTGTGCAGACCCAGGCACGCTCCTCTCCTTGGCATCAGAGGAAAGAGAACAAAAGGCCTTGGTTCTGAGTTTGTTGGCTTTATCAGCACACATGGTCGCCTCCTCTGGATTCCAAAAGCCCTTTCAACCCCAAGACCAGATCACTGCTACTATCTGGCAAGTCCCCCCCCACTTGCCAGCCATAGACAGTTGGCTTCCTTGGAGCTGATGAGTGATGCTTCCCTGCTGCAGGCTGGTTATGAGGGTGGAGAAGCAGTTGAGCATCCATAAATCGCTAATTATTGTCTCTTTGTCCACCTCCTTGCTCAGGTTAAGCAGAGTTTTTGTGCAAAACTGGTTCTTCCAGGGCCTTTGTCTGTGGGCAGTTTGATCTTCCTGATGAGAGAGCATGTAATGGATACTACTGATTTTGAGAAGAGTTCCAGTTCAGGCATAAAATGTATGGCAAATATGTTCTATTTCAAAGCATTTGACACAAAAATCCTTAATTTTCCTTGTCCAGTGATTTTTTTTTCCAAAAAGAAAACAAAGGATATAATGTCAGTGCCTAACATGACAGAATCACCTGTTTTCAGCTTAACTTTAGAGAGAATCTGTCAATCTGTAATGGTAAAAATTGTGATCAGATTTCTCAGGTTGCTACAAGGGATGAGTTACAGTGGAATTGGAGAATAATGCAGTCTGAGGAGGGGCTCACATCCATGATTAGCCTGTTAGAAACTGTCTGAAAGGAGAGGCTTCCAGTCATACAGTCTTTTCCCTGGGTTGAACCTATTGGCTGGGGGACCAGCTGGGAAGTATTAAGTTGGATGTAAGCATCTGGTGCCTCTGATCTGTGTTAATGGGGGATAGCAAGAGACAAACTCTTATTCCACTCACATTAAACATTAAACATGAAAGAGTTGAATTAAAATGCCCCAGGAGAAAGGAATTACTTGTGTCTTTTTGATCAGTGGGTGGTTCTTCTAGATTTGACACTGGCATGTGTCTGACTTGGTGCACCCAACTATATTTTTGGAGAGCAGTAGGAGTTAAATTATCCTTTCAAAAGGGAATGAACACCCAGCTGGGGTTAGTGCAGAAACATCAACAAATTACTGTGCTTTGAGATGTCTGGGGAATAGCTGCAGTTTCTGGATTCTGCTCCCAAAAACATTTGGACAAAGGTAGAAAGTGTGAGGATGAAAGTGAAAATCCATAGTCCTGTTTTATAGGGGAAAAAGGCAAGTGGTGGCTCACGCTGCAGCTAGTGCTGGCTAGTCTAAGGCAGGTGAGTTCTGACTGATGTTCACTTGCACATAGAGAGTACATGAAGAGATGCCTGATCAGATATCACTGAAATATTGAAAATCTGAAGGTAGAAAGAGACATACAGAGGTTTTCTGCTCCATGTTTCAGCTTAAATGGTAACTTCAAAGTTGAATTGGGCTGCTCAGGGCCTTGTCCAGCTGTCTGTGTCCAAGGATGAACATCAACTACCTAAATCCTTGCTTTTATTGTAAGGAATTTTGTCTTTATGTAGAAATGTATGTATCCTTAGTGGTCTCTGCATAGCATAAAGAGAATGGGGAGACAAAGGCCAACATAAATATCTCTGAGGGTTTCCTAGGAGGGACTTAAAACCCTTCAGGAAAGAAAAGAACAATAAGTGAATGTTGATGCTCAGGAGATGAGTTTCAGCTTCAGGGCAAATAAGAATCAAAGGGAAAGATGTCTTTCCCTTGTAGATAAATAAAAAAAGAACTTAAGAAACCAAGAAAATTAAACTAAACCAAATGCCTCTCACCATTCAGTGCTGTTTTTTCTCCATGAGCATTACTTAGCTCCTTGCTTCCCTGTCTCTTGGTTTCCTGTTGCCTTAGAGTCAGAGAAGAGAGGTCCTAGGGAAGCACTTGAATTCCATTCTCCACTTCAGGGCCTGCCAAGGAAGGCAATGGGCTTCCAGCTGCCCTGGACAAGGCTGGTTTGCCGACCCCATGGGCTAGTGGCCAGTACATTTTCTTTGTTTGCTGTAGCCTCCGTTGGGATGCAAGGAGAGTGCCAGCCATGGATTTCATTAATTCCACCATCAGTAGGTCTGAATTCATTGCCACTATTACAATGCCTTTTTTCTATGTGCTGTGCCCGGGGTATTTTTTTTTTGACACCATGTGTGACCTCCTGTTATTTCTCAACAAATGTTGGCAGGCACAGCACAGCTGGCAGAGCAAAGCAGCACAGTGTGTCACAAACTGCTGAGTGCATCCATGCTGAAATGAACAGCCAATTCCTGAGTGTGCTGAAAATTAAATCAATAAGAAAGAAAAACATGCCACTATTGCTCCCCTTTACTCCAGCTTTGACTGCTGCTTCCCACTGCATGTTAACTCGTCTGACTTGGGCTCAGGCAGTAGCCAGAAAATGTTATCACAGAGTTTCAGAGTTACATTTCTTATATCTCTTCTATCCTTCTAAAACTTCCCCAGACTTCTGTAAAACAGGTGTTTCTAAACTCTTCACAAGCAACTTAGCTTGTTCACAATTAACTTAGCAATTAATTCCTTTCTCTGAGCTGATGTTCAGACTCTGTTTTTTGATTTTACAGGAGACCTTGACCTGTTCAGATAATATATTACAAATAATAATTGTAGTGAATGTTCATTGTTTCCAACAGTGGATAACCCACCTTTTCCATCTTCTTTCCTTGGGGTTCTGTGCCTCTCCTCTGTTGCTGTGGAAGAGGAGAGCAGGGTGAAGTGCTGCAGGCAGCCTGAGCTCTGCTGGTGACAGAAGTAGCTGCCATGGCTTAAATTGCTCAGGTTCAGGACAGAGGACTGGGCAGTGTTGCAGAACATGACTCTTGGGGATACTGGGTCTGCTCCTTTGTTAATAAATCATTTTCATGTGCCAAGGAGCAGCCGTGCCATCCTAGGACCTTGCCCTGTGCCAGCCATCCTGCACCAGCCCCAGCCTCTGTGTGCCTCTCTGCCCAGCTGCCCTCCCTGCTCCAGCCACACCCCAGGGCTCAGACCCTGCTGCCAGCCCAGGGCTCAGGCTGCTGCGGGTCACCCACCCCAAAGCTCTTCAGCTCAGGGTGGTTCATGGATTCTGCCCTGTCCCTCAGGGTGGGAAACACAGACATACATCTGGGCTCCTGTCTTATGACAGGGCTTTTTGGAGTAGTTTTATTTTATTATGGTGCATTTAATTTGACCTGTTTTAGGATGGCAAGTGTTCATGGGGCAGCTGGGACGCCCTCCACCCTCTGTCAGAGCCATGTGTACAATTTTGTGTGCTCAGTATGCCACACTGGACTGGAGAGTGGGGGGATATGTTCCCTGCCAACAGGCCTCTCAAGATGGCAAGGCAAAAAGAAACAGCTTCAGTACAACTATCCTGCGAGCCTGGTTCTTCAGTGGATTGTCATTTTTTTGGCACTGAGGAGAGCATTTTAAGCTGATGAGAAAATGCAATAGACTGATTTACTTGGATGCTTTCAATGTTTCTTTGACTTTAGCCAGGGGAGCTCAAAGGAGGGGTAGAGAAAACCAAAATATAATGCAGCACAAGGCTCGTTTGTGTGCACTGGGGCTTGCAGACACTTGCTGAACTTGTACCTGCCTGTGGGCCAAGTGGAAAAAGAGGGCAGGCAGAGGGAATTTTTGCTCTTGCTCAGACTAACAACCACTGTCATCAGCCCCAGGTGAGGTCATGCAGCTTGGAAAAGTTAAGAAAAGTGTGTGTAGCTTACACCTGCTGTGTCTGCAGTCACACTGTCTTGCAGAATTTCTGATTGTTGCTGGGCCTCTGGCTCACCCTCCTCTTGCTCCCCTTGGGGATGGGTCTGTGGGGCTGGGCCCCCCAGGTGGCACTGATGAGATGAAGTGTCCTGCAAGCAGGAAGATAAATCTAAAAGGATGGAAATAAACCCATTTCTTTTCTTTTCATGAGCAAATCATGCTTTTCTCTCTGCTAAAGAGCCCATTCCAGAGCAAAGCAAGAGGTAAGCAGAGATCTGTAAGGTGCCCCGGGGCAGTGATATGGTGTCAACAGGAGCATCCCATACTTTTCCAGTAGCAGCATCTCATTCCTACTCTATTTTCTCAGATTGTCTGGTCTCTTGTGACCTTGATGTCCCTTTAAAGACTGCAGGAGGGGTCTGTAAGCCACTTGGGTGACACTAACTGTTCCTCTGGCTGAAGTGTTTTGATGGCAGAGGATGGGACAGGCAGAAATGAGGATGTGAGGATAAACAAGTCCTGATAAAACAAGCAGTTGTATTGGTGGCCCTTAGAAATGAGGAAGTGTGACCCATCCTTGTGGCCCCAGGGCTGGCACCAAACCTTATGCAACAGAAAGCCAAAGAGAGGGAATTGCAGTGGCAGTTCACAGGAGAATGGTGACAGTCACTCAGTCCCTGGTGGCTGCAGCTGAGCATGAGCCCATGTGTCTGCAGCTGTTATTCTCATAGAAAAAGGCAAGTCCTGGAAGACTTTAACTTTCAGTTTGCAGTGCACTGAGGGAACTCATGTCCCTGTTGTGATGGGGAGCCCAGTGCTGCACCTCTGGAGCAGTGACACACAGCTTGGCTGTTTCTCATGTGGCAGCTCCAGAACCTTCATTATAGCACAGAAACCTGGAGCAGCCCTTGGATAAGGACTGACTGGTCTTGTGCTCCATCTTGCTGCTGCTTGTAATTATGCTCAGTGCTATTTGATTAAATGAGACTGGAATTTACTGGCTACTCCTTTTCTCTGCTGCCTCTGTCATTATTATCCAGGGGCCCAAACTCAAGAGCACCTGCTTTTGCAGCCCTTTCATGTTTCTGGTCACATCTTCTGGAGAACTCATCCGAAGGTCGGGTGTTGGCAACTTCTCCCTTCTTGGATGATACAGTAAAAATATCTGGAAGTGCTTCAGGTTTCTGGAGTTGTGGTATTGATAATTTCCTTCTATGAATTCTGGATTAAATTAGGTGTTGCTTTACAGGAAATTTTAGGTAATGTCTGCCTGTATTCACAGTTCAGTCATTTATTTGGGTGTAGCCCAGTAGTCTGAATAGCCTGTGATTTACTGCCACCAGTGAAATGAAACAGAACCACTTTCTCTGATTTATATCCTCTATTGTAGTTAAATATTTACACAGTATCAAGATCTTAATAATTGAATGGCTTACAGATAGGCAGCAAATGTTTATATACCTCTGGAATGGCCACAGGGCCATTGAGGTAATGATATTTCATTTTGATAAAAGGTCTTTTACTAAGAAGAAACTTAAAGCTATTTCAGCTCCATTTTATTCTCAAGGCTGGACTTTGTCATGCTGATTTCAGTGGGTTACTGCAATTCTTAGAGACTGTAAAAGCAACACAGTTCAGAAAATCACTTTTGTTGAAATGACACTGTTCTAGTGGAGGAACATGGCATCTTTCCCCCAGCAGTGTTGTTGATTTCTTCAGGTAAGAAGGCAAGAAAAATTACCTGGCTACTATCACTCTCTGAAGGAAACTGAAGCTGGCAGATCTGAACAATACCTACCAGTATTAAGGCAGAGCTTCTCCATTCACTTGCAGAAAGGTA
The DNA here is from genome assembly GCA_013397155.1 of Irena cyanogastra. Lineage (NCBI taxonomy): Eukaryota > Metazoa > Chordata > Aves > Passeriformes > Irenidae > Irena > Irena cyanogastra. Next base: position 629,080 of record VWZV01002814.1, on the reverse strand, counting down.
TCACTAAATATTTCATGACCCATAGGCAAACAAAATTAGCCTTGTTTCCTGAAGCAAGAAGGGCTCCTGTCGTTCCTACTCGTTCTGTTTGATTCTATCTCCAAGTGAGGGAACTGGAATTCAAAGCAGGTGCAACAATTACAGCTGAGTTTGAATATTGCTGAGCTGGTCTTTGCTTTACAGTAATATTCAGATCTTGGGAATGAGCTGACCTGGATTACACTGTTGGTGAAGACTTTGTCTAGACTTGGACAACAATGTGTATCAGTGAGAAAGAGGAGTTGCTTGTGTCTCGAAACTGTGTGGCTTTATAACCAAAAGAGATGTCAACTTTTCTTAAAACCAGCGTCTCCTTAGAGGCTTTCCATCAGCATAGGTCTTCTTTTTTTTCATCACTTTTTGACATTGTCAGATAATTTTGAACTCCTGGATTTCAAATTGGACTAGATGAGCAAAAAGTATGAGAGCAGCAGAAAGGTAGTTATTACCATATTCTGTCTCTTGATTAGTGATAATCATTATAGCAGCTGTCTTTCATGTAATTCCAGAGTGGATGTTGGAGAAAAAACAGAAACAATATATGTATATTTTAGCTCCTACTTACTTATAAGTGTAACTTGGAAAAACCCTTTAGAATGTGTGAGGCTGCTGGGGGTCCTAGTCTGGGGGAAGGAGAACAAAATTTACTACAAAGTGATTAACATTTGTGATATAATTATATAATGGAGACTATATTCCTACCTGGATAGTCTAAATAATCCCATTACACAGAGTGATGATTATTTTCATTCTGTAGTAACAAATGTTTCTGTAGAATCAAGCTTAATACCTGGAGCTTGATACTCAATCAAACATGCAATGCTTTGGAGGTTACAAAGAGGCTCTCCTCAAAGGTCACAGGGATTTCTTGGTTTCTCTGTCCCAGCTGGGAGGCAGTTTATTCTGTATCTAGGATAAACTGTAGTTCATAGCACTGGTCAAGGGGAGCTTTCCAGTTGACACTTCCTCTACCTGCAGTGATATGTAGTAGGATACTCTGAAACTACCCTGCCTGTCACCCAGCTGCCTCACAACCAGGGCAGAGGAGCCCAGCACTGTCTGTACCTGTAAAGTGTCACTGACGGTTGCCAAGGATGTAGCCCTGTGAACGTGGTATTTCTCCCTGCTTCCGCCTCCCCAGTTGTGTTGTCAGGTAAAGATTGCCTCGAGATCAAAGCACGCTCATTTTTCTAATCAGTGCCATCACGTGTGACAGCGTCCTTCGAGCCCTGGTAGCTGCTAGTAACGGGACAGGGCTGTGTGTGGCGTCGCAGCACGTTTGGGTGGGATATCGCGGCTCTCTCTGGTGGGGACCCTTGCTCACCCCGATGTTTTCACAGCCCGTGCCCGCAGCGCGCTGCGGGGCCGAGCGGCGCGGCCGTTTCAGCACCTTGGCCAGGGCCGGCGGCTGCGGGCGGGTCGGGCCGGGAGCCGGCAGCGGCTCGGTGGGCACCGAGACCCCCAGATGTGCACTGAGACCCCCCCCAGATGTGACAGCCTGGGGACACAGCCCTGCAGCGGCAATCGGCATTGCTCCACACCTCTGGGTGTCACTGCGCTGCTGCGGCCTCGGCTGTGCGGCTGCTGCTTTCTCCACATCTGGGACACTGACAGCACATCTGGGACACTGACAGCACATCTGCGCTCTCTAATGGGCTGTTAGGCCCCCATTCTGCACAGCTGGAAGCTAGCTTTGATTACACTGTTGGTGCTCCTGAAAGAACCACAAAGCTCCCATTTCCTGACCCTGTGTTCTGTGATCACTAATGGAGAATAATGTCATGGTGGAAGATGTTACCCATGCAAACATCGTTTAGTAAATGAATATTTGGAGTGATCTTTGACTAGTAACAGCTTTGGAGGCAGCAGATGTTGGGAGTTTCAGCTAACCATATCAGTACTACAGCCACAATTCGAGTGGGATTTTTAAAAATAAATTAGGGAAAATGGGGACCTCAGACCTCCCAGCTCTTCATGCTCATACTGATTTTTATAATCTGTTCCTTGTGAACTATTATTATACTGATTTCCTTGGGCTGCACTGTGTTTAAGTATTCAGCCTTAAAATAACTCAGTGATGCACAACTAATGAAGCAGAGGAATGACTGGAGAGATGGCATTTTAGGTGAATCACAGCTCATTCCTCGAATTATTTATAGACTGCTCTCTCTTTATGACAGGGTGTCAGCTACCCGGCAACAGGCCAGAGTGTTTATGAATCACCTCATAGACTTAGTATGGCTTCAAGATGAGGGCAAAAAAGATTAAGGAAGGCTCACTTTGTGTCTTTTCATAAGCAATAAGCCATCTCCATTCCAATGAAAAATCTCTCTGGTCCCAGCTGGTGCACGGTTACCAATAAGCCTGCTCATGTACAGAAGGGAAAGTTAATAACTAACACAGCTTTTCTTTGTTGTCAAGTGGAACTGAGTAGAGGCTTGAATTTTTTAATCAGGCTTTTCTCTCTCATCTCCAGTCTGTTTATGTGACACCTCAGTGCCACTTTGCAATTCATCATTTCAGAGTCAAAATGAGTAGTGAGAGTACTTTAATGAACCAGGTTGTCCTGGATCAGGATGCTCAGCTGCCTAGGAAGGTGTAAGTCTGTTAAGTGAGAGAGCCAGATGCTGCAAAAACAACAGACTAAAAGCACAATATTTCCCTCTGTCCTTGCTGTCTGATAGCATGGCATCTATTCCTGAGTCAAGGCAATAATGGATCACTGCAATATGCTGTGCAAGCCCAGGCTGAAAGAAGCACACCTGTGGCTGGCAATACAGTTGGATCTGGTACCATAAAAACATGGCATGTCCTTGGGTGGACACTTGTGACCAGGAAATAAAGGTCCCTTTCAGTCCTCTGGGGAGATATGTGGGTGGGTGCCAGGCGGATGTTGTGTGAACAACAGCTGCATGGTTTGATGGGTGCTAAAGTGGGCAGAAAGAATTGCATCAATTGGAATGTTAAGTTTTATTAGGCATAACTTAGTGACAGTGGTAAAATTGACATTTACATATAATCATGGCCTTTTTAAATCACAAAAATTAGAAACATCATCATATTAAGTGTTAAATTAACTTCCATTTCTGTTAGTGTATCCTTCTAGAAACATGGATTATTTTAAACTATGCAGCTGCACGTTACATTCACATAATAAAGCAAACTTCAAATAAAAAAATAAAACATACTATGTTAATACAAGATGAATATTTACAGACAAGGAAGTTCACTGCTACTCAAAGAACCACCCAGGGCCCCATGGCCATTTAAGTCATAGTTCCCCATCCTGGAGTTTTATGGGCCTGGTACTGATCCTTGGCAAGAGGGAACTTCTCAGAGTTTGCAGCAGCAAGAGTTGTATTTTCTTGTTAAATAGCTATGAACTGGTCCAGTGGTGAATTCCACAGAATCCAAAGCATAGAAACCAACTGTAATACCAGAGGCAGCATCAGAACCCAGAACTTTTGCCTCCTGGCCCTTTGTTTCCAGCTGCCTGTTTTTTGAAATTAGAAATATAGTACCAAGCTGAAACTTGTCTCTGCTATCTTCTGGCTACCTAGTTGTGATGGCAGTATGAAGAACTGGATTTTGTTTCCATTTTTTGCTTTCATTGCCACTGGTCTCTAGCTACTTCTGGGGCATAGGAATGTGTCACAGGCTACCCTGGGCTTTACCTCAGGCATTCCATGAGCACCAGGGTGGCTTTGAATCTCTTTTCCCCACTGGGAATGGGTACAAAAGGACAAACAGGGAGGACTGAGCACAAAACAAGACTGAACACCCATTTCAAAGCTCCATCTAGGCTTTGTACCAGCAAGAGCTTCTCTCCACATCTTTGACAAAGGCCAAAGACCACATTAATGCAGCTTCAGCGCTTCCAGGCCCAAGGAAATCATGGGGACACAGCAGGTTCAATCAGCCTATCAACCCAGCACCAGCCCAGTCAGTAACTGTCCTCACATCCCACCATGTGACAGTAATCTGCCGTGAGATGTCTTCAGCCTCTTACTCATTTTCTGCCTCTATCACACCTGTAGGAAGGCAGGGTTTTCAGAGGAACCAGGCAGTTTAGAGTGAGGTATGCTGAGCAATGGCTTTAGTTTAGCAATAGGAGCAGTATTCATCTAAAGGAATGGTTTGGTCACTGGGCTGATTTGCTTGCTATGGGTTGCTGTCAGACAAACCCTGTTTCCATTCTTCTCCATGTAACTCAGGAAATACTGCTTCAAATAGTGGTGTCAGGGTCAAACAAACCACTCTTATTTATTTCCTAAAATGCTTTGGGGATTTTTCTGTTTCCTTTCCAGCATGCTCCCTCTGCTCCAGTGCCCAGCAGCACCATTACCACAGAGAACTTTGCTCAAGCAGTTGCCTACACCAGAATTTTAAGTTTGCATGTGAAGGTCAGGAGCATCCATCAGCTGACAGGAGCAACACCATGGGATCTTCCACCCAAATGAATTCCAGTAAAGTCAGGCTCAGAAAAAATTCTCTCCAACAGGACTCAGCTCCTTCATATAGAGTAAAATTCAGGAACCCAAAGGAAAAGAAGAGGATTCATTCAGGTAAATTCTTCCCTCACATTCATAATTTATTTCCTATGAGACAAAGGGTCAGACACCTCTGTACAAAAGGCTGGCAAAGGCTCAAGCATCAGTTTGTTCCTACTGAAACCCTACTTCAGGATTGTACCAAAGATCTGACACTTCTGTTCTGGCTCTTTGCAGGAGAAGTTCTCACATGCAGTGATATAAAAATGTGGAAAGGAGATGTCAGGCAAATGGAAAGCTTTTCTCTCTCTTCAGAGAAAAAAGCCCTGATTTAAGATTTGTTGGTAGTACAAAAGCACTTATTAGTGCTGCTGGCTCCATAGCATTAAATTCACATGTAATAGCATTCTACAGTGTTAGAAAACATAGACAGATGTTTCTCTGCTTCTGTTTACAGCTGCTTTGAGAGAAGTGGCATCTACAGCTGTGTTGGGTGTAGTTCTCTGGCCACACTGTGTTATTCCCAGTTTGCTGTGCATCCTCCACATCAGCTGTACCAGGGCTTCCCATCACATACTCAGGTTAAGTTCAGGCATTTTCGACATTACCACACACATCAACAAAAACTCCAGTGACAGGAGTATTTTCTTCAATAATCTCTTATAGAGTGGGGCAAGGGGAGAATAATAGAAAAGAAATGCATTGAGAAAAAAATGAGTTGCTTGTAGGACACGATTTTTCTTCAGCTTTCATTGAAAAGCAGAAAAGTGCTACAGAAACAGTGGTCTTGTCTGACCAGTCTTCATCAATCAACCACAATTTTATGGACTACAGCAAGCACCCCAAACAAATACTTGTACTTATTCCATGAGCATTGTTTGGTTTGGGTTTTTTGTGTTTTACTAAGTTTTTGTCATGGTTTTCTTTTGCAGTGGTTGTTGTGTGGGTTTGTGGTGTTCTTTTAGTTTGGTTGGCTTTTTAATCCAGTGAAATAATGCCTACAATCAATGCTTTCATATTGCCTGTTCTGTAAGTCTGCCACAGTTACTTTAAAGTAACTACCCAGAAATACAGTTTGTTTATTTAGAATTCCTTTGGGAAATCATTACTGCTCCTGATGGAGTGTCTCAAATATTGTAATTCTGAGGCACAACAGGCTATTAGAAGATATTTTTATCCTCTAAAAATAGAAGAATATCCAGTTTTCGATAGGAAAATAAGCCACTGAAAAAATCCTCAGTTTTGGTTATTTTTACTGAAGTCCTCCCTCAATGTCAGTGGCCCTATTCTGAAAACAAGAATAACCAAGTCAATCTATTTTGAATACTTAGGCACCAGACTACTATAGAACTGAAGACAAAGGTAACAGAAAACAGTACTGGTGAACTTCCTTCATGTCCACTGACTTCATATCAGCAAATCATTCATATCATTTAGTAGCACTTCCGAAACTAAAGTCCTGTGCAGTGCTAAAGCACCTTCTCTCAGAGAGTTTTAAAGCATTCTCCAAGTAGTGCTGTTTTTACCCTCAGCCCATCACAGTCTGGCAAGACACAGAGAGGCAGGAGCTGGCATTGAAGGCTGGGGTTCCCAAAGACCCATTCCAACCACAAAGTGATACTGCCTCCCCACACGTAAACTTGATTTATTGACAGACAAAATACCTTTAAAACATATTAGTAAACACATCAGTCTCTTAACCACACCTTAGGAAGATCCCCTATACTTGCTGAATCTCCTGTAACTAAGTAGCCTCCAGGCACTAGAAGTAAATCCTTTTTTTATTTTGAGGCATCATCAAAGAATGTGACAGCACCATGGAACTGCAGGTAGGTCAGCCTTGTGCAGCACCTAAGGCAACCATGGGTGCTTGTTAAATCCAAGGCCACCTGTGTAGTCAAGAGAGACATAAATCACTTAGAAACTGCTGATCCTCAGCTTCCAACCTGTGCCTCCTTTGTTATCTGCCGGTATCTGTGAATGAGGTGCTATTTCCAAAGTGAGAGATGTGTCTTCCCAAAGTGCTTTCCAGTTTGGTGCATGTGAAAGTGATCATCAAAGGTGAAAGCCTGGAAACTACCAGTAAAAAGGAAGAGCTGATGACAAAAACCCAGGAAACAAGTAAAAGCAGGTATCTCAACACAGGCACAAGAGAAAGGAATCCAGTTTGAACATCTGGGGCAGAAAATTGTCCAAGTGCAATCTGGAGTCACATCTGTGAAAATCTGTGAGGGAATGAGGAGTGGGCTAGTGACAGAGCAGCATTTAAAGAAGCCCCAAAAGGGTCCTTTTTTCTGCCTGAACCTGCCCCATGCACAAGGTGAAGTGTGACTCCTACATCCCCTGTGGCTGAGCCTTGATCCAGGTGCATCACTCAGCCTGCTTGGGCACCCAGGTGAATCTCCATCCCCCGTCGTCGTCCCTGCGCACAAAGGCCTGTCCTTGGTGGAAGCTGTGTGTTCGCACATTGCGGTGGGGACTCAGGGACGTTGTGAAGGCCACTTCTGTTTTGTTGGGTGACAAACCACCAGTCAAATAAGGCAACCCATAGGCTGGGAGGGAGGAAACACTTGGCACTGGTGAGGAGATGCATGGTGCTGAAGAAAATTGAGGAAGGAAGGGAGAATCTTCGCTGCATGGATGTGTGCTGCTGCTGCCTGGAGGCACATGGCTGCAGCTGAACACTGCTGCTGCTCCTTCCCTGTGCTCATAGTCTACTGCTCCCCCAGGGCTCAGGCAGTACGTGTCTCTTCCAAGGTCTGGGGACAGGGCACTGTAGTTAGCTGAAGCTTCATCAATGGTGTTCACATCTTTTAATCCTAAGGTCTGCAAGACCCAGCTGTCCACAGCAGGGCTGGCTTGCTCTTCACAGGCAGTGAATTCATTGAAGAGGTTCCTTCTAGCTTTGGAAACATGAGGAGTTTCTTGAGGAACAAAGCAGTGGTCCTCTTTTAATCTCCTCTTGGTACTTTTGAGGATAGCACAGGTTTTTGGCCCATGGCCAGGCAGTAGTTTCTATTAAAAAAACCAAAACAACAAGGTGGAGACAGAAGATTAATATTTGAATTTCTAGATACCTGAAAGCAACATGTTTCTGACCTCAGATGCACAAGACGGGTATGACTTGGTTATTACTGTCCTTACAGAGACGCTTTTTTTTTCACCCTCTGCTTAAACATATGGGCATGACCAACTATCTTGTGTCTTTACAGTGTCTGCAACAACCCTGTCCCTGAAAGAGAAGAGTGTGACCATGTCAATAAGACCAATACTTTGATGGCATTCCCAGCCCTGAGCTCCCACCTGGCTCTGTGCCAGCAGCCCTTGGCAGGTGAGCAGGGCATGGGGGGCAGAGTGGCAGCCGGACAAAGAGGGAGGATGCAAAGGTAACTCATGCTGGAACAGGCTGATCCTGACAAGGCAGTGCTCAGAGAGCAGCCTGAGTTGCACTGCACTCATTATCCCAGGAAAAGGGCCCTTCGGGCATCCAGGTACGGTCAAAGGAAGGCAAGAATAAACAAGGAAGCTCCCCATCATGTCATGAATTCACTGCTCAGACACCTCCCACAACAGTTCCACACTGGACCCTTCTCCACAAGACACAGGGGGTGGCCATGTCTCCCTGCTGTGCCCAGTGAAGGAGACCTTTCCTACTGCCAGGAGCTAGGTCTGGCCATGGGAAGGAGGACATTATGCTATCAACTCATCAACAGGATGGAAAAGGAAAGTCTCCTATGTCCTACGGTCTTTTTTACCTCATGTCCAATCCACAGAGTTGAGCAAATAATCAATAGTTCAGTTTCATGGGCAAGGCTAAAATAGCAAAAAATATCTTTAAGCTGACAAGAAAGAATTATTTTATTTTTGTTTAGGTGAGAGACAAAGAATCCAAATATTAAAAATCAACCCTTCACACTTGGTTTAACAGAATGTTTCATCCAACACGAAATTTTAATTTCATCATTCGAAAGAAAACACACACAACTTTTTAATTAATAAAATGAAAAAAATCCTTATCAAAGGGATAATTGACAAAACAGAGACATACAAATATATATATATTCAAATTTGAACTTTTTATTAAAAAAAACCAAACATTAGAGGGAGGAATTTTACCTTGACTATATGGTCTTATCTTACCCATAGCTAACTAATAAATTAAACTTAATTTTCCCAGGTGCTACACTGTCTCCACAGTTAGGACGTGACAGGATATCATTACTGGAGCAAACTGTCACCTTTGTGAATTTAAATGTGAGTGTGAGTTCCACTGCAGGTTCTCTACACTCTTAGATTTTCCATATATTTCACTGGCCTGTACCTAATCAACCTGTTCCTTCTGCACACATTTGTATGACAGATTTGAACACAATACCTTGGCTTTTTCTTCTAAACACTTAATCAGGGCAGAATTCAGGTATTGTCGGAGGTTATTATTTTCTTCATGTAACCTAGCAAGTTCTTCTTCCTTCTGAATCAAAGTATCTTGAAGCTGTGGAATAGAGATATTGATGAATAGGTGTTGACTCTGTAACTTAATAGCAATTGCCCTCTGGTACAAGCTGCTTGGATTTGATGATCTGGGTGTTTGCTTTGTGAGCTCAACCCACCCCCTCCAGCCTCTTGTCTCTATAAATCTAAGTGGCATGACTGTTCAGTTTTCACTTTTGACTTCCTTTAATCTTTAAGTGAGTGTTTGAGAAGATTACTCTGAAAAAACCTGCAACCACAGAATAATAATAGAAATGAATTACAAGTAGCCCTGTGAGCAGCCAGAAATGGTCACGGGCATGACAGCAGCTTCAGGATCTCCTCTTGAGCTACAGCAAACATCCCTTTGCACCCCTCCTTCCCATTTATAGCTTTCTGGTGCAAAAAAAAAAAAAAAAAAGAAGGAGGAGTTGCAAACTAAAAATTTATGGGGGTAGAGTGCAGAAGGAAGATGCAGTTGCCATTCTTTATGATACAGAAGCACTCAGTGATCTCCTCAGTTCTGGACCCTACTGTGCCAGCCCTGGTACACATACAGAGTCGAGATAATCCCTGGTCTCAAAAGCTGAACAGAAATGGCAGACACCTAACACTTTTCCATGGGAAATCTAAGTGTTTACAGATAGATTTTTGGTTCCTGATCATAGCTCTGGAGACTTCTTTAGGAGGACAAAGAATCTACAAGGACCGCAGGCATCTGCTAAGCACAGGCTCAGTCAAACACAGACTTAGATGATTGAGGCAGAGCCAGAGAAAGAAATACACTGACATTTGGAACTATGGTTTGATTCCAGGGACCTTTAAGTTAATATCTGAATTTTCACTGACTTCATTGTGTCAAAACATCATTCCAAGTACTTGATCAAACTGGAGTTCCTTCATCAAAGACAGTTCAGAGTTTCTCCTGTCATTTGTTGGGATTTACAAAAAAATGAAATATAAGAGAAAATAAAGTAACAACGAAAACCTGTTGGTCAAAATGGTTGATATTCCATGTAATTGGGCAGCTCTGGTGGAATCATTTCCCATGAAGTTAAACCTGGTGTAATCAGGAGGACACACACTACATATTTTTAGCCAAGAGCATCATCAGAGCCTGAGGACCCCCCTGTTTTTTTCAGTGCCAAGGCTGCTGCTGCAATATGATGTAAGAGGGGAGGAATGGATAGAGAATCCCACCATGGCTGGTCCAACTTCACAGGACAACATGGGGGAGACAAATACTTCAAGCAAGGAACAACAGTTTTGTGTCACTTCCAAGATCCGTGCCAGGGACAGGGAGACATGCCATAAGCCACCCAGAAGGTGCCACACGTGACACGAAGTTCGAGAGCCTCGTGGGGTGAACCCGGGGGTGCTGGGGGCCGCGGAGCCTTTACCTGCTTGTTTCTGTAGAGCTGAGAGGACAGCTGGTCTCCCTGCCACGCCGCGTCCTGGGCACCGAGCTGCGGGCTGCAGAACTGGCCTGCGGACGAGAGCGAGGGTTAGCCCGGCCCCGCAGCCGGTCCCGCCGCCCCGGCGGCAGCTGAGCGCACTCACCCGGGGGCCGAGCCTCCCGCCGGCCTTGGCTGTGCGGCGGCTCCGCGGCGCAGACGGCGGCCCAGGTCTCCTTGGAAACACCGGCGGGGGCGGACCAGGGGCAGGCGCAGCCCGAGCCCCCGGCGAAGTCCGGCTGCGGGCACGGCCGGCCGGCGCTCTGCGGAGGGAAGGGGCCGAGGCGATGGGGCGCTCGGCGGGGCCGGCGGGCCCCGAGGAGAAGCGGTGCCAGCCCGGCCCCGCGGCGCCCCGGCAGCAGCGCCCCGGCGGGGCAGCGCTCTCCCCGCTGCTGTGTCGGCCGGGCTGTGCTCAGGTGCCGTCCCGGGGCAGCCCCGCCGCCCCTGCCAGGCGCCGCCGGCCCCCGAGGCAGCGCCCAGCCCTGACCCGGTGCCCGCTCCCCGTTTCCCCGGTGGCACCGCTCCGTGCGCCGAGCGCCGGCAGTGCCGCCCCGCCGGCCCCCGCAGCACTGGGGCTCCGAGCACAGCTGTGCCAGGGAGGCGGCTCAGCTTCCTGCAAACCCTGGGGAAATGCTACGGTCCTGAGTGGGTTCAGGGTGAAGGGAGGTCCCATGCTGTCCTTGGCCAGACCGTTCCTGCCACCATGGGTGTTCGACTCCGCTCTAAAGCATCAGCACAGAGCCAGCAGTCACCTCCGGGCTGCTCGCACTCTCTTCTGCCCCTGCGGTTCTGCAGGAGTCCCAGACCGCAAAGCCTGAGTTGTCTCTGGATTCACCCTTTCTACCTCCTCCAAATAAGTCTCATCTGCAGCAACTCTAAATCTCTGCAAGGAAGGCAACGGCAGAACTTGGAGCCTCAGTCAGGGAGTCTGCCCACCCATGGGGAAGGCACAGCAGCAGAGACTGCACTAGCAGGTAGAGAAGAGCCCTCTTTCCTTCTCATCTAAGAGGGCACAAAATCTATTGCACTCCCCCAAGGGAGAGACCAGCTTCTCCTCCTCTGCCTCGAGGTCGAGAGAAATGCAAAGAGCACTTACCATATCAGTGGCAGAATGAAATGCAGGTCTTGGGAGCACGTTTCTGTTAAAGCCCCAGAGAGGTTTAAATGGCTCTGAAGGAGGGGGAGAGGGGGGAGACCGGGGAGGCGAGTTTAATCTAAAGGAGCTCCCAGTGACGCCTCACAGCTCTCCTGAAACCCAGCAATCTGATTTGGTGTAAAGCTGTCAAACTTGTGACGTGAATAAACAGCAAACTTGCTGAAATCAAAGTCATTCTGGTCCCACAAATCAACACAAGGAAGGAGGGAAAAGAAAAGGAGGGAGAAGGAAAAAAACCCACACTTCAGGGCAGCAGTGAACTGGTGCGTTTGAGTTTCGCTCCAGGAAATGAACAGGCATCCAGGGAAGCATCCCACAGGTTCAGAATAAGGCTGCTGGTGTTGCTGGTGAGTTTTTTGTTTTGTTTTGTTTTGTTTTGAAGCTTTGTTTGCAGTTGTAAAATCTAGCAGGAAGAAACAAGTCTGTCCAACCTGCCTGGCTGACGGAGTGGGTTTTGCCCACACCACAGAGGTGTGCAGAAGCAAATATAATTCAAAACACTTCTGTAGACAGTTCTGAGGAAGAAAGGGCAGGTTTCAGAACAACAGAGTCTACAAGAACAAGCTCCTGCAAATGTCTCACTATATGGGGAATGTTTTCTATCAAGCCCCAGACTTTCAGAAGATCTTACAATATAAATGTGGCAGTGATTTATTATCATAAAGGATTTACTACCATAACGTTGCAAAAGCCACAGACAGGTGTGTGAAAGGTAGAGACTGTCTCCACATAGTCACTTCTGATTCATATCAGATTTACATAGCAATCAAAATCCATGGATAAAATTGAGTTTTTCCCAGGAGAGGAACAAAAAAAATCAAACCAAAAATCTTCACTGAGGGTCTGTCTTTGAATAGCATAGGGGATGGTGGGAATAAAGCCAATAGCAGAGCAGCTGTTCCACCAGGATCCTGCCATGGCAAGGGCTGTTCAGGTGCTATCCCGACCTGTCTGCAGCCAGCCAGGATGGGGCTGGGCCGAGGGCAGGCCGTGCTAGCATATGGGATGGTCTTTCATTTCTCCCCTAGAGGATGCTCAGTGCTGTTCCCCCATCAGCAAGCCTTGGGGACAATACCTGTGGGACAAACCAAGAGGGCCATTTGCCTTCCGTTCTTTTATTACTTTTATTATTTTAAACCTATTTTCCTAGGTTCCTGCCCAAGGTAAACTGGCAATTTTACCAAATTACCCCACTGCCATCTCCTGCCTTATGTTTTTTTCCAACAGAAGCGTTTTAAAAAGCCTCGCACTCTGAGCCTACAGTGCCTGGGGTCACCCTTTAGCTTTCTTAACCCGCAGCCACAGCACATTTGATCACTGCTGGGATAACCCTTCAGATGCCAACCCCTCCTGCACGGCTGTGTCCTCTGCTGGCTACTAAGGAACAGGAGCCGTGTGACACACGCCCAACACACGCCAAGGCCCAGCGCAGCTCTCCGGCCAGGTTTGGTCCCTCTGCCCAGCGCCGAAGGGCCGCAGGGCGCTGTGGCACCGGCGGCTCCTTCACACCGGGCACACCCAGGCAAGCACCGCTGCTCTGGGGCCCCGCGGGCGGCAGCGCGCTGGGTAATGGCCCGGCGGGGGCGGGTAAAGCCGGGAGAGGAGACGTCCCGGGGCGGGCGGGCTGGAGGAGCCCTCAGCGCCCGCAGCAGCCTGGTGCGAGAGGCGAACGCCCCGTGGATCCCGCCGGGCTCCGCCAGCGGCTCGGGGCCCTGCAACGCCGGCCTGCGGCCGCCCGAACCGCGGCCATGTTGGGGCTGCCCAAGATGGCGTCATCAGCCCGCGCCGTCCCCGCCCGCGAGCATGGCGGCGGGGGGAGCCGCGGTCTCTGCTGAGGGCCGGTGCCGGACTGCCAGGGTCCTGGTGCAGGACTGCCCCACTCCCGGTGCCCGGCTCCAGGCAGCTCGGGAGGTGACCGCCTGGCCCCGGCGGGGGTGAGGCGGGTGCAGAGGAGCCTGCAGTGGATGGAGAAGAGGGATGCCCTGCGCAGGGGGTGCCCCCGTATCGCCCCGAGGCACCTCGCGGCTCGTCTGTCGGGGCAGCTGCAGGGAGAGGAGAGCTGGGTGTCTGAACAGAACATCAGCGGATAATGAGGGGTTGGAGCAGCTCTGTCATGAGGACAGACTGAGGGAACAGGGCCTCTCCGTAGGGGATGCAAATAAGTATCTCAAAGGTGGGGGGTCAAGAGGAAGGTGCCAGGCTCTTTTCAGTGGTGCCCAGTGACAGGACGAGGAGCAATGGCTATAAACTAGAACACAAGAAGCTTCACCTCAACATCTGGAAGAACTTGGTATTGAGGGTGGCGGGCACTGGGAGAGCTGCCCAGGTAGGGTGTGGATTCTCCCTGTCTAGAGACATCTCACACCCACCTGTAAGCCATTGTTGGGTCAGCTCGCCGAGGCTGATATGCTGGGGAGTGAAAGGTGGCATATGGGTAGAAGACAACCAAATCAGAGCCCTGGTAGGTTTGGGGAGATACCCTTTGGGTGAAAGAAAGAAAAAGGCTGTTGTAGGAGAGAAACACCTGATTTTGCAAAATGGTGCGTGGATGGTCACACGTGATGATGGAAGAGGTTGAAGTCACAATAGCAATCACATTGATGTGCCAGGTACACGCATTGATGTGTATGTGTAAAACAAAACTAAGTAACAATCATCTGCTAATTTTCCTCTTCATCTGAAGCTCTTGCTGCTTATAGCAGTTAATGATGGACCTCTTTAATTGGGAGTAAAGTTTGGGGCAAAATGTTTATCAAGACTACAATATTGCTTCAGTGGAAATTTCACTTTGAATGGCACAGCAGCTCTCTTCTGAAGTTCTGGGAACACACATTAAAGTGTATTGCAGTGTGTTAATTACTGTATGTTCTTTGTACCTATATTTTCTTTTGTAATTTCTATGATGTTTTTTGTTTAAACAACAGTGGTTGTTTAAAAGATTAATATTAAAAAACCAACTTTTTTTCTGGTTTATCCCTTTTTTATGCAAAAACGGCCTTAAAGTTGCATTTGCATCATAGTGGATGGGCTCTCAGAAGGGATGGTACACAGAAGAAAATCATATTTTCGGATAGTTTTATACCAGGCTTAAAATAGTTACAGTATGAGTTACTTTACATGCTGATACCTGCACTGGTGTCCAAACCCACCCCACATCCTCTTTACTTGTCCTGCCATATTACTGCTACAGTGCTTCTTTTCCATGTTAAGAGTGGTTAAGTGAACCAGTGACAAAACAGAAGCTCACTTATAACTCAGGATATTAACCTATAGACAGGTACACACAAGTGCCTGGCACTTGCATGAATCTCTGAGCATGTTTGCAAACCAAAGGTGTGAGAAATTAAACCTGATGAGACTGATTTGCAAGAGTGCTTTTGAAAGGGAAATCTGGCTGTTTTTCTGATCAGTCTTCCTCCTTGAACGCAGGACTAAAAGGCACTTCCCAAATCCAGTCCCCTGCTGTTGAGACATTCTTAAACTTTTCAATCTCCCTCTTAAAACTAATTAGGTTATTTTCCTTATGTTATTCCCACTGTGAGGCTACACCGTACTCTGAGCTCTGATGGCTGGACACTTTCTAGTTTCTAGGCTGAATGTATTCATAGTAGGTATAATCCCTTTTGTCCTTGTGCCAAACTCTTGCTCTAGTTTAGACACTTCATCTCCCTCCCCAGTGTTTAGCCTTGATGTCTTTGCAAAGCACTGTCACACATTGTCTTTTTCTTTAGGTCAAAGAAGGTAGGTTCTTTCACAGTCTTTCCTAACCTTAGGAACCCATCTCAGAAAATATTCCAGCTGATATTAACTAGTTTCTCAGATAGATGACCGAAGTTTTTCAGGTTGCTGTGTAACACACCATTGTTTAGAGAAAAGCATGGGGAAATCTTTCTCTTCTATCTTTTTCTGGTATATTTTAGGGCAGCCTTTACCTTTCTCATCACTCTCTCACACCAGTTACTAATCTTGAAATCACTGTCAGGTGGCATTGAATACACCTGTGGGCTTTATTTCCTGAAAAATGCATTTAAGTCAAACTGAGTCATCAGTGCTGTTGGGCTCCAGCTCTCCCGTGTTGATACTTCTTGGTATTGTGGAGTTTCACAAGTGATTAGAGTAAAGGAAAAAGATTACTGCAAGATGGAAAAACTGCAAAACACCTTTCTGCGTTTACCTGCAGCTTCTCACAGCAAGAGTGGTGAGTCAGTGACTAGAGGATGGAATTTATCTGAAAAAGCTGAAGGTTTTCTAAATAGATAATGGCATTTTTATGTATAGAATATCCTTACAGGTGAAATGTTTAAGGACCATGTTTGAATAACATCTGTGCTATGTGTTGTGTCCACAAGTGCTTCTCCATGTGTTATTACTCCTGCTAACAGCAAATCTTGGGTCTCCCCTGTGGATGTAGCTGTTGTTTTGTTTCAAAAGGAACAGCAGATCCCTGCTTTGAAGAGTGGTCTGTTGGGTAAGCACAGGTAACTGCTTGTGAAGACCCAGGACTAGAAGAGACTGGCTCTTGTGATGCTGGTACTACTTTTTGCTCTTCGAAATTTCACTCAGATTTCCAATCTGATTTTGTTAATGGATGTTTGTGGCTGCAGCTTTTTCTGTTTTGCTCTGTGTGCCATTTGATGTGTTATAAACATCAATCTATGCTGTGTTTGTCTAGATTTGTGCAATTGTTTTTCTATTTGCCAGCCATCTGAGAAGCAGTCCTCTAGATTGCACTTGATTACACCCCCAGGTACAGGAATGAGGTTTCCCTGAAATAGAAAAAATGCAAGTTTTATGAGCACAGAGTATGTTTATGGAATTCACTGCTTGCAGAATGTCATTGAGAGTGAGAGGATAAAAGAATAGTGATTTTTATAATTCTGGGGTTTTCTTTTGGATATTTTCATTAATTCTACTGGGTATATTGACCTTTTGTCAGAGGAGGACATTAATTGCACTGGTTTAGTATCCTACAGACATGCTCTCTCAGAACTCATCCCAGGCTCTATTTATTGCCTGTTTCTTGCCCTTTCCTTTGGCCAGAATTGTACCATAAAAAAACTCTGAGGTCCTGATCTCAGGGCTGGCTTTTGATGAGCTGATGGGTTCTCCTGAAAAACGCGGTGAGAATTTGTTACTGTTGCCAATCTGATTGGTGTATGGAAGAGAAATATGTTCTATTCCTGTGTCTGATGTTGTACAGTTTTATAGTATTACTTAAATGCCTGAAACTTCAGAATCATGCATTTACAGTATAGACCTAAGTCAGTCTCTGCATCTTTGTTTCAGTTTCTCATCTATCAGTCAGGACTGGTGTGTCTGCTTAGATTTCACATTTCTGTAATAAAAAATGTCTCCATGTAGCCCCTGGCCAAAAGTCCCTTTGTTCTTAGCTGAGACCAATTGGCCCCAGAAGAGCAAATTAATTGTGAACTGATAATTTGTGTGACTTTGGGGTTAATTGGATGGGAGTTTTAATGTAAACCATGATGTAGTTATGGAAGCAAAGCCTGTTCTTGGCTGGCATCAGCAGCATGCTGCTGCTGTCCATGTCCCTCATTCCAGAGGTTTCCACTACACTGAGCTGCCATGCTGCAGCTAAGTAACCTTTACACCATAGAAAGTGATTCAGCAGTGCAAACAAATGCACTGAGGTAGTCCCAGGGTTAAATAACAGATGGCAGAAACAGTTTTTTCTTGAGTGTGCTCGGAGTGTTGACCATCGTGGTTTGGGGGAAATTGTTGTGCCTACAGGAGAAAGACCCGTGTGCTAAAAAGCCATGTTTTTCTCCATGGTGTTTTCTGGTGAACTCAAACTATTTTGCAGGGAGACCTGCCAGAAAAGCTTAGCTCATGGGTATAGTCCAAATTAGGATGAATTTTCATGGGACCAGATGCAGAGCTGAATGGGGCCTCGTGTCTAATCATCCACTGATGTGTGCATCTGCCTGCTTCTAACCTGGCCCGTGAGCTCCTCCTGTGTGAACGGTGCTGCCAGCCCAATGTCCTGGGCTTCACCTATTCAACAGTGCTTTTCCTCTTGGCTCTGGCTCAGGCGTTGGCAGTCTGGCTTCTCTCCATCTTGCTTTGGGTGTAGAGCTGGGTACTTTCCATTCTTGGCTGGCAGTTGGGATGTTTGGCAGAGATCTCTGATCTGAGTAAATATGTGTGAGGGCATCTCTTCATTGCAGAGCTGTATGGCATTGCCTTCCCTAATCAATAATGAAAGAAAGATTCTAGGACGTGTGTAAATGTGTTTGGGGTCAGAAGGTGGAGGATGTTGTTGTCATGAGCTGAGAAAGATGTCAGGGTTTTTGTGCATACTTTTCAAAGGCTGAGTTAAAGCAGTAAGTCACTGGGGAGATATCCTAGTAAAACAGCTCTGTCTGTATACACAGAATTTCCAGCTCCTAGTCCATGCAGGTAGTGTTCGATGAACTGGTGATGAAAAGGAATTAGTTGGCTGGTAATTCATCTAGAAGATTGGCAGAGGATTTTACAGGCTTACACCAGAGCTGGCTGGAGACAATAATCTCTTTTCTGGAAGAATGCTGAGGTCCTGACGCCCAGCTCGCTGGAATGAAACCTGAATGCTTTTTAATTCTCTGTGAGAGATTTTTTTCTTTCCCCTCTTTGGTTTTTGTTTTTAGGAAGGAACAAAATGTTTCGTTGTGATTTTGTCAATTATTTTGATATAATGGATTAAAAGAGTAAATGTCTTCCAAATCCCAAGGCCTTTTAAAAGAATTCCATTCAAAACACATCAGAGCTGTTTTATTCCCTGAATTTTTGCTGAAATTTAATTTTAACCAAAAGTTTACACACTTCAATGGCAGCATGACTTCCCTTGTAGGAATGATGTGCAGTGGATAATAACTGCAGACAGGATTTTTTTTGGTCCAGTTATATTTTATGCTATCCTGGAGGAGAAAGGGGTGGGGGGAGGTTTGTATCCATTTGGCAGCCTCATACTGTGCCAAAGCAATGTAAAAAGGCCTGAGAGTGAATAAGAAACAAGAGAAGTATTTGGTTTTTAACTGCTCCTGGATGAGAGAGCAGGATTCATCCATGCCTTACTGTAATTTTACAATTCCATTGCAAACTGTAATAGTACAGCAGGGAAAGAAAGAAGAAGTTAGTACAGTGCAACAGAGCAGGCTTTGGAGGGGGGACGTTCTCCTGCTCCAGGTTCTTGTGTCTCCTGAAGTGACTGGAAGGAACAGAGACTTAAATGGCAGCTATTGAGCTGCCCAGAAGCTCATGTGGGTTCTGTATCATCTCTTTTCTCTCTGTCTAGTCAGACAGAAATGAGACCTCCTGCCACCCTCAAACTGCAATGACTGGTCTGTCATCTGTGGCCAGCACTGAAGCTCAGCAGACTCCTGACATGCACATGCAGACCTTGTTGGCTCTGGTCAATGTTTGCTGACCTCCCCCTTAGAGCTAGAAAGGTGTACTGTTGTTGGAGAAATTGCAGCTTCATTTGAACTGGACTAATTTCATCTGGGATTATCTGCTATTAGCTGTTGGATGTAGTTTTGCAATTCCACAGATTTTAAGAGAGTTTTATGTTCGGGGACAGGGCTTATACCTTTCTGTACTCTAGCACCCAGGAGATACGAATCTACAAGGAAGAGTCTGCACAAGCACCCTTGGTGCTTTGGGCACAAAGGACTGGGGCCCCCTGGAACGAAGTATTTCACTGGGAAACCAAAAGACCCTACAGTGCTCTGTTCTGGTTGGCTGCTGGCCTGCAAAGTGCCCTTCAGTAACTTGCTTTTATTGCTTTGTTTACCCTAAATGTGTGATGAGGAAGATACTATGACATGATGTTCTTACTGAGGAGTAGCCCTCTGTAATTGCTGTCAGTTTTATTTTCAAGAGTAACACAAATTATAGACTTTATTATTTCAAAGATGTGGCTTGGTACCATGAATTTGTAGGGTTAATGTTTTGGTTTTCATGCACTCCTGGACCCTGGGATGTTTTATAGAAGGATGTTGCAGATGGACGCTAGAGGGCTTGCTAGCATCCCTCCTTCTGCTCCCGCCCGGGCACAGCGAGAAGGTTCAGCTGAGTAAATCAGGAATCCTTCACTTAGAGTTTTACAGATGGATTTAAGTTTGGAGGACAGAGGAAACAGCAACACAGGGGAAGGAAAGGATTATTTTGTGCTGCATTTTCAAAGTTCCATCGGCTCCAGGAGGATGATAGCACTTACTCTGCCTTATGGCAGTGACCTTTTCAGGTGCATTTTCAACCAGATAAACGTTGCCAGTGGGAGCCCTGCGAGCTCAGGCTGTGTTTCAGTTAAACGTCCAGGCAGGCAGAATGGTCCCAGGATGAGTTAACTACAGGCATTTCAGCATTTAGCTGAGGGTGATGTTCAGGTTTCCTGTGTAGCTTTGCAGTACACAGAGATGTGAGGACCATAGGAGGGGTGGGCTCTGGATTCAGGTGTTGTGAATTGCTGTCTAGAAGCCTCCAGCACTGTCCATAGGGAATCTGCCTTAACAGCCAGCAGTGTGACAGTTGCCATGTGCTTTTCCAGATCCGGGAATATCTGACCTCTCACAGCACTTTGTTCAAGTTGAACACAGCTCTGTGTGAGCACACTCACCTCCAGAGCTCACAGTGTGTCCAGCCAGCCTCATCCTGGCACCACTGTTGCCTATTGCTCTTTACCTGCTATTTGGGCTGCAACTTAAAAGTGACAGGTTACAAAACAATTATATCACTGGGTTCCCCTTCAGCTTGTGCTAAGAAATCTTCGATCGAATGTGCTGCCCACAACCAGCCCTGCAGCAATGGGTTAAGCAGCACCATCCCTGTAGATGGTCACTCACCAAACTTTTTTTTGAGTTGACCTGCTAGGATTTCTCCCTCTCCTCCCTCCCCTTCCTCTTCTCTCTCTCTTTCTTTCTCTTTATTCTTTCCCTCAGGTCTCTTGATTTCATGCTGGCTTTCTTAATTGAGGATAAAGTTAATTCAGTGCACAATGCCACAGCTGGAATGAAATATGGCCTGTTGCCCGTGTGGAGGGGAGGGCTCTGTGCTGGCTGGGGGTGGCTTGTTGCATCTCCTAAGGCCACTATGGGCTGTCACTGATTTATCAATAGGGCTTCTAGCAATAAAGCAAGAAGTTAACTAATTATGAACATATGGTTCAGCTCATGCTTGACTCAGCAGCCACCTTGTTAGCCTGGAGCTGCCTAGGTGTTCAGAAGCAGGAGAGGAGGGAAGTTTTGGGTGGAAGGTGTGGTCCAAAGTCCCACTGACAAGCCAGAGGGAGACTTGATTGATCTTAATCTGTTCTTTTTGTTAGGAGGCAGCATGCTGCTGTCAGGAACAGCTTGGTGATAACAGATTTGGGGCCTCTAAGTCCTTGTGGTTATAGCCAGCGTGCGACACTCGGTCAGCTCCTTGCGTGCTCTGTACTTAATTGGTCTCAGTGGCGGGGTCTGAAATGAGACGGTAGTTCAAGGTGCAACACATGCTGTACCTGAAAGTGCAGCCTGGGAGCTGCTGCACAGATGTCAGCTTTTTACCAGTGGGCTTAGCACTGGGGACCCGGAGGGTCCGCACAGAAAGGGGCAAGGGGCGTCTGGGAGGACCCTGCCGATTTTCAGTGCTTAATATGGAATTAATTAGAGGAAAACTTTAGAGAGAAGGAGTGTGACTGGTAGAGGAACAAGAAGGGAGGTGCAAAGAACTTGTTAGGAAGTTAATCAAGGTGGATTGCAATTTTGCCTGCATTGAGTGGTCAGAATGCCTAGTGTGGACACAGGAGAGTCTTTAATGGGAATTGATACCAGCCAGAGGGGGGAGGAGGGTGTCTCTTTCTGTCCATCTGTTGGTCTTTCACAAGTGAATTGGTCTGTGCCACAGGATTCAAAGTGGTGTAGTTAGAGACTGGTTTTTTGTGGGCATACATGGTCTGCAGAAAGAGTGAGCTTATTTATGCCCAAACTTTTAAAACAATTTTAGGGTTCTTAGACTTCAGTTAATTGCAAATGCTGTGTGTAGAAAGAAGACAGTTTTAATAACAGGCAAAAAGTTCCAAAATAACTCCAGAAATTAGGGATTTGACACAGCCAACAAACATCATTTAATGACTACCTAGACAAAGCAAGAGTGGGCAGAGGGGGCTTTGTGTGCTGGGGTGCATTAGCAAGAACACAATCAGCAGGCTGAGGGAGATGGTTGGTGACCCCTACTAGGCACAGGTGCTGCAGTACTGCATCTGGTTTTGGCCTTCACAGTGCAAGGAAGTTGTTGTCAAACTGGATAAACAAACAGGAGGGCTGGTAAGCTGGTCAGGAGGCTGGAGAATGTGAGGGTGAGGGAGCTGGGCTTGCTTAGCTCGGAGAAGAGGGCTAAATGAATCTGATGCCACTTTTCTGTTGCTGTGGGGGAGTATAGAGAAGACAGAGACCAACTCAGACATGCACAGTGAAAGCATTCAAAGGCTGGGAGAAGTTATATTTCAATTAGATATGAGAGGAAGGAAAAAAAACCTAAAAACCCCAGACATGATAGAGAGATCATGAAGTCACTGTTTCTGTGGCTTTTCATTAAAAACAAACAAACAAACAAAAAAAAAACTTGCAAGGGCCAAGTCCTGAGCAGTGTGATCTAAATTTGGAAAGAACTCTTAATTTTCCTAGGACCAGGCTGCAGCTGGAGCACAGCCCAGGGCCTGGGATAGAGGCACATGGCTCACATTCTGTCATGTGCTGCTGTGCTGGCTGGTTTTTGGCTCTGGTGTCACACCATGATGTTCATGGCAATTATCATTGTTGTCTCTATAATGTAATGAATTAGGGCAGTTAATTAATGGGTAAAGTTGATCTGTACACAATAATTTGGAATATAATTCACCCAGATAAAGCAATAGCTTTTCTTAGCAGTGGGTGTCCTTTCAGTTGTGATTAGCTGGTTAGAGCTGAAATTATTTTTGAGGCTAAATAAGTGCCTGTCCTTCATCTGTTTCTTATCCCCTGTGAGAGGATGCTGCAGGTGAGTTGAGGACCAGAATGTGAGTGGTCTCTGTGAGGTTTCATATTGCTGCAGAAGATGGTTTGAGTTCACCTGGTTGAGCTGCACTGCTGCAGGTTGGAAGCACTGATGTCACTTGTACTACAGGTACAGGTATTGACATGTTCATCTCTACTCAGCTGTCATCTAGAGGAGGTGGAGGGGTAAACTCTCAGGCTATTAAATCTGCTCTTACAGTATATTTCTGGCCAAAGCCTTGCTTTGTGTTTGCCTGTGAGGACCTTCTCTGGCTGAAATCTTTGCCTGCTGTGTAACCAAACAGGAATAGTTACACTAAAGAAAAAGCACAGATACTAAATGTTCACCCTTAAATTCTCAATAAATTCTTATTTGTATCATTCTGATAGTGTGAGAGAGAGAAATCTGAAGGAATGGGCACTTAATCCCAGCATAACACTTTGTAAGCATGCCTGCAAAACAGCTTTGGAGGAAAGAAGAGCCAGGGTTTGGTGCTTCCCTATCTGTCTTGGGATCTTCTCTGCTGTGTTTCTTGCCCAGAGATGCAGTGTACTACAATGGAGACCTTCTTCAGGTAGTGTTGTCATTCCTCACTGGAAAAATCAGCCAATGCCTTGGTTTGTAGTAAGTGCAGGTTATTTAGAGAGATGAAACTGTGCTTATGAAAAACTCAACTGAATTTGGCTCAGATTTGAAAATGACAGGATCAGTTTGTGGTTTTGTACCTAACTGAAAAAGGTATAAATTAGGATGTAGATCATAATCCCAAAAATACAGTAAATACTCAGAAACATGTGAATTTGAAGTCTAATTTCAGACTTGCTGCAAGGGAGATCTCCTAGCTGCCAAGTTAGGAGAAGCTTTTCTGACTTAAGTTTGAAGTTGTGCTGAGGCAGACCTGTAGCTTACTAGGAGCATTTGGTTTAGCTGGTGCCAAATACTTGGTAAGTATTTGGTTTAGCTGGTGCCAAGTGGAAATTGGGTAGCAATGACCATAGTTTTCAGGGCACCTTTTTACACTGGAGTTGGCCAAAGAGGAGGAAAAAAAATCCAAGCAGAACTCCCAGTGCTAATGAATGACACCAACACATATGCATCAGAGGCATTCTGCAGTTTGCAGAGTCTCTGCAAACTGAGAACCTCTGTTCTCTGCAAGGAACATCACATTCCTGCTCAGGTGTGTGGGGGACTTGGAGCTTCTTTGCTGTGTGTTGGTAAAATGATTTGTTCCCCTGTGCAGGAGTTGCAACACCTGTGGTTTTATACTCAAAAGCTCATTTCTTTGTCAGAGAGACATTTACATCACTCTGGATGAACTCTGTAGGTGCTCTCCCATATAGAATTCAGTGCTATTTCCCCATCTGCTAATTTCTTTTGGCTTCCCAGCTGCAGCTGGGCCCCAGGTCCTGATGCTCCTGTTTCAGTACCATTGCTGCTCCCTTTCCGGCCAAATGCAGCTGCAGCCATTAGGGTGACTTGCATCCTGCTGCACACAATCTGCCCGGTCTTTACCCTACAAAGGTATTGTTTAAAGGGCTCTGAACATTTTGAACAAACTGGCCTGGCAGGGGGACTTTCAGCTTCCCCTCCTTCATGGGCACAGCAGCCTGTGTTTGTAAACAGAGCCTTGGAGGAGTCGTGGGAGCCACCGGAGCACTGTCAGCCGGGTAATTGGATGTCAGCTCCCTGCCGGGGACGGGCTAATGAGTCATCCTGCAGAAAGAGAATGGCCTTGAGAGACAGGCGAGGAATTGGACAGCGATAATCACATCGACAGAGCAGCCCGAGCCCGCCCGTTGGGATGAAGGCAGAGCAGCATTTGGGGACACAGGGCTTCCCTGTTTGGCTTTCGTTAAACAGAGATTAAGCAGGCTCTGAATTTGTAAAGTTGAGATATTATTGCTGGAGCATGTGTTAAGCAAGTGGTGTGCATGGGCAGTGATCTAATATGCAATCAAAACACTTTCAGTTTATAGGTTTTGGTGGCCTTTGTTTTTAGAAAAATACCTAAGGAAAGAAATAAAAATAATATGTTAATGGGGAGTTTAATGCAGGAAATGTTGAGAGAATCATACAAGGAATAATGAAATCACTTCTCCAAATTAGCAAGTTCATTTTTTATTTTGAAAACATAAGTCAAAGATCCTTTTTGCTGGAAACTGTCTTCTAAAACTGATTTTTTTCTCCATGAAAGCCTACTGTTAAAAAAAGAAGTTTTTTTTGAAGTTAGTATTGTGTACCTAAGTTCACTTTATTCCAAAGAGCATTTAGATATGAATTTTGTATCTCTTTCAAGGGAGGAAACACAAATGAGAAAGATTAGATATTGGTATTAAGTTCTAAAATAAGGGTGTATGTTCCCATTTAAAATTATTTTTGCCCCAAAAAAAGCTAATCAGAGAGAAATGGGTAGGCACACAAAGAAAGGTAATATAAAGATTAAAAGAATCTTTAAAAAGATGGCTGTAAGAAATCCTGGTAAGTCATTATGTCTCTTTGTATGCTTTAAAATGAGCTGCCCTTTAGCTGAGCTGTATCTGATGGGTGTTTACCGAACCCACACTTGAAAACAGAGAAGAATGGAACATCCCTTGCCAGCCAATTCCAGCATGCCACTGTTCTCACTGCAGAGATTTTCCTTGATATTGAATTAGTGGTAACATAAGTTCATTGCTTCATGTCCTGCACTCCTTGAGCATAAAATAAATTCACTTGCCTCTTTCAGCTCATTTCCTATATTTGATACCTTTCTTAAATCTTCTTCAGAGGAAACATCACATTTTCTTCTTCTTTCTTGCTATCCAAATCACTAATTGTTCTAGTGTCTGTTTGCTATCCATTATTTGCTGAACAACCAAGGGAAGAGGAACGGCAAAAGTGGACCCTGCTGCAAGGAGAGTTTGTTACCCAGGAGAACCTTTGTAGGTAGGAGCCACCTGCTAACTGGAGTGTCAGGGGAATGGGTCAGTGCTGGGTATAGCCAAGCCACAGTTGTCATCCTGAATTCTGGGCACATCTCAGCTGTGAGTGGCCCACCCTCATCCTGTCCTCTGCAGCACACAAGCACTGAGCTCCCTGACCCTAGTGCAGCTCATGGCAGTAGCACCAGGAAGACCTGAATGCCTCAGTGCCTCTAAGTCATTGAAAAATTGACATTTATGGGGCTGACAGTCAGCAAAGTAAAGGAGGAATTGGCTTCCATCCCAATTTATCCAGCATTCTGGTTTTTACCTTCTCTGAGGTTTTGTTTATGGGGAAAAAAAAAAAGGCAAATGGACAAAGCAGTGTTTCCCTTGATTTGCATTCACCTGTAGAGTCCAGACCCAGTCTGAAATAGTTGAGGAAAAAATTCATTTAGCTTCTAAAATTGCTTAAATATGGAATAGTGGCCTGGAACTGGGGGCTTCATGGATAGGGAAACTCTTCTTTTGAAGGCTGTGGATCCCTCACAAGTGGTGACATTGACAGGAACTCCTGTTTACCCTGGACTCCCACTTGTGCCTTCTAGAAGGGTGGCTGTTTTGGAGATGAAGGTTTCTAATGAGCCGTGATGTGCAAGGAAAAAAAAACCAACTTGCAGAGAGCTGTAGGGACAGTGTGGTTCCAGTTTCCCAAGGGAGGATGAAGTGCTGTGTCACCTCCTTCCACTTGGACAGCATGGCATATTTACTTGGCTGCTGCTTATGCTAGATCTGATCTGTAAAATCAAAAGGCTGTCAATCCTGCACCAAATTAAAACAGAATCATGAGAATTAACATGCTTTATAAATGCAGGTTAAGCACACTATAAGCACTTTGTAATTATAGTCAGCTGCCTGGCTACTGCAATTCAGTAGCACTGGGCTTAGGAGTTGACTGTACAATTAATAGGAGATTATATTAAAGGCATTAGTAGAGTTACAAAGCTTTGTAACGAGAGTGTGACCCAGCCTTGGACAGAGACAATGAGGGTTTGTGTTCTATAATTAGCACATGCAAAACCTCCCCATTAACTTGACAGTTTTCCATTTGCCTTTTAAAGAACTGAGCAGGCAAAGCACCCTCAGCCCATCAGAGATGGGAACTGTGCATCAGTATGGAGGTATTTGGGATCTGTGTTGTCTTTCTTTGGTCAGTACCAGCTGGCCAGCTGAGATACCTGATGAAATAACTTAGATACAAACTCTGCCCCCTCACTGCCTGAGTGCCAGGACCAGCAGGCAGCTGCTACCAGCCCTCTGAGGAGATGAACCTCCTTTTCTCTTCCTTGCTCACCTGAAATAAGTGGTTCTCAGCACAGAGAAATATTTTGACCTGTTGCAGAGCCTGAGAGTTAAAGGAGAGAAGCAAATGCAGGAGGGAAGGAATTTTTTCATCTATGAGCTAAAGTGTTGGGAGAAATATCACTTTGAATTCAAGACCAATATGTCAGTATTCATAATCTGTGACAGCTGGAATCTTTAAGGTCACACTGCAGGTCTAGGATAGAACTGGAGAAGGCTTGTGGGAATTAAAGGTAACAAGCTAGAGAGGTGTCTGTAGGAACAGATTTATGTAGGATATCTGAGCCTGAAGAAAGACAGAAAAACAGCACTTGAAGGCTAATGGAAAAACCCTTTGAGGCAAAGAATATTCAGCAGCAGTTTATTTGCTTTAAATCCCACATGCATTTTAAAATTCTGATGATGCTTAACAGAGTCTTTTTGGACAATTATCTGTGTGACCAAGGTAGAGTCTGATGGTTAAGGAAGAGGAAAAGAATTAGTGTTCACCTTCAGCTCATGTGTAAATTTGCTAATTAGCTCCAGAGGTACGCTGTTCATGAGACTTGCATCCCTAGTGCTGCTGATCTTTGGGACAGGGCTGGCAGTGTGTGCAGACCCATGGCAATGAAGGACATGGGGTTGCCCTGCAGTTCCTAAGGTTCCAGGAATACTCAGATCTACTCCATTCATCCACCAAAGACTGATTTCTTCTCACATGTTTCTCTAGGAAGAGTCTTAGTGTGATAACATTCTTTCACACTAAGCAGCACTTCCCCTCTTAAGAGAGGAGAGCTGGCTGAGATCAAGTTAAATGCATGACAGGCTCTTTCTGTGCTGGGATAAGCACCTCTGAAACTTGGTAGGCAGATAAAGAGATGATCCAGAGAGCAGCATGCCGTGCTTCTGCCCAGCCATTGACTCTCCATTCCTCCTATTTGCTGGATGTAAAATACTGTCAATCTCTGACTAAAGGTCATGGGAGAACCCTTTTAAAGATTTTTTCACACTTAGGTTGACCTGTTCTTCCCTTTAAGGTTTGGTTTACGTCTAATGCCCCTCCAAAGCTCATGTGTATTCCTAACAGAAACTCTTCTCTGTCATTTTTGCTGTCATCCTACAGTTTTGGGGACAGGCATTAATCTACAGAAATGTAATTTCTATTAAAACTTTCCTGCTGCCTGACTTTGTACATGGACCTAAATAGCATTCTAGTGCTCACCTGAGGCAAGGTGCAGCCTTTCCTATTTAAAAAGCAATCTTCTTTTTCACTCACTGTTCAACATTTTGCCACTTTCAAAAAAATTTTGTTTCCAAGTGGTCTCAAAGAACATCAGTCATTGCATAAAAATAATTCCATATTGCTTGCTTTCTCTTCTTTTAACTATGCAGTCTGTGCTGGAGCTTTTTATAAAGCACACATTGCTGGTGGGCTCTGGCTTTCCTGTAGTGCACTAATATGTAATACAAATGACATCTGTCATGTTTGATTTGTTCTGGTGCTTAAGTTTGGGGAAGAATAGCTCTCACTTGTGATGGGGAGTTTTGAGTCTCTCCCTCTGAGTTGAATTGCCTTGCAATTTGTTATGGTCAGTAAAGAGGGCTGCTCTTTGCTGAGCCTAAAATAAAGTCCTGCTAGTGCACTGATCACTGCTAGTAAATACAAAGATAATGCTTCTAGAAGTTCCTGAGCTTGAAATTCTTCACAAGTAGAAGAGTATATGGCTGAAGCAGTGCTCTGCTCTTGCATTCTGTCCTCGACAATCTCTGCTAGCCACAGCAGAAGACAGGTTGTAGAGCTAAATGGTTCACTGGTGCTGTTAAATCTACATTTTCACAAAGATTATTTGATTACCTTTTACCCCTTCTCCTCAAAATGAAGGCAGATTACTCAGCTGTGGTGTCATGTTGCTTATACTGTCCAATATGTGCCATTTCTTATCCTGAAGTTGGCAATAGCTGGAGGGTTAATGTTATCTGGGGTCATGCAAGTGATGAGTTAAAAAAGATGGTTGAAAATAAAGTGTTCCAGCCTAGACAATTGTTTGCTCTCTTATTGTTGTCTTGAATGCTGAAAAAGCTTAGAGCATCAAAATTCTTATAGAGTAACATTTTAAAAATTAAATTAAAAATTTAATTAGATTTCTGCTTCTTTTGGTCCAACCTGCACACCTCCTCCACGTTGCCTCAGGCTGTGTCTGTTGGTGCCACCTGATTCTTGTTTTTCTGTCATGTTGCTCCCTGCCTGGTGTCACAGTCTGTACTTGGGGTGCAAAGGCTTTGTCCTGTACTGCTCTTATGACCTGAGGCTTGCCTCATGATTTTTTCCCTTTAAAAAAAGTTATTTCCTTGGCTGAACCTTTCAATTTCTGCTAATTCTGTCTTTCATTCTTTGGTGTTGACATAATGAATAATTTTATAAAGCTGTGTGGCAGATGGTTTGCATGAAACATAAGCAAATAACTTATTCTCATTTGCTTAGGATGGTAGGGGAAGCAATGTTTGTCTAGCTATGCTCTGGTGTGCCTGCACTTTTTCTTTGAGCAGAGTTTGTTTTTAGCATGCATGTATGGACACAGGAGTGTACACCCAATCTGCTTTATCACACCTTGTGTGCACTCCTGTGGTGTGCCCTGAGCCCAGATAGATTTCATACACACAGCCTGACCGTCTGATCGTTGCTATTGTGCTTCAGAGTATGTTTTCAGAAATAATTTCCTGCCACATTCCTGACTGTATTTGTAGGCTGAGTTTATCCTCTTCCCTGCTGCTCCATGATCTGCCCCTAGGTTACTAACAGCCCCAACAGACAGCCTGGCTCATGCAACCTGCTGCTTAGGCACAGATTAACTCCCCACCAGCCATATGGGCTACCAACTTCACAAATTCCTCTCCTTTTGCTTTCTGCTCTCAGTGAAGTTAATGGACAGTTTGCTGGTAAAGAAAACACAAACCTGTGACATAATCACCTGGGCTTAACACAACTGGCCCCTCCATCTGCCTTTACACTGGGATCTGTGCATATAAAGCAGAATCTAGTGCTGTGCACCATGCAGATTCATCCTGGTGAGAGGGAAACTTGCCCCTGTGGCAGAGGTACTTGCTTACAATACAATGGAATTAGGCATAGGCACTATGCATATATTGCACACACGTAACCATATATAATTGTATATTCTTAAAAAGCCCATTGTTTTGGTGGGCTTTAGTTAGTAGTGTGTCTTGTGGTCGTTCTCTAAATGTTTTTAGACTGGCAGACCACATTTCAAGGTGATTTCTCCACTGACTTAGCAAGATCCATATTTGGGGAGGAATGCATGAAAGGCCAGAAACACAGAGATTTTATCAGGAAGCTGAACCCTTCAATGCCAAGTGCTGACTTGAGGATGGCCTTTCTAAATATTATTTCCTGCCTGAGTCTTAGATGTAGGGTGCCAGGATGCTCAGGAATTACTGGGCTGAGTCTCAGAAGTGCTCAAAGCCAGCATTAGCAATTGTCAGTGGTGTGCTCTGCCCCAGCCCCGTGCCTGGACCTGTTGTGCCTACAGCTCCTGTCCTGGCTGAGTCCTGTCTGGCTCTGCTTGGGCTTCTTGCCACCTGGGATAGACAAGGGCATCCAAAAGAGATGGTAGCATTAGTCTGTGCTCTAGAAAACATGCTACCCATCTGAGATGCAAGTGGAACTGCCTTAGGCCACCTCAGGCAATCACTAGTCATGAAATACCCTTCTGTCACTGAGGCTTTCTTAAATTTAAGACTTGGGTTGCAGGCATGCTGCATCCAGTCACTTGTGAATTACATTTTATATCAGTAGTTTGTACCATACCTTGATCTGCAGTGTGTGTGTACCTTTATGTGCAGTGATTGTGTACAGGTATCCCTATAAATACGTCAGATTATTATCTTTATAGCTGTTGCTTGCATGTTTGGTTTTGCTAGAAGTTAGATCCTTAATTTAACCCTGGAGTTAAGACTTGCTTTGCATCTTAGATTACAAGCATTAGCTTATACAGTCTTTATATTTCTTTGCTAAAGGACTAAATGGTTATGGACAGAGGAGGACTTCAGGTACCCAATGAACAATATGATTGGTGAAACTGCTGTCACAGTTCCAGCAGTGCTGCATTTACAAATGTGGAGTTTCCTAAATGCTTCTGGAGGGGCTCATTCTTTGAGTGTTTTGGCATATAAGGAATTTAAAGCTTTAAGAAAAATCAAATGAAAAATACAATATAATATAAATTTTAGAAAGGAAATAGATTTTCTTTAATATTCTGTGACTCAAATAGGAAATACGAATATTTTTTTAGTCTCTTTGACTTTTCCATGTGTATTGCCATAGAAATTCAAAGATAACTTTTTGGACCTGATCCAACACTTTACAGGCTCATCCCTCCTAAAAATTAAAAGGCTTGCTGATGATTTTTGAGTTCTTCAAATTTTTCTGTCTTTGGAAAGAAGGAAAAACCAAGCCTCCTCAAATTAAAAAGGAACTAAGTATCACCTCTCTAGTGACAGAATGCAAATTGGGATAGAATGAAAGAAAATAAAACACTCAAGTAAAGGTAGTTCTTATTTTCCAAATTATTAAGAAGGGTTCATAAAAAGATTTCTATTATTTATTTTTATTAAAAAAAATTCAAATATCCCAGCTTATGATCACCTTTATGCTTTCATATTAAGCATCTGTAGAGACAAGTATCATGTGTGAGAAATACTGAAAAAAAGTTTGGTAGTTCCACATTAGATGGTACATTTGACTTGTCTGATGCTTTGACTCCTGCCTTGAGCTGTAGTTGCTACTTCAGAAACAAGTAACATAAAATTGAAGCCAGAATCCATGCTTTCAAACATGTGGGATTTATAAGTGATTTTTGACAAGTGCTGATTATTCTGAAGGAGTATATGCAATTTTGTATGCTGTGTTTTGTAAATGGGATTGCCTTTAATTTATCTGTGCAATCAGGCAAGTCTTTCTCCTGGTTTTGTTCAAGTTGGTAACAGAGACATGAGATGAGCTACTTTCCCTGTAGATTCATTGACTGGTTCTGCTGGAAGTGTTACCTGAATAAAGACAGGTAGAGGTATCCCTTGTTACTGGGATTGTGGGGAGCTAAATATCTGGGAAAACCCATCCTCACTTGCAGGTTCTGTGACCACAATATGTCATTCTTTGCAGCTGGGTGGATTTAACTGTGTGACTGACCTCAAGGATCCTGGCTTCTCTTAATTGTGAAAATCCCTCACTTTCATCTCAAAACTCGATTAAAGATTTGTGGTGTTATTTGAAATGGCTGGGACTGTCCTTTGACCTGCCTATTTTGAGCCAGATGGGTCTCACCCCCTGGGATCTGCATGGCTGCTCTGGCTGGCTGAGGACACCGGGCAGAGGCAGGCCTGAGGGCAAGGCAGGTTGGGAACGAGAAGTTACAAGGGTCTGTCTTTGGGATTCCGGCATTTTTATTTAATTCTAAGGTTTGAAATGCCCCTTCAGCAGTGAGGGAAGTCCAAGATGCCAACCTGTGGTGTGGCTCTGCAGCCAGAGCAGAGCACCTGGAGCTGGCCAAGAGCAGTGACTCCTTTGATTGTTCCCAACACGGGCAGTGCGTGGGGAGAAGGGAGCTGTTGTGTTTGCTGTGCTCTGCAGGGTTATGTGCACCCTTAGCTGACTGATGGCAGGGTCAGAGGAGTGGACACCATGTGCAGTTATAAGGCCCTTGCCTCTCTGGTAATACCCATTCAGCCTGAGTGCTCTGTCCCATCCTCGTGTAATGAAAATTTCTCAGCAGGATGGTGATTTGTGCTGTGGCCCCAGGTTCTTGGGAGGAGGGGCAAAGGGGGAGGAAGAGATTTCTATATCAGCAAATACCTTGGAGGTGGATGCAGGATATTTAGGGAGCACGTGCAAGCCGCCATGTGAGCAACAGGGAACCAAAATCTTAATGAAAGCTTTGACAGGAGGGTAGGGCTGGCTGCCGTGGTCGCTGGCGCTGAGCTCTGGGGCAGACGCCAGCCTGGCCCTGCTGACATAATCCTCTTAGGGAAAGAAAGAGTGGAAACCGTTTCCTTTGCTCTGCGTTCTGTTGGGATGCAGTGTTTGCTGTGCCCAGGTCTTCTACGTTTCTCCATGTCCTCTGTCTCTGATGCACAGTAAGACCTCTTAGGAAGGGAGAAGCACTACAAATGATACCCTTCCTCATATGAACATGGATGGATTTGGGATGGAGAGCAATGAATAGGTCTGCCTCCCATGAATCACTTTGGGCATGGAGGGGCATTCCTTGCAGCCTGCACTGCTGCCTCTGTACATCTGTGCTTTAGTCCTGCTGTCTTTCTTCTCCAATGCTAAACCACATTGTTTTTCTCTTGATGTGGTTGCCTCCTTAAAAATCTCGTGTAGTGTCAATCTGCTTTCCACAAGCTGTCTTCTAAAGTTTTGATTATGGTTTAGTACCTCTTGAGACTAAACAGATGCTGAGATCAATATTCCAGGATACTTTATTTCTGGTACCAAAATTCTAAATCCAACCACCTGTTTTTTAATTTAGAGAAGAAAGTTCTGATCTAGGTCTGAATTTTGCTAATCACAATCTGAAACAAATCATCTTCACTTTTTTTTAAAGAAGGAATTGCAAAACCAGGTTTGCCACCATATCTGGAGAGCCTGCGCAGAGCTTCTCTCTGACCACTATCAAACAGGCCTGGAGTGATGTTCGGTGCCTCAAAACTCTCTCAAGGGAAAGTGTAATACCCCAAACCCATGGATAAGAGTTTGCCATCCTCAGTCTAAAAGGACAGGTCTCTGCATGTTCAGAGGAAGAAACAAACCTTTACACCCTGTTTTCACTTCCATTCATGATTTTTATTTTGTTTTTTAAAGTTTTTCCCAGTCTTTGACACTTGTAGCATTAAATTAAGAGGTTTTACATAACTATCATCTGTGGTGCACTGTCCTTTTGCTGTTCTGGGAGAAGCTGGTCTTAGTCATGTGGGTTTTGGTCTTTGTACTGGCCAGGTCAGGTAGAGGAGCAGCATGTTTATTTCAATATTAAGCTGTCAGCAGTTTATACCAATATATTGTAAGGAAAAAGAGGTTCCTGAACATTATTAAGTCTTTACTTTGGGATTAGGAGGTTTAAGACAGATTTAATTAAACAGAGCAGGGACACCTTTATGAACCTGAAGTTGGGGTTAATTCGCTCCCCTAATGTGCTCTATTTCTTGATTACACAAAGATGAAACAAATTCCGTGTCCTACATGGGGAGCCATGGATGGGAATATGAAGTTTCATCTCCAGACAGTTCAGTGCCCTGTCAGTGAGGCCATGATTAATAACCATGTCAGGGGACTCTTGGTGCTGGGAAGAAATGAACTGGAGCCACGTCTGACAGTGAGCCAGTGCCACACCGGGAGCTTTCATGGAGATCGTGGTGCTGGCTGAATGGACCTGATAAAAGGGGCCCTTCAGGGCTGCAGCAACATGGGGGGAGAGGAAAGTGGGATCCAGAAGTTGTCAGGAGGTCATGATTAATGGCACCAGAGACAAATTTAAATAGCACCTTTGTGCTTGGCCTCTCTTGGGCTGTGATGAGCTCCTTTTCAGTGAAGCAGTACAACGGGTCAGATGTAATTGGAGCTTACCCCAACTGCCACCGCCACGGTAACCAAGCACAAACAAATCCTATTCAGAGCTGTCTTGGGTTTCTGATGGTTTTTCACTAGATGCTTCCCACTTTTGCTTATTTCTGGCCCCCATGTCTCAGTGGTAAAGTGGCACAAGATTTGCAGAGGAGAACACTATGACAATCTGTGTTAACACCTGCAGAGCTTTTCATCTTTAAACCTCTATTCATACAGACATGGATCTGACATTGGTGAGTTTCATGCTAGGTGCATAATAAAAAAAAATGGGCGTGAGTGTATTTTGTTAGGAGAAATGGATGAATGAGATATCTGGGGCTATCGCAATGGATTTTGTTTTGTAGAATCAAGTGTTTGCAGAGCTTGAAATCCAAAAGGGACCACCTTGCCTCTGACCCCATACAGCTCTGTCAGTTCTCTTTGTTCTCTCTACACTGAGATTTTCTATGTGGTTAAAACATCCTTTCCCAAAAGGCACCTGCCCTGATTTTGAAGTACTAGAGGACAGTGTCACTGTGTGAGGGACAGTGCCATTGTGTGGGAAACAGTTCCAGTGTTTAACTGCTGCTGTTATTTGAAGTCTTTCCCCTCTTTCCATTGTGAGTTGTTGCTTCCAACTATTGAATGAAAGATCCTGTATGTACCTGGAACTGGAAACATGCTCACATGTGGCTGTTTGTCTCATGCTACTCTCCTCTTTTGCTGGACTGAGCAGACAAAAAAAATGGTTCTCAATCCAAATTACACTACAAGTGTTGGACAAGGCCAGGGAAAAGCTGGTTCCCTGCTCTGTAGTTTCATGCCTCTATCTGAAATGTACAGCTATCAGCTCTCTTTAATAAAAAAAATAGCTTCAAATCCTTAAATTTTTTGTGTGAACTGAAAAGAGATGAACCTGCAAACCATGTTCCTGTATCCTTTGCAGTTACTTCTCATTTCTTATTCCAAGCATCTGTAACAATTTGATGGGAGTTCCTGCTGTGGGCAATCACAGCTGAACACTCAGTCAAGGATACAAATGAAGTCCAGATTTTTAAAATGTTATTTCAGAACTCCTGTACAGTTAATGTACTAAAAGCCTAGCAGTCGTCTCCTCTTCTTCTTTTTTTTTTTTTTTTTTTTTTTCAGTCAGGCCACTTTATACACACAGTATTTGGAGAAAATTTTGAAGTCAAGTAACAGTCAGGATTTGCCTGTGTGTAATATTCTGAATGCATCTTGGTGCAGACTTGATTTTTCTCACCGGGTCTTTTTAAATTGTTTTGTACTGTCTCTGGAATGCCAAACAACGGTGTTGCAGCACTGTTGACATGCAGATCTGGACTCTGGCCCTGCAGACAGTTAAGGAAGGGCAATAATGCCACCTTATGTCCTGATTTGTCACTGCCGAGCCAAGTACTTGGTTCAAGTCAAACACGTTCTGAGCAAGGAATGCTGTGTGCTGAGTCCCCTCTGCTTTCTGGAGTTACTTCCACTAGGCCAGAAAGAATCTGAAATGACTGGTGTTTTGGTAGAGAAGTGACTCCTACTTCAGATGAGTTTGGGAGCATGAAAGTGTGGGGAAAATAAAGACAATTTAGCCCCAAAGTGCTAACATCAAAACCTGTGAGCATAATGCTGCAAGCTTTCAAACCTGTAAATATTTACATGAAATGCTTCCTGAGTTATTAATTTGCACTCCTAATTTAAAATATTTTAAAAATAAATTACGCTAAAAGTGGAATTGCTTTGGAAATAGGCATTTACAGGCAGTAAGCTTCTATTTGCTTTTGACTGTTGCATTGTTTTCTACAAAACTTTGAATTTCTTAGAAAATGTAATTGTCTGAAACTTAAAAGGAACACTCAGGGAGTAAACAGGTTTAGAACATAATGCAATAAGCCAGTAGAAGTACAAGGAGCCTAATACTTAAGGGTGCCAGAAGGCCATAGCTACAATTTTGCATGTATGGGGCTTGCAGAAAGTATGAATTTGATGAAATTCTGTAAAAATGTTGAGAGCAGGCGTGCGATCACACTGGATCATGGCAGAGGAACTTCTGCAAGGGTTGGTGACTTTCAGAGAGCAAAGATGTTTCCTGTAAGGCAACAAGTTCAGTCTCACAAGGGGCCAGGTGTGTGCTTGGACACCTGCTGCATGTGTTGACACACCTTTAGGAATTTGCCAGAGTAGATCTTATTAAAAATAAGTTGGCGAACTCACAGCTTTAGTGGTCAGGTGAATGTTCTTGCATGGGTCAGCTGAATGCCTCGAATGATTCTCTGGAATGGAGAATTTATACAGGACCCTTAATTCAGCTTACTTCAGAGCAACCAAAGCTGTACTTCCAGTTACAGGTGCCTGCTCTTCCTTCTCTCTTCCTGTTTTCTGGGGGCTGCATGCCCCATCTCCCACAGCACATGGGGGAAATATCATCCTTTTCTGCAGAAATGGGCACAAGATGTGTATTGAATTTCTCTCAGCCAAAGGAAAAACCCAAAAAAAACCAGCCACGACCCAGGTTTTGATCTTCCTGTTCCTGCAGCATGGGTTTGTTTTTCTTCATACACAGATGGCGTGGTGGGGGGTTGCTGTTGTCTAAGCAACTTCTTTGGGATGGAATCCTTTAGAAAGAAAGGAAAAGAATCCACTTACTCTCCTACTTTTGTAATCTCATTCCGGGGTTTTGGCATCATCTCCCTCTGTATCTGTTGTGCAGTTTAGAGAACATTTTACTCTGCCTTTGCTATCGTTATGCCCTCACGGGTTCCTTTGTAGGTGACACCTCCTTCTTGGATCAAGTTCATTTCATTTGCTTTCCTCCTGAACCCTTATCTTCTTGGTTAAATAGAGTGCTGAAATAGTTGGCAAACTTTGAGCATCTTTAATTATCATTAGCAAATTGTTGAGAACACGGCAGACAATTGACAGTCTGGTCTTCAGAGTGCCATTAAAAGAGATTAGAAAAGACTGTTTGTGTGCGTTGTACAAATTTGTTTGTTTTCTAGCACTGGGAGTATAATGAAAATGTCCCAGCCAGACTTAGCTGTTGCCGTAGCACCAGTCAAAGCCTGGGACATATGAGTGAGGCATCGTTGTTCTGGGTTACCCAGGACCTCTGTGTTACTGAACCTGGCTCTTGCAGGGCAAAATGAAATCCCAGTGCAGACTGGCTGCCCTGCCCCTCCTCAGCTTGCTGAGGAATGTCTGTCTGCATGGCATTTGCAAGTGCATTATGATGCCACTTGTATATAATGGCATCGCTTAATTATATAAATTAGTACTGTACAGGGTGAATATCTCAAGTAGATAAATGTGTTATGTCCAGAAAAGATCAGTAAAAATGCTTTAGTTAAGAAAA
The DNA here is from genome assembly GCA_013397155.1 of Irena cyanogastra. NCBI lineage: Eukaryota > Metazoa > Chordata > Aves > Passeriformes > Irenidae > Irena > Irena cyanogastra. The sequence continues at coordinate 591,235 of VWZV01002814.1, read as the reverse complement.
AAACAGAAAAAAAAATATGGTCTCTAACATTCTCAAGGGAAGTTTGAGTTGGAGGTAATGAGTGCTCAGCCTGTTCTCTGATGGTTAGGACTGTTTAAGTGTTTATTTTGTCTAATATAAAAATGAATTTACATTTTACATGTGTGAGATCTCCTCTAAACATTTGTTGTCACTAATGCCTTCTGCTTGAGGAGTTTCCCAGGATAAACCTCCCCAGCACCAAGGTGTATAGAGAGAATGTGGTGAAACTAGGGTCAGAAGGATGAGGCTCTGCTGCTGGCCATGGGTCTCCTGGCTCAGTTTAAATAACTAGAGAAAGCTTTCTTGGTCATGTGTGTCCAACAGGAGAGATGCTGGAAACAGCCTTCACACTTTGCAGAAATTCATCTGGCTTTTCCCTTCGCATTACCAATGTGTTTCTCACAATGAATTTGTCACTTCGTTTTTGCAGTCACACATGAGTTTGAAATATTGAAGTGGAGCTTAACAAAATGTCTCAGATTTCTCACTTTCATCAAAATTCTGAGTGGTTGTATTTCAAATCAGTGATTAGTTTCTCTCAGGTTTCCTTGGAAATATGCAGACCTCTAGGAAACACTTAAAAATGTGCCAACTTCAAGCTTCTCAAGAAATCTGGTGGGTTTGATATGATTTCTCACACTGTTTTGCTGACAGATTCACAGTTGTCATGGTTGTGTGGATATCACTGTCCAAGCTCTGCACAGGTGGATATTGTAGTGTAAGGTGGAATTAGAGGTGTCTGGAGAGAGTTTCCAGCTGCTCTGGTAGAATATGCTCTAGGATCTTTGCTGTTGAGTTTTGCTCAGCTGAGCTGCCCAGTATGTGTTACCATGGCTCATCCTATGAGACAGATAAGATATACAGGAGAGATGGTTCTGATTTCCCCACCTGTGAAGTGTTAAACACTGTTTTTAACAGAGAGGAGCTGAGAATTTTGCAGGCCCTGCAAACCACCAAGTGATCATGTACATCACTGCCTGATTTTTCACATAACTCCTGATAGACATTCCGTGTTAGAGACTGGAGCCTCCTTGCCAAAAAATATTGTAGGGCCTGAAGTCTGACTTGTGTTCAGGGGAAGACTGGAAAAGTTCAGAAAGGAGAAATCCAGCCAGGGTTACCAACCACTGAAAATGTCCCTCTGACTTGAGAAGTTCCTGGGCTGAAAGTAGTTGGAGAGTGGAGGAATTTAAGGGAGAAGTATCATACACCTGTGTGCTCTGTCTAGCTACTGAGACCGTTGTTGAGGCTGCTTACTTAGGGAGGTGTTCACTCTGATCCAATGCAGCAAACATTGGTTCTGTATAAAACTTCTTTCTATTAACATAATTGTCTCCTAACCTTATATTCCAGTCTTAGTGAGTACTGAATTCTCAGATAATTCGGGTTCTAATTATTTCCATCCAGAGCTGAATGAACCCTTTGAAGCTGCAGATCAATGGGTGTAGAAGGGAATCTAGATTTCTTGCAAAGATTTTACTTCCTTAAAAATACCGTACTGCTGCAGAAAATAAAGTTTATACTTAGTGTCCCATGAGTTGTGCTCCCTTTCTTGTGTAGCTGCTATGCTTTGGGCTCCAAGGGAAGTCCCTGTGTGAATCCTACAGAAGAAGGTGACAAAGCTGCTGTCTACAGCTCTGTGTGGTAGAAGGGCAGCAGGTAACAAACGTTGAGCATCCCTTTTATCCACTTTGCCAGGCCAATATTAGTTAAACCCGTGTTAAACCAGATTTGAGTAGGATGTGGGAGTAGCTATTGCAGTGACAGAGATGAGGGCAGGTTTCCCCTTTGCTGACCTGCTGTGCAGGCAGGGATTCCAGCTGAAGATCTGAGCAGCTCCTGGTCTGTGTGTGCTTGCTGTCCCCTGAGAAACCACACTGAGAGAGATGGCAGAGTGGCTTGATGAGACAATAACAACACAGGTTAAAATATTCCAAGTTTTCAGTCATGTCATGGTTGACTTTGGCAGAGAAATTGTGACTGTCAAAGTGAGCTTCAGAGGTGGGAAGAAGGCTCAACCCAAACAGGTTGAGAAGTGAGTTTTTGTCCCTTCCTGCAGGTCTTTAGCCCCATTGCTGCAGCGTGTTTTTGCCCACACCCTGGTGGAGCAGTGTCTGTTTTCACGTGGCACTGCACGTGATGCAGTTCTTTTGGTTCTTCCTCCTTTTGACCCTCTAATCAATTTTTTCCACTTTTATTTGGGAAGAAACAAAAGGTTTGGTGGGGAGAGAGAAGCAATTTCCTTTTAATTGCTTGTTTGTCCGTGTCTGTTCTCCCATCTTTTCAGATTTCTCGAAGCAGGGTTGGGAGTGTTTTGTCTCTCTTATTTTCTCTGGTACCGTTGGAGAGGAATGACATTTTCTGCTTGGATAGGAACCAATCACTTCCCCAGACCCCCTTGAAAAAGCTTAATTTGCTCAACTAGTCAGTATTCCAGCTTCGTTAAAAAGTCCCAGACTGGAATTTGGATTTAATCCTTTGACTCACATTTTTCCTTCTCTCCTTTGCCTTCTACATTCCCACTATTTTCCAAAGTACTTTCCTCACCACATTTTTTGATTGCTGTGCACTCGAGTTACCCTTAGCTCAGGAGGGAAAAGGACAGAAAAATACCACCAAAACAAAAGCAAACAAAAAAGCCCCTCACCAAAGTAAATAAATAAGTAGACAGAGAAAACAGGCTGCTAGTTCATTTTCTTCTGCCTTTCCCTTAAGGCCTGAGGTAATGCCAAACTATTCAGTGTGTGATGCAACTGCCTGATGGACATTCAGAGAATCCCAGCGGTGACAAAAACAGTTTACCCAAGTGCAAGTTGGCAGTGAGTCCAAGTTCTCCGACAAGAGATTATTTAAAGCCACAATGTGATGCATTTTTAACATTTTTATCCAGCACAGGATTTAATTGGTCACTGACAAACCACCTAGACATTTATGCCTGGGTGTTTGTGACTGGAATTGTTTGCTATCTGTGGCTTGCTTCAGAGCTGTTCAGTCATCAGCTGCGAGACTGGTGCAGGAATGGGAATTTGTTCCCTTAGCACTTGCTGCCTGAGAGGGATAGGAAGGCTTTTATGCTCTGGTCATGTCTTGCCTCTTCCATTTTTCTTCAGTTATTTCTTCCCAGCAACCTTTACCTTTCTGCCAGCTTGCACACAAAGGGTGGGGGTGGATGGCATAGGGAGGTGTCCTTGGCTGTATTAGCTGCACCTAGAAGTGAGAACCTGCAGCATGGAGATGTTAAGTGTGTTCTGAAGGGCATGGAGGTGTCTGTGGCACAGAATGAGGAACAGCCACAGCTCCTGACTCGGAGCCACCAGGATGCCTTGGGTGTGCAGATGAGCTTTGCACTCACTGGGTTTGCAGCAGCACAGCCACAGCTCAGCTGACCTGGCAGAGCTCTGCAGCTCTCCCTCAGGCTGTGCCCCTATGGATTATGCTGCTAACACAGCCACTGTAGGCATTTGACCACAGCTCCTCTGTATCCATTCACCTTGGTATTCCAAGCCTTGGAGGAGTGTCACTTTATACCAAAATGTGTTACATACACTCCCCTTCAATGGCAAACTGTGATCCTCAATCATCTGTGCAGTTCTGTCTTTAATGCTCACCTGGTTCTTGAGGTCGATTTAACCTTACCAGTTAAAACCCACTAGCACTTAAAAAATATGTTGCATCAAAGTCAACTCATTGTCACATGGGACTCACAGGATTCACAAACTCTGCTGAGTTGTGGCCTTGTCTGCCCTACATTTTGACATCTTTGGACAGAAGTAGCTTTGTGTGAGTCACTGAAGGATGCTGGAGCTGCACATAGAGCCCAGCAGCTTTAGTTCATTAGGGCTGTCCAGGCAGTTGAACCCTAGCAGTATCTTTTCAGAGGTGTCAGCAGTGAGCTGGTATTTTCTGAAACTAAAGCTCCAGAGTAACCCATTTGTTGACCCGTGTGGGTTGTGGGAATCACTGTTTTCTGAAGTCTCAGTTTCCCTACCTGCTGAGAGGCAGCAGTGATGGTTGTCCTCCTTTGTGAAGCACTCAAAGGCTGCTGATCCTGGGCTCCTGCAGACAGGCACTGCCAGCTCCTAGGAGGTTGCTGCAGGTACTGATCACCTGAATATATGGGAGACAGGAGGAGAGCCCAAGTAATTCCAGAAAGTCCCACTCCCTGTAGCCTCCCTCCCATCACAGCAAACTTGGGGTACTCTTTGCTTAAGTATTAATTAACAAATGAGCCAATGCAGAAGCACTTAAATGATTGGTTTGGTTGGATTGTCCATTCCCTTGGGCCTCCTGGGCTGTTTTCTTCTTTTTTTGTCTTTTCCTTTCATTTTTTTTTTTACCTTTTAAATCAAGGCAATGTGTTAAATGTGGTGACTGTGTTGACATTGCACAATATAGAACCACCAGCTCCTGAGTCAGATCCTTTTGCTGCCTTTGCATAGGAAGTCACTGCAGAAACACTGTGCTGGGACACTGCACTTGATGCCATCTCATTGCATGGCAGGAGTTCAGGGCAGCACCCAGGAGTGAGTCAATGTATGAGATTAGTTTAATCCTCTCTCAGAATCCTGTGATGGGGAGGGCAAGGACAATGACCCACTGCCAGCGTTTATTTTGTCCACAAGTTCAGCTTGAATAGGGAGGAGAAGGTGGTGGTGGTGAGGAAAGGAGAGGGGAAAAAAACCTTCCTGGAGTTCATTGGGTCTGGAGAGGTGCCAAGCCTGGGGGGGTGACTCACGAATGGGGAGTAAAGAAAAGGAGGGAAAGAAGAGTGGAATGATGATTAGAAATCACAAATGAAAGAATCTTGGAGAGGGGGGTGAAGAAAACAACAACAACAAAAAAAAAACTTCTCTGCTTCTCTGAATATGTGTAGGGAGAAAAAAAAATTCCTTGCCTTTTCTAAGAGTTCTATTCATTAGTAAATGCACTTGCCCTGCTGCCAAGGGAAAAGGAGCACCCTGAACAATCTCCTTGGGAGGCACCTGCTGGCTCAGCTTGGCTGCAAGAAAAATACTGTGTCTGCTGAAGTTTCTCTTGTGTTCATGTTTCTTACAGGGATCTTTGGTCTCTTATCTCCTACTCCAGCCTCACATCACCATGCTTACATCTCTAAGCACCCGGAGATCACTAAGGACAGCCCCTGCAGTCTGCTTTGCAGTGTGGAGTCACAGGGGATCCTCTCCACTGCCTCACCTCCGTGTTGCTGCCAGTATGAGCTATTCCACACAGACCAGACCCCTCATGTGAAATCACCAAAATGTAGCATCCAAACGTAGGGGGAACTTCACATCCTGGATGTCTGGGTCATTTGAATAACCCAAAAGCCTGACTTGCCCAGTGGGCCCAGGGACAGGCTGGGCTGGGGGCCCCACAGCTCTGCCGGATAGCAGATCATCTGAGCCCAGCTCTTCCTTCTTCTGCAGAAACCCTGCATGTCAGCAAGCATCAAGGAAAGAGGCAGAGGTGCCCCTGGGAGGAAGCAGTAGGGTGTGGGTGGTATCTGCAGCAGATTTTGGAGGCAGTTTAAGTGGCTGCTTTACAAGGGGGCTGCTTATGACTCTGCCTCTGCCACAGGAGCCTGCTTAAGGGCCAGGAGACATCTGCTGCAGTCTTGCCTTTCTTCTGGAGTTATTTGATGTGCATTTTACTCATATTTCTGTCTTGCAGGGCAGCTAGGGAATGTTCTGTACACAAGCCTCCATGTACACCGTGTGTAGTCTTCTGGACTTCACAGTACTTTATTTTTCCTCTTTCACATATCCTTCCAGCCATGACTAGTCCCTTTAAAATAAAGAGTGCTATGTATATCCTGCTCCCTGCTTTGTGCAAAAAGCAGCTTTTAGGTGGAGCTGCTTTCCCTGGCAGGCCTCGGTGCAGAACCCCAGCTGGGCAAGGCTCGCAGTTCCCCTTGCCGAGCGCGTCTCAGCCCCGTCTGTCCCTGCTGTGGCTGCCCAGCCCGGGGCTCTGTCTCCAGTGTGCACTACTGGGGAACCTGCTCTCCTGTTTCTAAAGTCAGGTGCTGTCTTTTGTTTCAAGACACTCCCAGCAAGGTCCGTCCTTCCCTTTACACTGTGACTCACACACCCCTCGGTCACTCTGCCTGTCACCTCCTCCAGGGACCCAGCGGGGAGGTCTCAGCGTCCGTAGCCAGCTCCCATCCGCCTCTCGTCCTAGCTCAATCTTGCCTTCCCGGTTAGGATTCAACAGGAAAACCGGCACTTGCCAGCCTCCAGCTCTGACCCTGGGTTCTTATTTCCCAGGCAGCGAAAGCCCGCAGCCGTCATGCAGAACAGCAGCTGCCTCTGCTTCCTCCGGGGGTTTGGAAGGGGCTCCGGGCAGCCTGTCTGTGTAGGTGGCATACGAGCCTCAGTGCTGCTGCGTGCTGCCGGCAGGGCCGGAGTGTCCCTCGGGGTTGCTGCCGGCTGTCCGTGTCGCTGTCCGTGTCCCGTGTCGCTGTCCCTGTGCAGAGAGCCCCATCTCGCGGCACGGCGTGCGCTGGACGCGCGGAGCGGAGCGCGGCCGCGCCTCCCGAGGCATTCCCGGGAGTCCGGGGAAGCGCAGGACTCTGTATGCGTAATGTGTGAGTGGTTATTTTATTTTCTTTAAACTAGATGTGACCTTTGGACTTGAATTCAAATCCGGATCTGAATTTCCTCACAGATCAGGTTTCTTTTGTTCTGGGACCCCATTTTAATTTGTGGGCAGCTAGAGAGGCAGAAACACGTTTCCTCGAAGCCACCTGTGTGATGCTGGGTCATTAGGTATCAGCAGAAATGCCGCATGTGAATGCTGACCAGATACAGTAACAGTTGTGGAAAACCTATACTTTGAGTGCTATGAAGAGTAATTGTTTAATCCCGTAGGGCAGAATAAATGTCTTTGAAAACTGGAAGTGTAATTGGTGTAGTCCCTGTTCCTGGGGTTCTCACCTCAGTGTGCCATCAGTCAAGCATGCTGCAAGCATTAATTTTTGTCTGTTCTTTTAAATTACTTTTGATTACTTTTTGACCCATCACCTGGGCTCTCTGAGGGTGTCAGAGCTGTGGGATAAGGTTTAGTGGGAGAGCTGTCTGATGGAAGAGAGAAGACTCCCCTGTTCTTCCCAGCCCCTGCCACCCGCCCTTGCTGAGTTCTTTCTGGTGCCCGCTCTTCACTGACAGCAGGGTCCCGTGTATTTCCAGCTAAGGGGAATGAGGAGCCATGTAATCCCAAAGAGGTTGTAGAGACTTTGCTGCCAGCAGACAAGTTCAGGGGCACTTGCCCATCGGAAGCCCCTGGATCACCATCCCCCGGCTGGTGGGACCATGTGCAGTAACACTTAACTGCAGCACATCCCACTGTGACCACACGGGGCTCAGTTACCCGGGTTTTCAATTACTTCTCAGGAAGCTATCGGGGCAGAAATATTCCTGGAGTGGCCCATCAAGTCTAGAGTTTAATTCCTCTGTATGTTTTTATAAAGTGATCTCAGAGTATAACTCTGAAAAGTGGAAATCCAGGGGTGAAATTTGCTGTGCACTACAGAGTATGTGAAAGGGGTGAAGAGAAAATTCCGTTTGCCTTACACTGCTCTGCTGCATGCTGAGAGCTGCCTGAGGTAAACACGGGTTTGAATTGTGCAACATGTCATCGGTACTCAAACCTGAATCACTGTTCTTGTAACTCTCTTGTGTAGGAAACACGTATTCTGGGATACTTTTGCTTTACATTTGCATAACTGCAAGACTGACTGATGTTAAAAGATGGATCAGATTTTATCAGAGTTTTACAACCCTTCCCAAACTATGTGCTTGGCTTGCCGTCATTTAGCATCCATATAATTGCTAAAGCAAAATTCCAGTCAGTGAGGAATTGCAGGAAGTATAAAGCTGCAGGTTTGTTTTGGGAACCATTTTCAGACACAGCCCTTACAGTCAGTGTAAAATTCTGCACAAAACCCAAACAGTAATTTAGTTCAAACACTGTTATTTTATCTATAAGAAGATGGACAATCAATTAGGATTAGCCAGCTCACCCGAGGGAGACTGAGGCAGGAGCATGCATCCATTATGTGTTAGGGCAGAGCAGCAGACCCGTGGGAAGGACACTGTGGCTTTAACACTGCAAGCAGCATTTTGCATTATTTAACTTATAAATACATCTAACTGGGACTGGCTAAATATCCATCCCTGCCTTCGTGCTGCCTTGTTAGACAGTCTGCTCCAGAGTGGGATGGTAGCTATAGCTGTGAGTAGCTTGGCCTTTTCTCTGCATGGCAACAGTCTGCTGTAATGCGTGTCACCTCTCTCAGATTCAGTGACACAGAGCATAATGCTTTCTTGGCATGCTAGGCACCTGCAGACCTTCTAATCTGTCACGGTAGTAAAGAATTTGCCTCCATCCAGCTCCAGTGAATGATGGGGTTTGAGTGCTGGGACTGGCTGCAGATGCTTTATTGCATGCTTAGTGACAAATGTGTAACACTATAGTGTTGCAATCAGTGTCTTCTATTGCTGTAATTATAGTCAGGTTGTTGCAGTGATTTGCTCTAAACCTGATCAGGTATTGTAAATAAAGATGCAGCTCTTTTATTGAGAAAGTTCTTTGACTGAAGTTCTTTTGAGTGTATAAAACGCAGAATTCTGGTTTTAGTATTATTTTAGTTGTTATTTGATGGTTGTTTTTGCTTCAGTTGGGTTTTTTGAAACAGAGTCTTTGTGCTTAGCAAAATTGTGACACTTCTTCAATGTTTATTTATCAAGCTGCTTTTGGTGTGATTTCTCTTACAGCTGGCATTGGACTTTGTTCAGATTCCAGCTCTAGAGGATATGCTGCTGTGGGGAAGGGAACAGTGCATTTCTGTGTGTGTGTGTATATGTGCTTTACTAGGTCCTGTCCCCTCTGATGCAGCCTCTCACACATACAGCAAAAGGTTGTGTCACACTGGTGGGACAGTGAACTGCCTGTTGTAGGTCACAGGGGAGGCCCACCTGTGGGGTTTAGAAGATTTCCTCCTGTGCCAGAAGCTCTTGTGGGTGAATCCCAGCCCAGGCGAGCACTAGCGGGAGTTTTGCATTGACGTCAGCAGAGCAGCGATTCCACCCGAGGCCCCTAAGGAGATGTGATGGACACAAACCAGGGCTCTGGAACGAGCTGTGCTGTGTCCCATTACTCACCTCCCACGCCAGCCCTTCTCCCTGCACAGCCCATGGCACAGCCTTTCTGCAGCCTGTGTGCACACAGAGCATCCTCGCTGGAAACTGGAGATAGCGGCGCTGCCTTGGCTCAGTGACATCCCTGCGTGTGCTGGCTCTGTCCTTGCTCAGGCTTCTGTGTCCTGCAGAACCCTCTGTACCACGCTCTGTGGTTTTCCTGGTGCTCCTTTTGGGAAGCCCAACTGCCAGCTCAGGTTGGGGTAGTCTTTATATTCCTTCCTCTCTCCCTATAACAACTGCTTGGATAACCAGCACAGCTTTGCATCTTCCTAGCTGAAAGCCTTTATTTGAAAAGCAGGTCATTGAGGAGTGTTTATAAGGGCTCAGACTGATTCTGAGAGGTTATAAAGCCCTTCCTAGAGCTCATTAAAAACCTGCTGCACAAAGGGAGTTGCAGCTCTTAGAGGAATCATCTCAGAACTGTCACAGAAAGGCAGCTTAGTGTGAACTGTTATATATTATTTAGGCTCCTGAGTGAGGGAGGAAGAGAAGATCTGGAAATGGGGAGGGGTGTTCAGCTGAGGGAAGCCTTGTCCTGGGCTTTTGGCTGTTAAGGACATTAAGTATAGGTAGTTTGAAAGCTGTTAGCCTGGGGTGAACCTGTAGACTACTGAAGAATATCAGCATCTTGATAGTTTAAGAGAGTTTCAGTATCAATACATGGAAAGTGATCAGAAATAGGCTGATGTAATTCCAGGAGCCTTCCACTGAGTGGCTGGACTAGCTTCAGGAGAGCAGCATTCTTAAAAACTGGAAAACACCTAGAATGAATGAATTAATTAATTCTGGGAAGACTTTTGGAAGAATTAATTGTGGGAAGACTTCCAGCCTGTGTTGAATCTGCACACAGGAGCACACACATTTTTAGCAAATTTATTTTTCTGTTCTGTTTTCAGGTTTATGTGATCAATTTCAAATTTATTAGGCATTGAAAAGCTGTCACTGGACACAAAAATTTGTTTATTTGATGCAGAAAAATGCCTGTTGGTTTGATTTGAAGTCTGTTGTGAGTCTTTGCTCCCTATAGCTCCTATACAGGCAGGCAAACACAGAATTATGTGCTAGATATGCTAAATGTTTATTAGTTTTTCAAGGCTAACCACAAAGTGGAAATTAAAACCAGAAGTGGAATAAACTCTCGTTCTTGAGGCTTTCCCCTGACTAATGGAAGGAAATGTTTCTGGGCTGGTTGGTGATTCACTGTCCACAGCAGAGGCCCCTGTCCCAGCCCGTGAGCCGTGGCTGGAATTATCTGTTGGACTGATCAGATCTGGCACTGCCTGCTTTCCTTACCACAGGGTGCCAGCACAAAGTCATTATTTACCCTTGTGCTATGAGCTCTGGTGGCAAGTCCTTCCCCAGCACGTGGAGCTAGCAGGAATGTACTTCAGAGCCCCTAGACCACCCCCCTGTCCCACCCTGCAGGGAGCTGGGACAGCCCTGCCTGAGCTGCCTCCCAGCGCTGCCATCAGGCTGCTGAAGGCACCTTTGCTTCTGCACAGCTGCACCACCTAAACCTTCCAAGGGACTGTGAGAGTCAAACGCAGGTTCTGCAGCTGCAGAAAGTGTCTGGATAGCTTGGATGTTTCTCTGTGCTGCTTTGGGATCTCTGATGTGCAGGGTCCTGCTGGGTGCCCCTGCTGCCCTCGGGCAGAGGGACGTGGTGCATGTGCAGGCAGGTACACACAGACACTGCCACTTTGGAGCTGTAGTGCTTTGGGTTGCATGCAAAAGCCTTTTCTTCCTCAAGAGGAAGAAGTTTCAGATTTCATCTCATAAAGTCAGAACAATGCATGCCCAAAGGATTAAGAACCTAATGGAAAAATCAGTCTTGGAAAACTGTTTATTTGGAAAGGGTTACTGTCACTCCAGAGGGCTGGTATGGCTTTGCTTAGATTTGGTGGTACTTGAGAGTGATGGAGCACTTCCCCAGAGCAGCAAGATTAAGGCACTGAATTTAGATTTCTCCCTTTGCTCACAGATGAAAGATACAGGAAAGAAACTCTTTCAGGGGAGAGCAGTAAACTGAGAATTTGCTCTGAGAGGCATTTGACCAAAGTGAAAGAAGACTGGTACTGGCAAATGTCAGCTTTGCACTGGAGAGAGCAGAGTTAACTAGAGAGACAGAGCCAGCCTTGTAGAAATCACATCTATGCTGCCATGTACACCAAATAACCTGAAATAGTGACTTACAGGGCCAACACTTCTCCAAACCATGGTGTCATCTTTAAACTGATGCTATCAACATTAAAAGTTATTATATATATAAATTAGTCTGGAGATATATATATATATATATATTAATGTTCCTAATCTGTATTACTAAAACAAACCTTTTTTCTTTTTTTAATATAAATTTCACTGGGTCTTTGCCATCTCTGTGGTCTATTTGCCTTGACCCAGTTTCATTCCCAGATTTGACTGGTCAGGTTCCCTTCAGTCCACAAAGCTTTTTAATGACAGCAGCATTGAAAGAAAAAATGGCAATTCTGTTGCCAATTAAATTAATGTTAGACCAGAGGTATGTTTGGGGATGTTTTGTCCCAGCTTGCACATTTTCAGCTTTCCACAGAGACTTTTTCAACTGAACCACTACAGCACTTCTTCTATTGTTTTAGCACCTGATAAAATCCATTACCATGCCTCTCTGATATGTTTTATTCTAAATTACTGGGTAGTCATTGCTGAGTTAGCAGCATCATTTTGTCTAGAATATAAATGAGCTGTTGTGTGGGACTATCATATTCATTGGAGGTTTTTTGCCCCTTGATAAATTGAATTATTCAATTTGACTTAATTTGGTTCTTGCCTATGCTTTAAAAGAAGACAAACCAGGAAGGAATTAAAAATAAATGGAAGCAGAAACTCTGTTAACTGTTCCTGAAATGTTTGAAGGCAGTTCTTAGCCTTTTTCCTCTCCATAAGCAGGGATTTGTTTTGCTATTAACTACACCTCCACGGTGCCTGGTGCAGGTTGCATCTCCCAGCCCTTTACCAGTGTGATGAAAGCATCTGACTTCTGTCTTGTTGCAAGACAGCTGAGGGTCTGGAACCCTTTGCTGCTGCTTTTCCAAGTGACAGTGAGCTGTGTTCCAATTGTGATACTGTGATGGAAGGTAAAATGTGTGTCTGGTCAGCACAGAATCATCTCCTGGGCTGTGCCAGGGATTTGTTCTGCACCACCTGCAGCAGGGTCCTGGATTTCACAGGGAGTGAGTCCCTGGAAGAGAACAGCCCAGCAGCATGGAGGGAGTGTTGCTGGAAGTCCAGAATGAAAGCCTGTCCTGGCTTTCTCCCCGTGGAGGTGGTTAAAGGACATTGTGTACCAGGCACTCCCCATTCCCAGCACAGGCATTTCTGCAGAAAACAGGGTCTTCCTCAGAGTTATTCTCCTGATGTGTGACTGTCACCACAGTTTTCATCTACCAAAAAATATTTTTTCTCAGCTACTTTGCTTAAAGAATCACTACATTTAAATTGAAAAGGACTTTAATTTTATTTCAATGTTAGAAAAGTTGCTGTAGTCTGTTTTCTTACTGAACTGCCACATCTAAGGCAAAAACTATCAGGTAAAAGATATTTTTAAGAAAACAAACAAACAAAAAAGCAAGGCAGAGCTTTGGCATATTTAGAGCAATCACAAGCAACAGTTTCTTTGGCATCAATTCAGGAAATTGTTGTGACATGTTAGTGGCTTACAGTGAAAAAATCCAGGTCCAAGAGAGAGGGTGATGAGATAAATGTATGCTTGTGATGGAAACAGACCTTGTTAACAACGTGTGGCATTTGTGTTCCCCTTGGATCACTGGTTTAGGATCAGAAGCTCTCCAGTGGGAAACACAACTGCAGTTTTTCAGTGAACACCTGACAACACTTAGTTCCGATGACTCTTTTTCTGGCTCTGCTGCAGGCTGTGTGTTTTGTTTTGGGAATCTCACTTGGTCTCTCAGTGGTCCATTTGCCATAAAGCAGGGTTCTCTGTCCTCTTTTGTGAGCCTCTGGAAGGATCTGGTGAGGTTGGAGTGGATTCACCAGTGTGAAACAGCAACACGTACGTGCGAATTGCTGCTTTGTGTGAACTGCCATTCCCAGCAAAGGTTTCTTGTGGAAAGACAACAAAGCTCAAGTGGGAGTTGGCCAAGAGGTGTCTGGGATCTGCAGCAGTGGAAGAATCTGGGTCAGGTTGACCACCTAGGATTCCTCCTGGCCCTTGTTTAATGTTGGATTCTGTGAAACTGTGACCAGTAGTGATAAGCACAATGATGCCGTGCCCTCAGGTTTTCCTACCCTTACCATGGACCAGTTCACAAATTGATTGTCTTGAAATACTGGGCTTTCTTCTCATGAACTGAACCCAGCACAGGTTATTTATCATCATCTGTTTTTTAATGTGTATTTGAGTCTTCTTTCAGTTGCTAGGTAAATCCACAGATTAAAGAATTCTGTACTGCTGCAAACTTCTTCATAACCTGATACTATTCATATCTTCAGGGTAATGCCTGCCTTTAGTGACAGTAGTGTCTGAACTCAAGGAAATGCAAACAGAAATTTTAGCCATTAGGGGAGAAAATATTGATGAAAAGTTCATGAATCCCAAGGCTTTAATTCAAGTTTTGGATAAAGACTCATCTTCATCCTCTTTTTAGTTGAATGTGTCCCCACCCTGACTGTGACAAGAAAATCAGACAGGCTCAGTGGACAGTTTTAAGTTGACTAAATTAAGTACTGCTCTAGTATCTGATTGATCCAGATAATGATTCCTTTTGGCCTCATCACTAGATGGGCACAATATGAGAAAGTCTTAACTCAGCAAGACCCAGGAGGGCCTTCCACTAACCATTGTCACTTTGGTTCTGACCATGGACACTCTGGTTCTTACTGTATTTTTGTATTATGATCACATCTTTTATCTCCAAGAATTAGTTTATAGTTTCTGCTCTGCAGCTGTTGTGAGGAGCTTGATGGAGTGTGTAATAATTTCATATTTTCTGCATGAGAGCCCCTATCTCAAGACATTCAATTACCCCTCTGTCTTGGCATTACATTCTAAAGCCATATCTCTCTTGATGCAAACTCTAGTAATGTGCATGAGGTCTCTACCACACAATCCATGGAAATAAATAAATATGCCTTAAAAAAAAAGAAGTTTAGTTTTGAGATACTATCCATATCGTCCTGTGTTTAGTTGTGTAAGTGTCAGGGCTGTTCTTGTTCCTTTCAGCTTTGGTACAACCAGTTCTTGTATGTTATCCAACAAATTTTAGGGGATTATAGGAAGTTTCAGTATCAATAGACAACATCTGGCTTTCTGACATTCACGTCTGCATGAAGTAGGATCTGTTCTGCAATTCAGGAGCATCATTATAGTATTTATTTCACCATTTCACAAATACATGTCTGTTCATCCTCAATAATTCTGCAGGGATATGCACTGTTTTCATTGTGTTTTTCAAGTTGCTGTGGTTACAAGGAGATACTCCACTTTTTATTTTCCATGTGCCAGATCTGTGCCCTGGCTATTGGCCCAATTCTATGAGATATTTAATACCTCCTGAAAGTGTCAGAGTGCTGTCAACTCATACATAAACCAAAAGTTACTGAGGGCATTTAGTCAGCCCTGCTGTTTGTGTGTCTGCTGCCAAACATGGAAGATGACCAATCTGATGCTCCTCTTTGTCTGCAAGTAATGCAAGTGTCAGCCTAAGCAGGAACAACATGTGGGAGAAATCAGGTGGATTGACCTCTCTAGCAAGAGAAACAGAGGGAAATCTGCTTCCACCTTTAATATCTAGCAGTTCTTTGTTTCTCCGAGCTTTGTCCCATAATCTGTACCTGGATTTCCTTGCAGAATATCTGAAAAGGTAAATTGTGTAGGAGCTCTGCAGTTAGAGGACACTTGAAATCCAGAGGTAAGCTTCTCTGAGTGTGGTCTTTTTTCCTTTGGTCCCAGCATCATCTGCAGTAACTGCCCTGGGCACTCTGTAAACTGGAAGAGGTGCTTGGCCAAGTCCCCCCATTTCCTTTTGCTGCAGTTGGGCTGAAGTTGCTTCTCCCCTTCCTGCAAAGCTACTGCTCGTGTGCTTCCCCTGTCATGGGTCCCTTCTCAGCAGTGTGGGGTTTACTGACAGCAACTGTGGCTGGCAGAGCTCCTTGGGGGTTAAATTCTGCCATACCCAGGCACACAGAGAACTGGATCAACAGAGACATTTTCCACAGAAACTCACTCCAATTCCACGTCATCCTGCCAGGTGCTCACTGCCCACTGCTCAGGGTAACAGTGGGCTGCAAGACCCTGCAGCTTTGCCTGTGGTCAAAGTGAGATCAAGTCTTTGACCAAAGCCAGTTCTGCTGCTGCCTGCAGGAGGTTGTTCTGTCAGTAGTGCTGCTCCCTCCCAGAGAAACTGAGACTCAAACCACTCTGCACCCTACATGCATTTGCTGGGCCAGAGCAAACTGGAGAGCAAAACTGGTGGATGGTGGGACTGCCAGCTGTTGGGCATTCTACCCCCACTCTTTTTACTTTCTGCAAAGCCTGTGAAAACTTTTAGGTTCATATTTCTGGAAAATTCAATATTGATGCCTATTCTTTTTTTTTCTGTGCGGTGGGGCTGGATTTCACTGGGAGCTCTTAAATGCTAAATTCTAACCTCTAGGGAATATGCATGAATAATGGTGTGTAGCATACCATTTGGAGTGGCACCAGCCAGTTAATGGCTTCACATAACTTCGGGGTGTGATGAAAGCATCTGACTTCTGACTAATGTAATTCACAGTTCTCTTAGTGCCTAACATACAGCTCCATCTCAGGGTCTCACACTTAGATGTGTGTATATAAAATGAGCATTGTAAACACAAATGTCACCAGAAATGGCAGAACTGCTTTCCTCCCACTGATCACTTACCTGTGCAGAACAAGGGGGAATAATGATTCTCAGTTGTGCAAAACTCTACATTATTTCCCTTTCAAGAGATTGCATAAGTGCTTTAATTGCATGGCAAATCCTATAACAGGGAAGTCTTGTCTTGCACAGAAATTGCCACACTGAGGTCCCATCTAGTCCCATATACCACGGCCTGCAATACATTTATTTCTGAAGTCCAAGAAAACCTACAGTGGACAGCCATGGAATTAGTTATGTACAGCTGAAAATTTATTTTTGGTGCAATGTTAATTTCTAAAAGCAGCCTTTCCAAGCTTTGTTATTGCAAATCTGCTATTAATCTTCATTAGTGCAGATTCAGTGCTTTTGGGAGCTGTTTAAATGAATGATACTTTAAAAACTCTTATGGTGGAGCAATTAGAGAAGTACTGGTTTTCTGATAAAAGGATACACCTGAATGCTTTTTTTCATTATCAGAGGAGGAAGAGGAACTTGGGCTTAGTGTTTGAGATTCTGGGAAATAGAGAAGCTTTTCATTCTGTTGTGCTTTGGGCTTCTTTTGTAACTATTGGGAAATCACTTGAATTTGGATAAATGCTCACATTGCTGTGACTTGACAAATTATTGCAGATCACTGAGTCATCATCACTGCCTCGATGCAGGTGCTGAGCTCTCCCTTCATGCAGGGTCTTGTTGCCTTAGGGAAGCTTCCTTTCTTGCATGCTAAGCTGGGTCTGACAGATCTGCCCTTGCAGAGAGGTGAGAGCCTTCACAGGGGTGGCTCCTCCAGACTGGGTGGTGCACAGTGGCTTACTGGTGACACTGGCCACTCTGGGTAAAAAGTGACAGAAATTCACATTTGCCTCACCCTGTGGCTGGAGCCAGATGCAGGAGGACCAGCCTGAACATAACCCAAGGGTCTGCCCTGCATGGCTGGTGTTTCTCTGTGTGAATCAGTTGAACTTTGCATCCAGACTGTGAGTTGTAGCTGTGTGGGTGATCACAGAGCTTGGCCTTGAGTGTGAATCCACCTCTGAACTGGTAGAGGTCACATATCCCCTACAAAGAGGTTAATTGTGAGGAAAAGTGCAGAAAATATCCAGCTCAGGAAGCTGCTAATTGTACTTCGACATTGCCATGAAAAATTCATCCCATACCTGTTGTTGTCTCATAGGCTAACAAGCAGGCCAGAATAATTTCTGGAGGAATTTGAATCAAAAGTAAAGAGTTCTGATTTGGTTGGCTTATTCAGATTTTACAAAACTAAAACTCTGCTTTTCCACAGACAGTAACTGAGAACTGGCACACAGTGATCATTTTATTCAGAAATTAAGGTGAGTGTTTTTAAAGGTAACTGCCAGCTGCTATGGAAGGGAAGAGCAGAGCCTGGATTTGAGCCAGAATTGGATGTATTTTCATCTAGTCCAATGTGTTTTATTGTCAGGTTCACTTGGAGGAAGCATTGGATAGAAGTTCTGAACTGTAAGATTGCTGGCTGTTCCAGATTAGGCAGATGACCTTAGAGGAGTTGCATCCCATCCCTTTGCCTCCATTTCTGGTAGACAATTGCATCCCACTGCTGTAAAGTGCAGTGAGACCCTCCAGCAAGAGGTTATTATTATCTTTATAACAACCCTACCATGTACTGTGTTAGCATCACAGATGCTGCAGCTCCAAAGGCCTGGAGCTCTTCATGGACAGGACATAAAAATTATCCTCAAGCTATCATTGCTTGCCTTCCAGTTCAACCTGATTTCCTGGGTATTTGTATGGGGAAGAGTGGGCTGGGCTTAAGTGATGCACAAGTTAGCTGAGATCATGTCTGGGGAAGGCACATGTTGAGTAAAGATCACCAGAGTCACGTTCGGTTTCCATAGTGATAACTACAAACAGCAAAAGCAAGCCAAACAAGATTGCACGAGAGCATTCAAACTGCTTCTCTCTGGTCCTGAGGATGTGACTTTGTCCAGTTTGGCATGCAGGTGTAGCTGCAGGAAAGCATTAAACATGACCATGGCAGGAGAGCAGCACAGATGGTCCAGCTGCTGCTGATCCCCTGGGGCTGGTGCCTCTTGCTCTGGTTGTGCTCCTGTCTCCTCGAGATTCTGAGATGCACAGAGGAGTTTGTTGTGATACTCGTTCTCTACAATCCCATCCTGTAAGAGAAATGGAAAATAATGCTCTTGAGAGTCCACAGTCTGGTAGGATGTCGATGAAGTAGAGTGAAATTAGAAATATGCAGGAATGAAAGCATGGATAGATGGCGTTGATCTAAGTCTTCAAGAGTTACAATACCACGATGTCAGCAATCGTTATTTCAGTACAATTTTTATTGATTTTAAAATCATGGGGCTCTGCCATGTTACCCTGGCCTGGCAGCAAATGGCTTCTCCATGTCTTCCAGCAGTACTGATTCCTGATGTGTTATTCCACATTCATCTGCTGTGGGACTGTGTCAGCCCCACATGGAGGCTCCCTCAACATGAGCATTTTTCTCTCTGATGTGGATGAGTGGTGGTAGGGAGAGTTTGACCAGAGAGATGAGTGTGGGCAGTGACAGTAACTGGGCTTGCTTGGGTGCAAGTCATCAGCACGTGGTGAGCTGAACTGTGTGGAGCTAAGTGCTAAAACTGTGAGAGCTTCAAGAGCAAGTTTGTGCCCAGAGCTCAGAACTGGGGAAGGGCCATGATCAGACTGGGGAATGGTCAGTGAGGTCAGATGGGAGTGAGCCTGATTGCACCTCAATTCATAACAGCACAGAGGGGGGAACAACACTGGGCAGCACCACCTGTGACCCAGGCTGGCCTGTCATTCACATCTCACCATATTTGTGTCCTCATCTTCTTTGTAGCTCCTCCTGCTCTCATCTTGCTGGGTGTATTAATCATCTCTTCATTGTGAGACTAATGAACCTATTACCAGAAATTCTGATGTTGATTTGGGAAAATCAATTAAATAAAGAAAGGCTGTTAGCACACTGCCTTGGAAGGTCACTGCTAACAGAAGGAATTATTTTCCTCTTGTCAATGGTATGGCTGGAAGCTGTTAATGTCATGCAGCACTGTGCTGCATTAAATGAGTGATGTGGAACTTGCCAAGTTTTATTCCAAGGGCTGGTGTCTGTATCAGAAACCTTTTCACTCCAGGGAACTTATGGGAAGGAGTGGAAAAGAAGGGAAAACAATTTTTATACAATATTTATGTGTTTTAGCAATTTCTCTGTTTTTTTTATAGGAACTGAAATACCAGCAATGCAGCCTTGGGTGTTCTCTCAGAGAATATTGGCTGTTCTCTGCCATTGTAAGTACAATCCAGGTATATTAGGCAGGTGACCTGTGGAGATAGGGTTGTTTCCATGCTGCTGTACAAGAAACTGGTGAAATATCTGGAAATTGAGCTGTTGTGCACAGTAGTAAGGCTCTGCAAATTGAGCGCAGGCTGGCGGTGTTTGGGCAGTTCTGGAGGTCTGAACAAGCACCTTGGACTGTGAGAGCAAACAGCCTGCCATGCTGTTTGTCACAGAGTGCCTGGGAAGCCCTTCCCAGAGCAGCCTGTGCCGTGCCAGCGAGGGCTGCCCTTCGGAGGGACACAGAGCCTTTGGCAGCAGAGCCAGGAGATACTGCAGGCATGCCCCAGGGGCTGTCCTGCCAGCCTGGGGAAACAAGGGACAACAGAGCCACCCAGAGCAGAGCTGGACCGAGCTGCTAAGTTCTCTGAGGCCACAGTTGCAGGACAACTTCCCTGGAACCTGCAACTCGGCGCCGTGTTTGGATAGTCTGCTGGGCTTCCTGTACACCTGTGTACTCTCACTGAGCATCATGAAAGCATTTTGGCAAGCACTGCAGGTAAAAGTTCCCTTCTGTTACTAATATTCTTTTTCTTGCATTTTAATTTAATTTCCCCTATCATTCCTTCTTTTTCCGCTGCGCATTTCCCCTTGAAAGCTAAGATTGCACGAACGGATGGATATTTTTTCTCCCCAAGTGCATGTAGCCTTTTCTGCTGTTTGAAGAAATGAACATTTGGGTTGAAGTGCACCTGCAATTCCCATTAATGTAGCAAAGTGAAACCAGTCCACTGGTGGAAGGAAAGAAGCTCTGAACTCCCTTCCTCTGACAACAGATCTTGTGAGGAAAACAAAAAGCCTCAGAAGATGGCAAGGAAATCTGGTTTCTATGCCTGGGCAGTTTGTAGGGTGTATGGCTGCTGATGGAGCCTGCATGCCATCAGGAGCTTTGCTCTGGACAGGAATGCAGTGCAAACCCCCATGATTCTTTTAAGTATTTAACTTGTGCTGGTATCACCCATAGATGTGTTACCCAGATGGATGAGCTAAAAACTTCTGCAAATGAAACTGTGTGTGTGTAAGCTGTATTGGTTGTAGAAAAGGAACACTGAGGGGATGGGGTGAGGGAAGGAAGTGCCTTCTTGAATCTAGTTCTGCTGCTGAGTGGTAGGAGGTTAGCAAGCAACTTTTGTTGTGGTTGTTTATGTCCTGATCAGCCACATAGGGCACTTTGAATCTTACCCTGCAGTTGCCTTTTAGGATTTCTGTTTGGGTAGAAATATGTTGCATACCAGTGAAGAAGGCTAAAACAGAGAGGAGGCACATAAAGAGGAACAATGGTAATTTTGCTGCTTGGTAGTAGTGCAATGCTGGGGTGTAATTCTGGTCCCCCAGTCCAGTAAAAACTAGTTAAATTGTCACAGAATCTGTGCATGAAGAGCAAGTGGAAAATAAAAGTTTTAAACAGTTTAAGTCTAATGTTCCAGTCAAATTATTCTTAGCAAAGTGATTGAAGTTATTTATTCAGAATGCTTTTTGTGAGGAAATGACACCTTTTACTCCTTTGTAAGGAAATAACTTTCCTTTTCAGTTTTGTCCTTGTCTATCTGTTCTTTCCCAGTATACTTGGTTTCTGCCAGATAATTTGGACAAGCACAGATGCAGCGTGCTTCTGCTTTTGTTCATGTAAGCTGTTACTGCTTTGATGTTTGTGGCATATCCAGATTATCCAGAGTATTTTCCACCTTTCTGAAAGGAGTGACTGAAGTGCTGTGAAACTGCTGGTAAGGCTTGCAAAAGAACAGTTTAATTTGGGTGAGGAATAAGACAAAGTCTCCAAATAAGACCATGGGTTCCAAGGGTTTTGCATACTGTATGCTGTTAGTGGATCAAGTCCTGAGAAGTTACTGGGGACAGCAGGGGATGGAGGAAGGATGTACATGCTGTGCCATGCAAGGTACATCTGAGCTTTGCCTTCCAGGAAAGCTTCCCCTTCCTGCTCTCTTAACAAGATTGTGAAAACCCACCTGTGTTTAGGTATCTTGCTGGCTCAGGTTGCTAAAGATAAAACCAGTGTATAGGACAAAGTTTCTCTTATCCAAAAGGTGGATCTATTTTGCTTGGGGCACTGCAGGAGCTGACTCATGAGGAAAAGTCGAAAGGCTTCAGAAAGGAGATGGCAGCAAACTGATTACAAAGGGGCCACAGAGAGTCTTTTGCAAGAATTGCAGGAAATGGGAATCTTCAGGCTCTCCACCTCTGCTATTTCATGCCTTGTTTTGAGAGCATGCAGGCTGTATGTGTACCTTCAGTCCCTGTCAAGCTAGCTCGTGTTGATGAGATTCTATGGAGGAGCTCATCTTCAGCCCCAGTTTGTCCCAGTTATGAAATTGTGACTTACTAGGATTTGTAGTGTCCTCCTCCTGCTTTAGCCATTCCCCTCAGACCTCTGCTGCTGACAGTGCCTCAAGATTATTACATAAAAGGGCTTTGTTCTCAGCTCTTCTCCATGGTGGGGGCCTGTGAGATCCAGAGTACTCTTCCAGCTCTCCTTTCTGTGTGCAGCTGGTATAGAGTGCTGCCTCTCTGCCAGCTGGAACACATCAGCATCTTTCACCTCACACCCTCTATCTTTTCCAAAGGAAGGGTCTTGGTGCTTTGCACTGGCACCTCAGCTGGGGGCTGAGTTCAAGGTGGTATTGCACATCTCCATGGTGAGCAGCAGCCTCCAGAACCAGCGGCTGCAGCGCTTTCCCTCTTCTGTGCAGAATTCCAGTCAGACTTGCATGATAGTCTTCGCTGTGTCAGGCATCCCGAGGATTGTACTTTGATGTAGGAGGGAGGGGTAGGAAGATATTGCACTAGCACAGTCTTTGTGAGTGATAGATGTGATGCACATTCGTGCTGTTTGAATTTCAGCCTCTCAGCAGCTCGTCTGGAAACAGGCAGAAGGAGCAGAGGAGGCTGCAGCATGGGAAGGACAAAATGCAGAACAGAGTTCCAGCAGAATGTCAGTGCCTTGGAGACACAGGGGAGGCTTTTTGGACAAGAAGTCAGCCATGTTATCTTTTTCCTGAGGTTAAGACAGCCAGAGTTCTGAGTGAGGTGAGGTCACCACTGCAGGGCTGTGGCTGTGGCTAGCACAGACCCCACTGTGGCCATCTGAGGACTGAAATCCACGTGCATGGCTTCCTGGACAAAGCAAAGTGGGAGAAGCCACTCAGTGGTATAACTTGGTGCTGTTGTTGGCTGATTTCAGCTTCTCTCAGATCCATCTTTGTGCTTAGTGCGTGGTTTATCTGAGGGCATTGCTGTGGGCAGAGTGCAATGCACAGGACAGCAGAGTTTGTGTTAATAAGGCAGTACTTTAGTAATTGTTGTTCCTTGATTCAAGCACAGCATCTCTATTACTGAGGTAGAAGCATTTTTTTCTTTGTGTCACACTTCAAAAGCTTTATTTTCCTATATTTTTTTTGCTTTATTATTCAAGATCCTCAGATCTCCTGCCAGACTTAAATTATAATTTTTTATATTTATTTGGCTTCCCATTTAAGCCATCCATTCATCTAGTTTCCATAAACCCCCTAATAACTGTTTTAAAGTTTTTGTTCTTGGCTCTTTCCAAACCTATAAATGCTGGTTTGAAAACCCAAGCTGAGTTCTGTGCAAATAATCCTCTGTACCATCTCTTTTCCTCTGGTTACAAGAGATTCCTTCAGTGCTTTGCTTCCCAGAACTTGTTGGCTGTCAGTGGTCCATATGCCTCTTGTTTGGGGAGAGGGGGGAGAAGTAGATGTGTCATATAATCCACCTGACAGAGGAAATATGAAATAGGATGGTTGTGACAAAAAGGGAAAATTGCCGCAGTTCAAGTAGTTTAAAACAGAGTTGCAGTCCAAAGGTGCCTTTTCTTTCTGCCTTAGTGCAACCCCACTTTGGTCATGTCAACCCCTGAGTGAGGAGACAATTCTGCTTTCCAACAGCTCTCAGCTTTTGTATGGCAAATACGAGCCCAGGCCACATCTGTGCATGGGGAAAGCCCTGAGGGACCCATGGCCTGCCCCCAGAGGTCTGAATTCAGTCTTGGGCTCTGCTGGGTGGACGTGGTGAGAGCAGACAGCACTGCCATGTCCAGGGGCTGGCAGGTGCTCTGTGCAGCTTGAGGCACAGCGTGGAGGGGAAGCAGTAGAGAGGTCCCAGCAGAATGTCAGTGCCTTGGAGACACAGGGGAGGCTTTTTGGACAAGAAGTCAGCCATGTTATCTTTTTCCTGAGGTTAAGACTTGGCATTGATAGCTAAGATGATGTCTGCTTTTTATGGGAAAGTTTTGTTCTCCTTGTCTAAGAACAGAGCCTTTCCTGCAGAGCTCATCCCTTGGAGATTTCTCCCTACACTTGTACCAGTGATGGTATGAGCTATATCAGGCTGCAGAGAGAACTGGCGTGGATTTCATGACCAGTCTGCCAGGAGAAGATCAGGATCAGGCTCTTCCCTTTTCTTTGTGCTGTGTTGGCTCTTTGCATGGTGGAGGCACTGGGGTGCTGCTGCTGCTGGCAGTGGAATTGCCTTTACAGAGTCTTTTAGGCTGGAACAGACCTCTGAGACCATGGAACCCAGCCTCTGGTCAAACACCACCATGTCAACTAAACCACAGCACTGAGTGCATGTCCAGTCATTTCTTGAACACTCCAGGTGTGGTGACTCCACTGGCTCCCTGGGCAGCCCATTCCAGTGCTTAACAAACCTTTTCATGAAGAAATTCTGCCTGCTTGTGCAGCCATGGACCCTAGATTTACTGCAGCTGATCAGAGGCAGCTCTTCACTTAGCAAGTGCCTGAAGTGAGGTGGATCCACACATCCATTTCAGTCCCTCCACAGATGCTCACACAAGCAGGAGGCCAGACCTGGAGCTGTGGAGCTCAATGGAAAGAACTCCATATGTCTCCAGAAGCTTTGGATCCACACCAGACATAAAAGAAAACCTTCCAATATACTTTTTCTATGTAAAGATCAAGTGGGGCCTCTGGCCAACATCTGAAAAACCAGGGCCTAAAATTAGACCCCTAAAATACCAAGAGCAGTGAGTGGTTCCAACTGATACCAAGTTAGGAAAAAGGGCCTGAAATAAACAGATTCCTCAGTAACCAAGATCCTGTTTTTGAGACAAGTGTTCGTTCTCTCAAGTCAAAACAACAAGAAACCAAAAAGAAAAAAAGAATGAAAACATCAAATCAAATCCCAGCAAACCAATGATTTTATCAGCCAAAGCATGTCTTACTAGAATGTTTTCCAAAATTCCTCAGGGAGTACCAGTGAGCCATGAAGAGGATATTGCTCTTTTCTGAAGTATTAAATTGGGAGTCTTTGGGAGCACTGCATTCACGTGCCAAATCTGTTCTTCTGTTAGGTTCTGTATCTGCTCTATGATTCTTTTGTCCCTTGTGAAATTTCTTCCTTTTTCAGGCCTATGCTATTACATACATTTAAACCTTTTTTATTGTTGTCTTCATGACTTTGTGATGGTTGGTGTGATAATTTGTCTCTTGGCAGGTGAAGTGAGGAAACACTTGGCTTCAATAAATACTTTGTCAAGAGAATAGGGTTCATGTCCAGGGACTATCTTGCTTTTAGAGGTGTGTGCAGACATTGTTCAGTGCAGCCTTGTTCCCTGGCTAAAACTCTTGGGAGTACTGAAGAATGAACATCAGAAAACACTTACAGGAATGACAGCAGTCCTGAAAATATCTCTGATTTCTTTAGAAATGCACTTGAATCTGGTTTTCAGCCCTCTTCTAAGTTTGTGGTTTTGTTCCTTTCTGCATGTGATGAAAGTGGCCTTGGTACTGCATTTAATATTATCTTTATGTCTCAATTAGGAATATCTATTTCATCAGTTCAAGATGAATGACTAAGCAGAAAGGTATAGGAAGCCTTACAAGATGATTCACTTTCTTTCTTTCTTTCTTTTTTGTTGTTGTTTTTTTGTGTTTTTTTGTTGGGGTTTTTTTTTGTTTTTTGTTTGTTTGTTTGTTTGTTTGTTTGTTGGTTTTTTTTTTGTTAAATTTTATATGTAATTGTTACAGTGGCTTGAGCACCTAGCATACATTTATTGTTGTACTTCAATTCTGGTATTGTCCCAGAACCCTGATTGTCAGAGAAGATCTCATGGTACAGTTGCACAACCAGAAGACAGCTTCTGATCCAGGAAATGAGGCTTGTCTCTCCACAAAGGGAGGGAGGACTCACACCAGCCTCATTCATGCATCTCCCCAGGGTGAGTGTATGGGACAGTGCAGGCTGCTTTGTGCACCAGCCAATTTTTTGGTGTGTATGTAGAGAGAAATTAGGAGAGTGAGTGTGATTACTGGCTTAGCCCTCATGTTTTTTTTTTTTAAATATAGATTTATGTAAGTGTCATTTATGTAAGTGACATCTCTAAGCATACGAATCCACATGTCAAGGGCACCCTGAAAAAAGCAGCAAAGAAAAGAAGATGCCTCTGTGGCTGTTCAGTACCAGAAATACAAAGTCTCCTCAGTTCTGCAGAGTCTGTTGGTGCTGTTTCTTTCAGTTCTGACCATGTGGGTTCCCACTGGGTACCATACCACAAACTGCAGTGGGGCAGATGAGACAGAGCAAAGGAAACAGAACTGCAGAACTGCCAGGGCAGCAGAGCTGCTGCACAAGGCTGAGAGCCAGCCTGATCAGCCTCATGAAATGCAGCAGGAGCTTTCTCTTTTGGCAAGGCGTCTGAACCTGGGCTGGTTTCTCCCGACACTGCAGTCCCTGGTGTTGTGTATCCTCTCTCTGTAACTGGAGAATTCCCTCATTCCTGTGACTGGGGACAGGAAAGAGGATGAGGCTTCCAGAAGCACTGCTGGCAACTTGCTTCGTAGTCTAATGAAGAGGGAGGTGGTCAGAAATTAGAGAGACTGGCACTGCTGCACATCCCTAGCCAGACCCTGACATAGGAAAAGGGCCTTTTGCAAGGCTCCACATAATACAGCCTTTTCCATTTGAAGTTCAACTGCAGTCACAGTGGCAATAGTGACTTATTCTGTCTAGTGTCAGTTTATGATGGAACATAAATGTAGTATTAAAAATATATATATTGGACTTAAGTGCAGCTTAAAACATCAGTGTGTTATTCTGTGGTCTTGCAACAGCGGTGTTCTAATGAAATCACAGCCCTTCAGCTGCTGGAATACAACACAGAGAATGATGATACTTCTCTGGTATTGTAAGTTATGTTTTTGCTGTACAGCTCTGGCAGGGTTCTTGAAAACTTAGGGATATCCAGAAAAAACCCTCAATGTGAAGCAACCCTGGGCTCTGCCTAGAAAGAAATCCTGATATTACCTATGTTTGGAGCTTTCTACTCCTAATTCTGACAGAATGTTGTAATGATTAAAAGTATGTTTTGTGTATGAGTGTGTGAATGATAGGAGGTGCTCCATTCCTCTGCTCCATCTCCATTGGAGAAGCACACTGTGGCTGTTTGACTAAGGAGATGTTCCTCCTTCAAAGCTCTGTACTAACCTGTATCTCTGCCAGCCTTGAGACTCCAAAGTCCCTTTTTGCTCTGCTTCCTAACATCTCTGCAATTTCTGCCATCTATATCTTGTCTCTCAGCTGGCAGCAGCTCTCTTTCTCCAGATAAACCGACAGCCCTCTGATGTTGCTGGTCAAGTCTAGGGCAGTTTACAATCCCTTTTGATTATATTAACTCTTCTCCAACTGTTATGTACTGTCTCCTGCACTTTTTTTCTTCCATCTGCTTCAAAAAAGGGTAAGACTTTTTCACAGCGTGGATTTTTTCCTGCCTCTCTCCCATTCCCTCTCTATTCCTCTATATCTGAAGGTGTTTCCTTCCATCCATGGGCCATCTGAAGTCAAAGATTCCATGACAAACCCTTCTCTTGGGTCAGACTCTTCCTGGGGAAGGAACACTGAAAACTAGAAACTAAAACTTTGGTCTTCTGTTGCAGGTGGCTGGAAAATGAGCTCTTTCTTGGTTGTAAAAAGGCAAATGTGCAAGTAGTGTAAGCCGCACATTTACTGAGTGATGTGGGATTGGCATTGCAGCTGCACAAAGTAGGTTTCCTACCATTTCCTTGGTTTTCTAGCAAGAAAAGTGCTGGATTGTCTCTCTTTATGTTTACATATTCAAAGTGAGTGTCTCTGCTTTGGCCTAACACAAGTTAACTGATGATGGCTTAGCAAAATGTGAACATCTGTGAGGGTCAGCTTGGGGTCTGATGTTCTGATGCTCTAGGGGTCTATGAAATCTTCAGAACTTTTTTCCACTTTCTGTAGTGTACAAGCAATTTCTTATTAGCATCCAAGCAGATGCTATTGCAAGGTTCCCATAGGCATTTGTGGGGTTAAGTTTGTTTCTTTGTATGGCATATGGAAATTAAATACAGTAAGAGCTGGGTTAAATTTTTCAAATCTTAAAGCTGGTAAGTGTGAAAATAAGTTTGTTTTCACTCAGGAAGGGGAGGAATATTTTAAATTATAGCAGAAAAGTTTTGAGAAAGTTATCAAAATTATTAGACTACAAAAAAAGCCTGTGAGCCATTTTAATGATAGGGATATTTGCCTACCACAGCAGATTGCAACTTTAAGCTCCAATTTATGATTTTCCTTGAATTGCATTAAGCATTCCTTCATTCTTGACCTCATTTTCTAAGACTTTACTTTTATATCAATCCCCTTTATATACCAAGATTGCAGAATTTATTCCCATACCATCTCTTCAGTTAAACATTTTGGAGTGCATTACTGGTGGAACGCCAGTGCCTTGACGGATTTGCGCCAACTGAGACAAATAGCAAGAGTGCACAACCAGAAATATTATAGTCAGCTTAATGCACAGTTAACTTGGCTGTGCTCAAATCCTTCAACAGCAATGCTGTGGGGCAGGGCAGGAGCTTTCTGTTCTGTTTATACAGTTTCTTGATGTGGTAAGGCTGTGACCTGTTTTGGGACCACAGTGGGTAGCTTAGCTTCTCATTGGCATCTTGCTCTTCTGCATCTCTCATGTGAGCAAAATTGGCTTGTCACCTCCAGCTTTCTGCTGGAGAAATGAAATTCATGCTGTCCATTCAAGTCCTTCTCCCTTAGCAGAGGCAGAGGGACCTCTCCTGCCTTGCAAGGAATATTCCTGTGAAGCAGAGAAGCATGGGTGTGAAATACTAGGGCACAAATCAGCCCAGAATTGGATGTTGACCCCACACAGTGGCCATGGGTTGGGGTTTGCCAGCTGAACACATGGCAAAGAGGGGGCACAGTCAGAGCCATTAATTTCTCCCCAAGAGTGAAATGGCAAACATCCCCCAGTCGCACATCTGCTGAGCCAGCCCCTTTCCCAACAGCCAGTGTGCTCACGTTACACAGTGTTCCAAAGTCCTCACTGTTCCCAGAATATTTCCTCAGCTCGTTTGTCCAGCGAGGGGCACAAGGGAAAGCAATTACTGCTGCAAAGGTGGAAAATGGAGGTAACGGTTCAGTCTAATCACCACCCCACCGTGGAGAAAGCTGCCTCTCTCCTAACCACAGAGGAGGTGTTTAGTGGTCAGGCTCAAGGCAAATATTTCCTCTTCACTCAGCAGCAGTTAGACAGGATGTGCCAAAGCCAGCCAGGTCAGGTGGCATGAGGAAAATGAGCTGCATGGAACTGTCAGCAGCAGCAGGAGACCCAGAGCTCACATCAGCTCTTGTCATGCTGCTAAAACATGACAGCCACATTGCACAGGTGCAGAGATCAAACAGATCTGAGTGTAGGGCTATTGGCTGGTCTTGCATTTAACTCTTTGAAGATGGCAAATGACACTTGCACCCTTGTAGCTAAAGTCTAGAGAGCACCAGCCAAGCATCCCTTCCAGGGCCAAGTGGGCTGGTGCAGAGGATCCCTTCTCCTCCAAATGCTGGCCTTTGTAAAGCATTACCAGGTCTGAGGAGGGGCAAGAAGGGTTTCTTAGGAGATGTGCTGAAGCCTGAAAGTGTTCTAACAAGATGAATTGTGGATGACTCCAACATGCTACAGTTGAACTGTGATCAAACTCTTACCCAGATCCAGTGTTGGGATTTTGTGTATCACTGGAATCACTTTCCTTCAACTGATGTAATTGAGCTGCTTTTGGCTAAAGTATTGTTAATTTTTTTCACAGTAGCTGGGGTGGGGCTGTGTTTTGGATCTCTGCTGGGTAGTTCTGAGAATTCCAGGGATGTTTTAGAGCCCTATTGCTGAGCAGCACTTACACATAGCCAAGGCCTTTTCTGTCTCACCTCACCCCAGCAGTGATGGGCCTGGGGGTGCACAGAAAGCTGGGAGGGGACACAGCTGGGACAGGTGACCCCAGCTGATCCATGGGATATTCCAGACCATCTGACATCATGCTCAGCAAGAAGCTAGAGAGAAGGTCAGGGTCAGGAAAGGCTGCCCAGGGACTGGCTGGGCATCTGTCTGTTGATGGTAAGCAATTGTTTTCATTTGTGTCACTTGTCCTTTCTGAAGGTTATTTCTCTCGTTTTGTTAATTTCCTTTTCATTAAAATTTATTATTGTTATTCTATTTAAATTATGAAATTGATCTTAGCTCACCAGTTTTTTTACTTTTACCCTTGGAATTTTCTTTCCCCCCCTGGGGTCAGGGAGTGAGTGACTGGGGCTTTGTTCCTGGCTGGGTTACACCATGACAGTAATGAGTAAAGTGAGCACACAGTAACAGCCTGGGTTCACACCTCAGAATAAAGATACAGACCTGCATGTGCTTTAAACAAAGTATAGGTTTTTCCTTCAGAAATGCGGGTCTAGAGGTTAGGAAATCCTGCTTGCACTGTTGTAGACTATTGCATCATTTCAGACTGGTGTCCTGCACGTTGAACTCTTTCTGCTGGCCAGCAGTTAGGTTCTTTACTTTCTCTCTGGATTAAGTCCCAGAGGTGGTATTTTATTCATGAGTAAATTGCAACTCAAGTCCAATTTATGACAGAATATTTGATGTAGAGGGTGCTGAAAGAAAACCATCCAAGTGAGCCTTCAAGAAACTTCAGTATAAAATATTGCTTCTCTGCAGATTGGTCTACAGATTTATGTACAGTGGTGCCAGACTGCACTCACACACACTGACTGTTCATCAGGGATGGATGCTGTATACCAGCTCTTGGTACCCCACATGCAATTTTTAAAATTTTTAAGTCCCTAAAAAGTTATTTAAAAGACCTCACTAATTACAAAGGAATTGTACGAAGAGCAATTAAAAATGTCAGTAAGATATTTGCTATATCAAATGCCAAGCCACGTAGTTTGGTTTAATGGAATCAGTTTCCAGTAGAGTTCATAACATCATCAATGAGCTAAGCAGTGCAGCTGACAGCTCTCCTGCCATCTCGAGCTGTAAATCTGGGTAACTAATGGTATATCAAAGAAGAAAAGGTCAATAAATGCAGAAATGTGTGGAGAATCTAATCTTTCCCTGGCACTTGTTACTCCTCCCTTCTCACTCTCCTTTAGTTCTCTAACCTGTCACATTAAACCAGTCATGCTTGGCCAGAGCCTGATCAGGACAAGTTCCTGATAAAGCTGCATCTGTTCCTGCCACACAGCATCAGATGGAAAAAGGCAATACATGACTGCAGCCCTGGAAACCTCTCTTCTGGAAATGCAGTTTAAGAAGGACCCATAAATGTGTGCAAATAAATTAAATTTGATGAAGAGAAGGGAGAGATTACAGAAGTCACTCATCTCTTCATGCGCATTTTAAAAAGTTTTCATGAGCTTGGTTTTGTTCTGAATAAAACTGAATAAAACTGCTACTGTTGAGAACAGAAATGTCTTAGGCTTCTGAACAGCAGAGCTGGTAGTCTCTCTGTCTGCCAGCACATTTTTTCCCTGCTTCACTCAGTCCAGAAAGAAATGACTCAGTCAAAAGGACTTCCTTCCTCCCCCTTGGGTGATTATTCCACAGCCTGTTAGGTCTCCCCATTAGGAAATATTTCCAGCATCATTTTCCCTGCACTTACTTTTAAAGCATCCTTCTATGACTAGAAATTATCCTAAACAGTGCCCTTCCATCATTAGTGTTTCCATTTCTCCTGTGCTTCTCTGTGGTTATCACATCTCCCATAGCATTTCACTGGTGTTTGTTTCACTAGTTGGGGTGCAGATGTTTAATTCATTTAACTTTTCCCTGTATGCCAAGCACAGGACTGGCATCAAGACATTTATACACCATTAATCAAGGGAGGTGCCTGCTAAATGTAATGACTTTCTCCTGGTGCTTTCATGGTAGAGGTTGTGCTAGAGAACAAGGGCAGCTTCTGTTCTAAACTACATGGCAAAGTGCAACTGGTGAAGAAGAATGACTTATAAACAGACTATATATAAAAATACATTAATTCAGCATCCAGCCATGACTTAAATCCACAGGGAAAACAGTAACATTTAATTGACATTGGCCTCTCAAAGACGTTGCATGTATATTTGCACACAAGAAATTCCAACCAAACTGAGGAGTAATATTAGATTTACTAGGATTCTGTGTTTTTATTGCAAAGGATATCTCTAAAACCACTAGAGTCTTTTAGACTGTAGGAAATATTGCAAATGTCACTACACCATGTCTGGATGCATAATATGCATGTATTTTCATGCACTGGTTTATTTGAGTTTCTTTAGATTTTAAGATTTTCTCTGAATTTCTTCAGCTCACTTCATGAGCAGTTATATAATTGCTGAATTGTGTATTACCTAAATTGTTGATATGTGCTATCCACTTGAACTCTAAATAGGTTTTTTTTAATTAAAGGTAGGGCAGATAGCTCTGTCCCTTATTTAACTTGTAAATATTTAACATTTCCCTTTCTTTGGTTGCTTATTGAATTTACTAAACTTTAAGACTTTGTGTTGAAATTTTCTGTGCCAGCTCTGTCTATTGAGCAGAATATGGGGCGTGTGTGAATGTAAATGATCATTTCAGTGATTTAATTTTTAGGTTTTTCTCAGACCAAGGCAACAGGAAAACATGATATAAAAGTGCAGGAGCAGTCACACCAGGTGAGCCCAGGCATCTGTCTCGCTCAGGACACTCACTCTGACAGTGGCCAATCCTGCAAGCACATTTGACACTTCCTTCAAATATTCTCCCAGCCTCCAACAATTTGTGGCTGAGGGATTTTAGAACCAGACACAATATTTTGTGCTTTATGGTCCTTGAGGGATTTTCCTTTGGTGACTTTGTTTTTGAATCTGTGTAAGCTTTTGGCATCTAGACTGTAATTTGGTGAGGAGTTCCACTGTTAAAATACACTCTGGTTGAAAAGAGGTCCTTTCTGGTTTTTAAGCATATTTCCTGTCATTTTCAGTTCAAGATCCCAAGCTGTTACATTGGAACCAATTATTTTGAGAGCCAGCCTCTGCCAAACCCCTCTTGGTCCTCATTTTGGATCAGGAGCAGTCAGCTCAAAGCCCTTTGCTATGCAGACAAAGTAGAAGTATTTAGGATTGTTTCTTCCTGTGTGCATCACTTCACATTTATCGACAGTCAATGTCATCTGTCCATTTTCGGGGCCAGACAAACCCTCTTGTCACCTTCACCTAAAGTTTTCCATAATCATTCCTTAATACTTTGGAGTACCTAATTATTGGTAGCAAACTGTCTTCTAACTATTGTCTGTCTTTTCTAGATCGTTGCACAAAGCTTGTTTTTCTCAAGTTAAAAATACCAAGAGGGGTTTTTTTGAGTGGCTTATCCACTTCATATGATAAAAAAGAAGATGATGGGAGTCAGGACTGTCAGGAATATGGATGTTGCTATGCCCATGAGCATCCCATAATTTCGTGAGTCATGTAAAATGGAATGCTGCAATGATTAAGGAAAACTGCAGGTTTTCTGTTTCAATGAAAGATAAGTATCTTTTATTTATGGAACTTTAAAGGGCTGACTTGAGATACCAAAGGCTAACAGGTTTTGGTTAAAAAATTAAATAGCAGACCCAGAGCTGACTGAAGTTGAGAGTGAAACTTGCTTAGAAATCAGTAGGATGTTGTATTAAATGTAAAAATAATGTTCCTGGGTTAAGAATGAGTAGGGACTAGTCCAAGAAAAAGTTAAGCGAACCTTCAGCTGTATGTGCTTGAGTAAATATTTTCAGTGGGGACACATATTTTGAAATTGAAAACCATACCTAAAGCCTTTGCTGGACTCTTAGAGGAGTTGTATGTAATATTGAATGTTGTATGTAATATTGAATTTATGTGAATTGTTTGAAAGTTATAACCAATTTGAAAATAACTTCTTTATCAGGGGGGTTTCTGACTGATCATTAGTTGTTTGTTTTTCATGCATCCCTCCCAGATTCCCTGTGAGCTGCAGACTTTAAGAGTCTTCTCTGGGGTCTGGTCCGGTCCCCATGGAAGTTAAAAAGTGGCAAAGTTCACCAAAACAGTATCAACAGGATTTTATTTTTTTTCCTTCAAAAGAAAGTTTCTTAATCTTCTCCATTCCTTCCCCTGTTCCTCTCCAGGAGATCCATTCCACACAGACCATGGAATTTTGGCCTCTTGTTTATACGTGGAAGAAAAGCAAATTTCAGAATGTTGGAACTTCCCACAGATCAGAAATTCCCTTTTCCAGACAGTTCTTCATGAAAGTGTCCTAGTGGCTTCTGTGGCACTTGGCTTCCTTGTGTAGGATAGTCAGGAGATGCAGGAATACCTGACTGGGGGAGAAGGAATTGCAAGGTAACAAACCCTCCACCCTGCAGGAGGTGAAGCACCCTCTGCCCTTGCAATGAGACTGGGGACTCCCAGTCCTCCTGCTCTCCAACCCTCTGTGAAATCTGTTCCAGAGCAAGGGCTCCTTTGCTGAGCCAGTTTAACCTCTCCAGCTCTAAAGGAAGTGAATATCTCAGAGCTTCTGAGCAGGGCAGCTGTCACCTCTTAGCAGCTTTCACAGGCACTTTTCAATCCCAGCCTGCCAGTATGAGGGGATTTCAAGGTGTGCCCTGGCACATTGCTCCTTCTTCACGTGGTAGTCTTTCCCCAGCATAAAAGAAAAGACATAACAACAGAAGCAGGAGATTTCAATAGTTAGTAGAAAAGGGATTAAAATAGTTCTAATGTCTCCCTTTACATTGTCCCTACTAAGATTTTGCCTTCCAGTGTATTATTTTTGCTGTCCACTCTCCAGACTCCTCTGGTAAATTTCTTGTGGGAATATAACAAAGTAAAATTTCAGTGAAATGCAGTAGAAACAGAGATGAGGGGAGACAGGAAGCTCATTTTATGTATAGAAAAGGTAGAATTTAAATCATGTAAGAAATGTGTCTGGTGGCAAGGCAGGGCAGGCAGTGTGAGGGAGATCTTGAAGGAATTTTGCTCCTCTGCTGCCACATCCTTTCCACACCAGCTGTGACTCTGCACTGCAGTGTTGAGTGTAGGTGGGCACTGCTGCTCATTCTCCAAAGTACATCTCTGTGGTTGTTTCCATGAGTAGGAGAACATGTAAAAAGTAACATTTTCACTGTTTCTGGTTGGTTTGTTTGTTTGTTTTCCATAGAAGAGGGCAGTTAAAGTTCACACTTATACAGATGACAAAGGCACCAGAGCAAATTTTAAAGCAGTTTCTTTCACAAGTGAAAATGACTGGCCTTTTCTGTGGTGGAAAATAATAATTAAAGGAGGCTGAGCTGGTGTGATTTGTTTGCAGCACCTTTAGTCTATGATAAAGTCCATCACAAAATGTTCTTACAGAAGTTGAACAGTGAGGAAGGAATTATGAAATACTGACTAATGGAGAAAAAAAGAAATAAGATTATTTCCAATGTGTCTTAAGGAGCAACAACAAATGCCTCAAGGCTCCCTGGATTTTCTACCTTGCACTTAGGGAAAATAAATATTTTTATTTTCATGAGCATCTTTGTGAAAGACTTCACAGCAGCAGTTGAAGGATCTTGCAGTTCTAGAAGGGAAAAGGAAATCAATCCCCCACAGCAGCTTCATGAGCATTTAGTCTAACTTTAAAAATGTTCAGGGAACAGAGATAAAGACAAAAGCAAGGAAATGAGTCAGATTCCCAGAGAGAGGATGTGAGGGGTGGTGGGATGAAGGTGTGTGCCTTTCAGATCACTGCCTGGCACTACAAACACTGATTGTGACACCCCACAACCTGGCTGGCTGCACTTCTGATAGAACTGCCTCAGAGCTGTCCCTGAGGATGTGATGTTGGAAAGGGAGACAGAAAAGGGCTGTTTCCATCTATTCTAGTGCAATTATCTCTGGAAAATACCACTGCTGTAAGGCAGAAGCTGCTTTATATGGCTCAGTTCAGGCTTCAGTCTGCTTTTATCCAGGGCTAACTCCTTGAATTTCAGAAGCTTTTGTTTTTCTAATTGACACCAGTACAAAGAGAAGAAAATCAAGTGATAGAAATCTCTTCCAGTAAGTGATCCTGGAGCTGTCTTTGCCATTAAAGTCTCTCTTCACAGCAGGGTCTTAAGCAAGTTCAAGGCAGGCATTCAGGAACAGGCACAAGAAGAGCCTTCCTGAACCACTGGCTTAAAATAACTCCACCAATGGCCATTTGTGCAGTGACATTTTGGAAATGTGCACCACCTCATTAGAAAATTCTACTGTGAATAGCAGGCACTCTGCTGAGGTTCCTGGGATGTCAGCCCAGGATCTCAGCATAGCTCAGAGAGGTGTTTTTAAACTAAAATCTTTGTGTAAAATAATAGACATTGTGACATGCGAGGCCCCATAAATTGAAAAATGTCAGTTGGTTTTGCAGAGGTTGCTTACTGATTTTCACCTCATAAAGATTTCAGAAGGGATTCTAGCACTTTGTTAAACTGCTGCAGTGAAGCCTTCCATGTTTATTTACACACACCTGGCAAACCCCCTGAAGCAGCCAGAGGCTCTGGTTTCATCAGCACACAGCTGGTGCCTTTTCTTGTTTCCTCGTGCTGGATGAATGTCTCAGATGTGAGCAAAGTGTGTACATTAAATGCAGGTGTTTGTTCCCAGAGGAGATGTGAGCACCCAGCTCACCTCTCCAGTCCAGGTGCTCTGTCCAAAGGTTAAATGCCCTCCTTTGTGCATCCTTACTTCTGCAGCTGCAGCTAAATCTGTTTTCTCTCTGAAGCTATTGGCTTGGTTTCAGGCCCTGTGCCCTCAGCATCTTCCCTGTCACACTCAGCACAGGGGGGTCCAGCACTCTGTTCAGGAGCTTACAGGGCAGGGTCCCAGCCTAACAGAGGCTGGCTCAGCTCCAGCCAAGTTTATTGCCCAGAATCTCAGCTGTTGGCAAACTTAAGCTGTTGGTTTAAAGTCATTGTGAAAATCTCTGCAGCTCTGTATAGTGATTTATTTCCCTTCTCAGGATATGTGCCCCATGGAAAGCTGCTTAAGCTGGTGGAGTACAGTAGTGTTTTCTCTGTTTTCAGCTGGTCTCAGAGGCCCCCCATCCTCCTGAGCCACATTTTCATCTCAGTTACACCAAAGTAAATGCTGCTGAGGACAGAGGGGCTATAACACCAAGATAATTCTGTGAGATACAAGAAACCTTGTACTTTTTTTGCTAGTTTATTCTTCAGCCTGTGCTTGTGTCCTTGTGTGTCCCTGCCCCTGTGCAGCAGGATCTCCTCAGTGTTCCTCCCAAGCCTCCCTGGCAGTGATCCCTCTGAGCCACACAAGGGTTTGCTCTGGAGCCACCCCCAGGGGCACTCGGGGTGCCCCTCCTGAACACCCCAAATGTGTTTTTAAGGTCATGTCAGTGGGTAAGCTTTCCCCAGTGAGGGTCAGCAGGAGCCAGCAAAGGGAGCAGTTTGGGGCCAGTGACAGGGAGAGAAGTGTCAGGGCTAAGCTGCAGTGCAGAAGGGTTTTTCATGGGTGTTCAGGGCTGTGCTCCTGGCAGACTGAGCCAGGGGAGCTTAACTGTCTGGACAGCATCTCCTGCATCTGGGCCTGTTTTCTGCTTCATTATTCTTGTTGAGCCACATACCTCCCTCATCTGGAATATCTCCATTGATTTTCGTGAATTTCTCAGGATTTTCATCCCCTCTACAGAACATTTAGTTCATTGCTCATAGTACTGACTCTGCCTCAGCCCTGCAACAACTGTGGCAGACGTGGCAGGAAGGCAAAGTTGGGGTAGGCAAGAATATTCTCCACTGGAAATTTTGGGGCCAGATTTTGCAATCATCTTTGTGCAGATTTGACCCAATCAATGTGTAAGATGGCCAGAAAAAGTATCTAAACAAAGCTGGTATAAAGGGGGTGTGCAAAATGAGTGGAACTTCCATTTCACTGGGGCCAAGGGGAGGTATTGAACAGCATGGAGGGAGAAATATAATGCAGAGATGTGTGGGGGCATTTAGCTGCACGAAGAACAAGGGAAAATAAAGCCCTGTACAGAATTATGCTATTGATGGATCTAGCTGCTGGTATTTTGGTGAATTATTGTTGCTATTACAGCCACCTGGAGCAAGTAAAAGGGATGAAACTTGTCATTTTTTTTAAAAAAAGGCATTTAGGACCATTTTCTTAGTTGGCAGCTCTTTGGAGGGCAGTACCCAAAGCAGTTCTTGCTGTTCACTGTGGGAGGGGAAGGGGCAGGTGACCTGCACTGTGTCTGTGGGACTCCTGGAGGTGCAGTGCTGGTTCCTCTCCTGGGCTCCCCAGAAAGCTGCAGTGCCTGCCTGGGTGCCTCTGCTCAGAGTGCACGTGTGCCCTGCCAGCCCTGGAATCCATTCTGCCACTCAGATTTGATGCTCATCCTCCTGCTGTGCTGAGGGCTGACTGTGTGTGGCAGGTGAGGAACGTCCCCTCTGTCCCCTACCCCCAGAGCAGGTGTGACCTTTGCTGCCCCAGCGGAAGGGGATGTGCTAATGGCTCTGTGTGGAGAAGGATGATTTTTCTGGCAGCACTTTCAGGTTTGCTTCCAGAATATGTACAGTTATCATTTATGTGCCTTTAAATTCTTTCCTTTACTCAGAAGAGGTCAGTGCATAGAAAGAGAATTTGGATTATTAGGCTGCTGGCACTGACCTGCATTTTCCACTGGGTGTACTTGGAATACACTTTGGTGCCTCTCCTCATTTGTTTCCTTTTTCCCTTCCCCTCTTTGTGCTCCCACCTCAATGAGACATTGGATTTCTCTTTAAATGATAAGTATTTTAAGATTTTAAGTGATTCATTAAATAATTTCTTTAATTCCTCTGGGAATCTGTAGGATTGCACATTTGATCTCTTGAAATGTGAAGAGCCCAGTGAAATGATTGAGCCATATTAGTGCTTCAGTCCTCATTGTGCTCAGAAGACAACAAACCTGTGTCCTTGCTCCTGGGACAAGAGCTTTGAAAGTGTGGGGTCTAATCCTGTAGGGTGCCACAGCTGTCAGTCTGAGCTGGCCAGTTTGCAGATGGGGAAGCTGCTGATGGGTCTCTGGGAAAGGAGAACTCCTGGCCTTGTAGTTTTGAACCACTGTTGGAGCCATGATAAAGGCCACCTTGGTCTATGTGGTATTTCTGCTACTTGGAATCAATGTTTTTCAGAAAACAGTTTTATTTTAGGTAGGAAAGTTGTTTTTTGTTATGAAGATAGATGTAACTGGGGAGTCTCTGTGGTGCAATCCATCAGCATGTTCAGCTCATAACTGAAAGGCTGAGGTTTGAGCCCATGCATAGATTGGTTTCCCTTTCCTCTGCCCTTGTCAGGAAGGTTGGAATTAGATCACCTTTGAGGCCCAGTTCTATCCAACCCATTCTGTGATATTGGGCTGCAGGGTTTTGTCCACCCAAGACTGCTGTGAAGTGGGCTCTGTGTTTCTGATGGCAGCTGCCAGAGCAGAGGAGAAAAGGAGCTGCCCCTGTAGCCCTACAGTGATCTCAGGGCTGGGGGTACAGTGGATATTCTGCCCTATGAAATGGCCAGGGATGCCTATGATGGGATGAAAATAAGTTGTGGTTCCTAGGAACCAGTCCTATTTCAGAGCACACAATGGAAATAATTCTGTTTCTGCTACTGTTTTGCTCTAAAAGAGATATTAATGTAAAAACAGAGTAATTTAGAAATAACTGTCTTCTCCCAGCTGGCTGTCGTGGCAGCAAAAGCTCCACAACAGAGCCATTCCCTGAGCCAAGGTTATTTCTAAACCACTTTTAGTTCATGGAAAACAATTTGCAAAATTTTGAGTGGTTTGGGAATAAGGAAAGTCATTTTACAAATCATTGTCTGCTGCAGGAAAAGCAATTGTCATGGACATAAAAACACAATATGGGTGTTTTTAGTGTATCAGGTCACGTGACAAATCAGAGGGCTACCAAATAACATAACTTCAACACTGTCAAACAGCTTCTGCTCTGCCTGCATGGTGATTATCCTCTCAGTTTACACAGATTTTGCACTCCTGTGGTGCTTTAAGAACATCACTGACATTTGGGTAACGTGAGGAGCAGCGAATTCTCGCAGCACCTTCAGCCATCAGTCACTGTCAGCCCTGGGCTGAGTTTCTCCTCCCTAACCCTGGGGCTGCATGGCTCACACAGCTCTCTCTGGCACTGTGCTTCCCATGGCCCCAGAAAACAGCCTGGACAGTCTCTGGATGATGTGCCTGGCTGCCCAGGGGTTTCAGAGCCTGGGCAGGCAGCAGGAGAAGGGAGAGGCTTCAGGTCATTAGCCCTGGCTGCTCCCAGGGTGACACTGGTCACACTGAGTTCTTCGTGTGGCAGGAGAGGGGGGGATCCCCTTCGGTCCAAGGAGCTTACAGGGCCACAAAAAAGAGATGGAAGAAGGACAGGATTGAGGTGCTTCAGATAGTGACTGTGTGTGATAAATGCCTTGAAGAAAACTTTTTCTCCATTCAGTCTCTGCAGCCAGGCTTTGGCCTTGTTTGCACTGGTGTCACTCACAGTGCCACTGCTGACCTCAGTGCAATGACAGCGTTCTCTGCTGTCAAGGTCCTGACTTGAGAGCAGCTATTCCACTTCTAACGTCCCTGAACAGAAGCCTGCCCCTTGTCTGGGCCTGGAAGAGCCAGGGATGGCTAGCAGCTGGCTGGTTTTAATCCCTGTTGGTTGTTTATTTGGTCTGCTGAGAACTAAATTCATCTCTCCACGAATCAGGCACTCCTTGCCCCTGGGAGCATTGGGGCTCTCTGAGCATTTTGTGTGAGCAGTGGCACCAGTGGCATTGCTGAGTGCCCAGGAATGTCAGTGTCCCTGACATGGCACCACCCAGGGCAGGGTTTCTGCCCATGAGATGAGCAGAGATGAGTTATCTGTGCCAGTGTGCCAGGTCTGTTACCTCTTCAGTAGCAGCCTTAGCAGCCTGCCTCACCTTTTTCCTTGTTTTGTTTTGTTTAATATGCTCCTTGTGTTATTTGTCATGTACTTTTATTATCTGTTATTTTATTGCAGATTTTGAAAAAAGATCAGCCACTTCTTCTATGTTTACATTAAGCACATCTGATGTTCAAAGCTTCCATACTCTCCCAATGCCATTTTTTTTCTCCAAGACAGCCAGGCTTTGGTGTGGTGAGTGAAGGTGCTTCAGATCCCAGAAGGATCCTCTCATGATGCAGCATCCCAGCTTGTGTTCCATGATTTAGCTCAGTACCCAGCTCCAGATCCTCTCTGAGTGGTCACTCAGTTGTGTGCTTGGTGGCAATGTGTGTGATTTGGGGCTGTGGGACAGGGATTGGGGTGCTTAGTCAGTGTTACCTGTTCCATCTCACCCCTCTGCTTGGTTAGTTCCAAATGTATTTTGGATACCTCATAATTCCAAAACAAATGTCTAGAAGAAACATCAGAAAAACCATCCCCAGTATATAAATTACTGTGCTAATGGGACTGAGCTCCTGCAGCTGAGATTTCAAATCACTTTCAGATGCTGTCAGCATCTTTTTTTTTTGTGCTTTGTCTCTGTCCTCCCGTGACCATTGCTTGGAGAGCTGTGTACACAACTCGAAGGAATTGCTTTTTGGGGAGGGCTCAAATATCAAAGTGGAAAAAAAGCATTCAAACCTAAACGCTGACCATAAAGCCCAGCACATCATTTTCAGGGGCAGAACATTATTGTTACTCTGCTGACAAACTTCTTTTGAGGGCAGCAGCATGGTCCAGCACCATCTCAGATTTGTCTCGAAGCCGCACGTAACCAAAATAAATATATGGTTACATAAGAAACTCTGTTCTATTCCTGCTGCGTGGTTCCAAGTGTAACTGTAAAGTAAGCACAAATGCAGTGTGCCTGCTCTTGTGGAGATAGAGGGCAAACCTCCTTCCACACACAGTTCTGTGGATTCACACCTGGGACTAACGAGGCAGGTAAGTGCAAGGGACGTGGGTTGTGCCCTTCTTCTAAGGTCCTTGTATGAGATGTGGAGGCCTCCCCTGGAGGTGAAGACAAGGGACGGGTAGGGAGAGGCACCAGGCAGGCTCCAGAGAGCAGCCACGTTGCAGGGAGGGCAGTGTGTGGCTCTTGGACACTGCCCAGCTTGGTGTGAGTAACTGAGGCCCGGAGGATTCCATGGCTCACATGAGTCTCTGGTGATTTGTGCAGCTGGATGGCGTGCCAGCAGCAATGCCTGCAGCTCCAGGGACTTGCTGCTGCTTGGCATGAGCCTGCATCCCACTGTGTGTGACCAGGGGAAGAATTGTTCCTGAGGAATAACTCACAGCTCACAGCTGAGGAGCTGTGCAAAGCTGCGCTTCTAGAGCTGGGCTTTGAAATTCAGGGGATCATTGTGCTCCTCTGCTCCTGAAGGTGCTGTGAAAATATATGAATTTTTGTTTATTTTCGAAGGGCTTGGACGCTATAACTTAGAACAAGATAGAAAAACCCATGAAGGAACCAGAGATCCTCATGAAAGACAAACCTTGTCCTGCAGAGAGGAAAGGTCTGACTGTGTGGCTGGCACAGTGCAGAGGTGGACAAGGAAACACAGCAAGAATAAGCAGGCAGTGTTGGGACCTTGAGTTTTGTGAAGCTGTCAGTCCCTCAGTTTAATCAAGCATGGGTTGTTCAGTTCCATGCAGAAGGAACTGGGTAATGTTCACTGTCCTGCTGCTCAGGTGCCTCAGATTGTATTTCATTTATGTTTTCTTTAGGTGCTGATGCACTCATATATACTGCACTACGAGTCTAGAGACTGGGACAGAAAACTGAGCACTGTATAACATCCCATGGCCAAGGGCTGGAAAGTCCTGTTCAGAACATTGTGACATGAACAATGCCCTTTCATCTTAGCAGCTTTTTCCCCCTCTCTGGCTGCTGTATTCTAGACAAAAGTGAGGGAGAAGCCCCAATTTTAATCCTACAGGGAGTACAGGCAGTGAACATGCTGTAAAAGCCCACATGGAAGTGAATGTTGCCAGTGTGAGGAGCCACACATCAAAGGAGGATGATAGATATTTACCTGCAAAGGACAAATGAAATAACACCTATATCAGATAAACAAAGTTTGAAATTGCTTTAAAAAAGAGAACAGTGGCATCAGCACTGTGGACAGAAGTGAAGCTGAGAGTAACCCCATGCACCTACACAAGCTGAGGGCTGAATATCTGGCAAACAGCTTTCAGAGGAGACCTGGGGGTCCTGGTGGGTGCCTGACCATGAGCCAGCAGTGACCTGGCAGCAAAGAAAGCCAACAGCACCCTGGGCTGGGTGAGGGCTGGGCTCCCAGGGTAAGAGAGGTGTGGGCATACTGGGAGGGCCACGTCTTGGAGCAT
This sequence comes from Irena cyanogastra, assembly GCA_013397155.1. Classification (NCBI taxonomy): domain Eukaryota; kingdom Metazoa; phylum Chordata; class Aves; order Passeriformes; family Irenidae; genus Irena; species Irena cyanogastra. The sequence goes on along the minus strand of VWZV01002814.1, from coordinate 548,121 downwards.
TTGTCTGTCATATGTGAGCAGAGGGTGAGAGCTGGGGTTGTATAGCAGAGGTGATGTTCTCAATGCATATGAACACCTCATGGGGGAGGAAAAGACAGAGACAGAGTCTTTTCAGTGGTGTGCACTAAAAGAGGCAAAGGGCACAAACTCAGTACAAGAAATTGTGTTTTCCCATCCAATTTTTCTTTTTTTTTTTTTTTTTACTGTGGCAGTGACTGAAGAATGAGCAGGCTGCTCAGAGAGGTCTTGGATAGCACTGGCAAAAAGTTTCTTTTGTTGACCCTTCTTTGAGGAGGGATGTTGGACTAATCAGTCTCCAGAGGTCCCTGCCAAGCTCCACCATGCTGTGATTCTGTAACAGAACACAGCTCTCCTGAATCCCAGGGTAATGTTTGAAATGAAATGTTTACTGGATCCTGGGCATCTGCTCTATTTTTCAGATTAAATTCTGCCAGCAGAAGTCTGTGATCAGGCTGCACATGCACAGGTGGTCTGTGCAGATGCAGAATCCCTCCACGTGTAGGCAAACCAGCACATCCAGCCAGCCTGTCAGAAGAAAATGTAGAAGATTGCTAAATTCCAACTAGACAGAATTTCCAGCTGGAAAAAAAAAGAGGAAGGATGTGTCTGGGGAAACCTGGCCATGTGCTATTCCTACCTCCAGGATCTTGTGTTAAGTCTCTGTACAGAGCAGTTTCTCCTTAAATCCCTCATCAAAGAAGGCCTTTGCACACCAGGAACAGTAGATTCATCACTTGATTACGTGGTAGGTTACTTACCATTCCTCACTGTTTGTATTCTCCTCTTTAAAACTCCCAGGCTATTCCAGACAAGGAAAGTAATGTGAGTGTGTAGTGGTACAGAAGGGCTTGCTGCTTTTCTCATACCAGCTCATGTGGGCACAGTCAATTCCTGCAGCTGTGCCACGGGTTTAGTTTATGCACATTGCTTGAGAAAAAAATAAGCTGTAATAAGAGTTTAGTCTGGCAGCCAGTTTTGCTGGTTTTTATTGCAGCTGTGCCTTACAGTTCTCTGCGTGTGTCCCTCCTCTCTGCACGGCACAACTGCAGAAGGCACGAAGGCAAAACGCTGCCGGTCGGGCGAGCTGGGAGGTGGAGAGGGAAGGAATGACGGAGGAGCTGGGCACCGGCACTCGGTCCTTGGTACCCATAAGTGTACCTGGATCTATTCAAAGCAGCCACCACCGCCTCCTGCTCCTTGCAGGAACGCTGGGGCTGTGGATGCTCGATTGCAGCCAGCCCAGCGCGGCCCCAGGCACGGAGCGGCCGCCTCGAGAGGGCGGTGATGGACTGGTGAGCGTTCTGCTGCAGCGGGATGGCTCCCGAGCTACCCCGGGCCAATCCAGCTCTTTAGGGAATTGCAGCTTCCCCGCAGGAAGGTGCAGAGTCTAGCAGAGTCAGGTCTCTGTCCAGTTGAAGTGGACAAATAAGGTACCAGAATCTGGCTCAAGTGTTAGGACAGATTTACAAACTCTTGTGAGATGGTTAGTTCTTAGAAATACCAGAGACCTTCATTTCTGTAACAGCATTGGTTTGCTGGTTCCCTTGCTTGCTGGTTCCCTTGAAAGAACCAATCCATAAGCACATTTATACTAGAGCAAACTAGGGAAAAAATCAAATCAGCCAGCACAAATTGCTCTGAACTCCTGGGTTTACACAAACAGCATGCTCTGTTTAGATTTCAGCACAGAACAGTCCTGCTGTGCAAGCTACCATCCCAGGGGTGGACTTAGAGGAATGAGGGGACAGAACCTTCCTTATTAATACCATTTGGTGCAGGAATTATTTCCTAGCCTCACCTTTCACATGAGTTCCTTTACCTGCATGTCAGGTAGGAAACGGGTGGTGAGGTTTCCTGCAGGATGCTGTGATGCTGTGAGTGATCCACATGGCTCTGCCCAGCTTCCACACCTCTGCACCTGACTGAAGGATATCTGTCCTTCATATCCTTCCTCTTTTCCCTCAGTCTGATGTTATCATTTTGCTGGTCAGCTGCTTTCTTTACTTCTGCATCTCTTGTCCTGGTGCCAATAAACAAAACTCCACCGTACTTCTCAGTTCTGCAAGAAAATGGTGAAAGGTCATTTGAGGTAAAGTTTGAGGTGAGGACAGTTTCAGGGCAGACACATTTTTCTTCTTTGAGCATATCTAAATTTGAGCTGCTGCTGCACATTCAGTGCTGTGCTGCACAGCCACATTTGTGCCTGGCTCTGGAGCTGAAGTGTGTGCTCTGCAGCCAAGGTGCACACTGGCTGTCCTGTGCTTTGTGCACTGTGCCACCAGGGTTCATGGGCCACAAAGAGCTTGTTTCAGTGGCAGGGGCCATCAGCACACGTCTGACAAGGCAGGCAGTGTGAAAACATCAACACTCTTCCCTCCTAGCTTGGAAAGATGGGGCTGGTTCCAGTTTGTTATCTTTGCATTTAGCATTGCCTCCAAGGAGCACAGTTAGAGGGGATGGAAACACCATCTACTCATTTCATTTCTGTGCTGCCAGTTGAGTCAGGACCAGGCTGACACTGGCCCAGAGCTGTCACTGCTTGTTTGGTACGCTGAGACACGAGTGTGTTTTTGTTACCCCTTGTCCATTAGCTCATGGACCACTGTGTCTGTAGCACAAAAGGTCCTCTTGTTTTTCTTGGCCATCTTCACTCCTCACGTCCATCTCGGGCTGGGAGCCAATGGCATGGGCACCAGAGAGAAAACATCTTATTTCCAAACACAACCTTCTGCATCAGAGCATGCCTTGCCTTTCAAGAAGCTGGCCTTTTTGGGACTTTTGCTTTGTTTTTTGAGAGCTTTTTATGGATTCATACATGTCATGAGCTAGCACCTATCGCAAGCACATGATTCCAGCACAAAGAACTTATAAAAAGTACATATATAGAAACTGCTAGTAGGAAACCTAACATTCCTAAAGCATGTTACTGTCTTCAGTGCTATTTTCTACCTTCACTTTGTGGGTTTTGTTTCTCCAACTCTATCTAGCTGCAAGGATTCATCTTAAATGGAAGTGACACAGCAAAGCCTACTTTGATAGATTGCAGATTTAAAAATAGCTATCTTAACATAGGTTTTCCTTCCAAGGTAGAATGTACCTTCTATTGGAAAACATTCATGCACATTGTTAGGGTCTCTTGTCCATAGCCTGTCCTACAGTGAGGCATCTGCTCTCTGGCTCTCTGTATCTACATGCAAATAGGTGGGAATTAGCTTGGTTTCTGAAATTCTCTCTTTTGTATTGACTAAAAATCTGGGGTGGTTATTTTTAAATGTTTCCCATTCTGCAGACAAGATGTGAATGTAAATGCAGCAAAAGTAATGTTGGATGTTCTCCCTGTACCAATAATGTAGCTGTAACATGCTGTGTTTTGATTAATCTGGTGGAATGCTATTCCTCTTTCAGACTGATGTCAGAATTGGGCCAATTTTATCTGAAGAGTTTATTGTCTCAGGAGGTAAAAATAAATTGAAGTCACTGTAATTTGGAATATCTCAGTTTATCTCAGAGCTATATGAATCTGTGTCAGCTGAACACCTGGCTCATGGAAATCGACTCTTTATTTTAAGGAATATAGTTTTTAATTTGAGAAGAAAAAAAAGCATTTGGATTATTTTGTAGAATTTTGGGGCAAACCTGGAAAATGTCCACTTGTGCTACCTTCAGTGTGGTGTTGATTTCCCATGTTAAACCAGGAACCGGACTGTTCCTGATGACACACTCAGTGTTTAGTGAAAACATGTATAATATGTTTAATCATAAGTGATCAGAATGCCTCAGATCACCAGCCTTTACTGCATGCCAGATCAATCAGAAATTCCTGAGGGCAGGTCTTTTGCTTTGGCCATAACACCTGCTGGACCCTGCACTGTTCACGTTGGTGTGTGATGTGGGTGTTGTGTGAGGAGTCAGTGGTTGCTGGAAAGGCTGCACACTTTGGAGAGGCTGGGAGGTGAAGTCCCCGTGGGACAACTCAGTGACAGAATGAGGAGGCTCCTGTGGCTTAGATCACAGGGATGGAACAGCACTGCTGCATGTTTTACTGGGAGAAGGGAAGGACTTAAAGCGCAAAAATATCAAGCAGGGTGTATCCATGTGCCATTCCCAAGCCTTTACAGACAAGGTCTGACAACCCCAAATATCGTTTCCACAGGCAAGGGTGCTGAAGAGAAAGATTGCTCAACACTTACACAAGTGAGCCCCTGCTAACTCCTGCTCTCTGAATCAGAACTTCTCTACTTAAGGAGAACAGCCAGCTCAACTGATTTGCAAACCAGTGTTGAAAGATTTACGGAAGTTCTTGTGGGACCGTGAGGGCAGTAGGGAGGCGAGTTTGTGTTTCTCTTGGATGGAAACAAAAAGAGCTTCATGATCTCCTCCGATTTTCTTTTTTATTTTTGTCTTCATAGTTGAGAAAAATCACATTATATTTGTTTATTCATTTATGGTTAAGACAGTGAAGACTCTTTCCAGACTCTTGGTTGCCCTAACTTGATTATATTGTAAGTGTAATTAAACCACAGTGTTGTTGAGGATATCTGTTCCTTAGATGCTCTGCCAGCAGTTACCACCAAATAGCTTTTTCATTCTCCACTAGAAGGTGTCCAAAAGGTGCTAATAAATCAAAGTCAATTTAGAGCAGGAAATTAAATGTTAACACTCTAACACAATATTCATTTTTATTAGTAGTATTTCTTATTTTCTTTTGTTTGTTTGCTTATTTGCTCGCTTTATTCGTTGGTTGGTTTGTTGGGGTTTCTTTTTCCCCAGAGAGAAAACCCACATGTGTGCTGGTAAAATGTCTTATGCTAAGGTCAGAAGCAGCCCATGAAGATGACAAATTACCTAGACCTGAGTCTTTCACACCTCCTAGTCAGAGTTGATGATAGTTGTGTGTATCAGCCAACATTTCTGAAATCTTGTAGATTTTGTAGGAGGGATACAGTGATAAATTGTGAAATAGAAAATAACTTTTCTTAAAGGAAGAGCCTCAACCTCAGAGTAAGTCCAATAGGTAGAAGGGAAGTGGCTGGAGCTTTGCTGTAGCATCACTGATCCATGGAGAGGATAAAAGAAAAATTTGATGCCGGTTCTTAGACATCCTCTTGGAGCCAAAGGAGGTGACACAATGGCTGCACTTTTCCTGCTGCTTTTTCTGCAGTCCTCCCCCCTCTCCCCTGCTCTGGTGAGTGCTGAGTTGTAGGTGGCTGAGTCTCAGCTGTTCTCCAGACTTTCCCTGTGCTGTGAAACACTGAAATGCCTTCACTGCCAGCTCGCAGCTCTCTGTCACCAGCTTCCTCACGGTGTCACAGCCCAGGCCTCCTACCAGCCACAGCAACACCAAGTGTGGTGGCAGAATGAAGTCCTGCAGAGATTCTGCTCTAAGAGCTTAAGATAGGACCTGTAAGAACTCCCAAGAGGAGTAAATGCCTGTGAGTGCCACCTTGTGTCCTTCCAACAGAAGGAAGACAAACTCAGCGCCTGGAACTGGAGTAGCTGGCCAGCAGCACCTTGTGGTCATATGTCACCAAGGTAGCCCATAAACTGATAATACCTCATTGTTAGATTGTCATTCTCTTTTTTTATTATTATTTCCTGAGATCCTGCTTGCTTGTTTTAGACACCTTGGTCAAGTATTCCTGTGTCCTTGGGCTTCCTGCAGCAAAGCACCCCCTAAATGCAGTAAAATGGACCTCAGTCAGTTCTCTTTGTGCAGCAGCATTTCCAGCTGTGTTTCAGCAGTCTGGTGATGTTTGGCTCTGCTCTTCTGATTCTCTGCTCCTCCAGTACCCACAGAGCCCATTTGGGCTTCTGCAGCTGCCATCACTGCTGTGTTACACCCTGCAGTGGGGAAGAGCCTCATCCTGCCTGACACTGGTGTGGCTGCTCCTGTGGCCAGCACATTTGTGGATTTCTGCAGGATTTCTGCACATCTGCTCCAGGCCACATTCCCATGCTGGCCTGTACTGAGAGGTGCTGTAGAAACACAGAAAGCCTTGGGTTGGAAGGGACCTTAAATATCCCTGGTGCCACTCCCCTGCCGTGGGTAGGGACCCCTTCCCCTAGAGCAGGTTGCTGAGAGCCTGGAACGTGTCCAGGGATGGGGCAGAACTCCTTGCTTTGCCTCAAAATGACCAAACTCTTGTTTTTCTCCAATCACTTTGATCAAGACAAATGAAATCAAAGCATTTGCTTCCTGGCTGGCAATTTTTTCCCACATGCTGAAAATTTCCTTTTATTGTCCATGGCTTGTAGGAACAGCTTTTGGCAAGTCAGAGTAAAAACTACTTTGAAAGTACTGTGTCTATCTATTTAGGGAATAAAATTACTGTGAATTAACTCTTAAGGAGTCTGCACTGGTTAGAATTTTAAACCCCAAAACAGGTCTAAAATGCTCTGTGAATCCATTAAAACATGTAATTTTTAAAAAGGGGCAAAAAGGAAGATAGACTTATTCTAGGGAGGCAAATAGGGGAACAAATAAGTCCTCTGGTACTGCCTAGGAAAGATAGACACCTCCACAGCTCATGCTTTACAATTCAATAACTTAACATTTCAATAACAGAAACAGAGTGTCTGAAAGACTTAAGTTCTTGTCACTTGCTTTACAAAGCACAATCCTTTTCTAATGCTTAGCTTACAGTGGTGTTTGGTCTGCTAAAAACACACAAATTTCTTTTTGAAGCTAATGCAATCCTTTGTCCCAAAGAAACAAAGCTAAACACCCTCAGTAGTAAGTCAGGACATCACGTTTCTGTACTGCAGTTTACCAAAGTGAGAGTTTACAGAAATGGTGATGCTGCTGAAAATCTTTCTATTCCCATGACTGTCTGAATCTTGAAATTAAATGAAGAAAAGGGGAAAAAAACAGAACAAACCTCTAGACCTTTAATTATAACCTAATCATTTTGATCACAGCAATAAATATAACAAATGTGAAGCAAGTATGTGTGTGAGAGTCCAGGACAGAGAAAGGTTTAGGGCAAGGATCAGTGGAAAATCTTTAGAAATGATGTAAGAGAAAGCAAAGGCAGTGATTGGAGTTTGTAGCCTCCACCAGACACTATAAAAACTCTGAAAGAAAGCTGAACATTAAGGATAAGTTAGGAGGAAGAACATAGCAGGACCATTAAGGTTGGAATTGCTTGCATCCAGTGCAAGGTAAGAGGAGTGAGGGCAAAATGTGTTGGGGATGTTTTGTGTCTCCTCTCTTTACAGAAGCTTTCTTCCCTTCTGTGTTTTCTTCTTTTTAATGCTTCCTTCAATTATTTTAATTTTTTTTGTTTTATTAACAGACATGCAAAAGGCATAAAGATGCCCAGATCTGATGGGAAAAGCACAAGTACTTTTTCCAGTTTGGAATTAAGATAATAAGGTGCCTATCACCTAGGATTTTTGGTAGTAAAACTGAGCTCCTAATACGCAGTGAAAACTTATTTCCTTCAGTTAATCAGACAATAGTTAAACAGAATGTGCCAGGGCATTTTGCAACAGTGACAAATTACTTTTATGCTCTTGCAGTGCTTTACAGTAAACTGCTGTCTGTTTATATTGTTATGGATTTTCCTTTTGTGTAAGTTATTGTCAAATGCATATTACTTCTTAAAATAAGCTGAAGAGCTGTGACAGAATAATTCTCTTGCATTACTAAATATCATATGTGGTAGACAAGTTTGCTACATCTAACATATTGGAAAACATGAGATAAATCATTTAGGAAAAGTCTTTAATTTATGGGTCTGCAAAAAGGTTTTACTATATCCCATATTAGACAAATGTTGATCCAGATTCTGCTGCATTCCTGCAATGATAGAATAACTGCAAGAACATTCCTGCACTAACAGAGTAATTATCATTATCCAGTGATCTGCCTGGTTCAGTTTTGTATCCCTGTAACTGAAGGCAGGCTCTGATTCTGTGATAGTCACTGTAATTTCTTCATTCTGAGTTCAAAACTATTTCACTGTTGTTTTTTTTTTCCTCCCACACTGAAGTTGTACAAGTAAATACATGCAAATAACGTTTGGTTTAGATGACCAGAGGCTACAATAAAGTTCAGAATCCACTAATTTTTGAAGCACTAACATGCAGAGCCCTTAGCTTTTCTTACTGGGTCTTTCAATTTGAAATGATTGTTCTCTCATGGGGAGTGCAGAGCTGAAACCTGAGGAGCTGAGAGGACATTTTGTGCCTCTGCCCACTGCTTAACTCAAGAAACTTATTATTGTATTTATCTGTCTCTGCTCACCTGTATTCAAAATGCAGCTCAACCTACTTTTCCTATAAAATTCTTTGAACATTATGAGGACTAACAAGCAAATAAACCCTAGCTCAAACCAAGCAAATCTATGGTGTAAATGATGGGAAAACTGCAAAATGTATATGACTAGACCAGGCATTCTTCATTTTTTATAAATACCTGCCAATCTGATTTCAGCAGATTAGGACTTTGTTTTCACTGTCTGAATGAATGACAAGTGCCTTTCTGGGCTTCTTGAACAGCCAATTAAAACCTACAACAGTTGTAAGAGCTCTGTTTTTAGACTCTGACAAAGATTGCAAGTGCTTGCAGCTTTCCTTTTCTTCTCACTTAACTCAGAGAGATGGGCTGCTCTCTAATTTACATTTGCAATGCATCTCCCCCGAGAGTTTTCTTCTTCAAGTAATATCCTTGATCAGAATGTTTAAGTGTTTACCCAGTAAATCAGTATCAGTGTTTGAATCCTGCTAAGAAACTCTAATGCCATTCTTGTCTCTTAAAAGCTTATCTTGAGGGATATTTTTATTACACTTTAAATAGTCTGGTTTTATATTGATAACCTATTTTGCTAATAGACTCTTTATACCTGCTGTGAAGATCTTCTACTTACCACTCCAATGATGTTAGGAAAGAAAATTATTTTTCTAATATAGAAAACCACAATCTACTTCTTGATTTTTCTTGATGGAAAGGTTTCTTGTTTTTGCTTCAAATGCTGAAGATGGCACCCTAACAATGAAAAGTTTTTGGCTCTTGTGGTAAAGAAGAAAGAAAGCTGAATATCAAGTTGTTAGAAATGTTAAAAGTTGGCATGTTTAGTCAGTACATATATAAATAGTGTAGGGTTGAGAGTTTATTGGCAATGGGGAATAGTCTAATAATGTTTTGTTTTCCATTGTACATACCAGGAATTCTGCAGCTCACTCAATTATCTTTTGAGAAAAGGTGCAAACAGGTTTTTCCCACTAAGAGATATTTTCTTACACTTCATAGCATCCTTCTTTTTTTAATAGCCCCTGAGCTTCTAGATGGGCTTCATCACTTCTGTTGGTCTGTTGCTTCATGGTCTCCTACTTTTATGGTATCTGTGTGAGCTTGGGGTTTTTAATTTTTGAAATCTGTTGGTAAAAATGGATTTATTACACAGTGCAATAATGTAAATGTGTAGCCAGCTTTGCAAGATGTCCAACCTGTGTCCTTCCTGCCATTCTAGAGAAAATTGTCCTCTTTTGCTCTGTATGACCTTTTGGTTTCATGCCCTGTTTTCCAAGGAAGAGTTGAGAACCATGACTGACTTGTCTTTCACCAGTGTTTGCCCACCTCCGTCAGTTAATTTATTCCTGAATCATGTTTGTGTCTGTTCAGCAAAGGTGCCCTGGCAGGGCTGTGTTCATTTGTGCACTTCTGGGACTCCTCATGGCAGTTAGAGGGTCACCTTTCCATCCTTCCTTCGCGTGACGCGAGTGCTGCTCCCACGGATTTGTGTCCTGTGTGAGCAGGGTCCAGATGAGCCCTGCAGTGACCAAACCATGACTGAACCCATGACATAAAACTCTGTTTTATCTGAGTACAAGTGGTAGGAGCAGCTGTGTGCTCGAGCATCTCCTGAGCCAAAGCACAGCTGTCAAGCAGGCAAAGGTGACTAACGTGGTGATGGGAGAACATGTCAGGACTGAACACTGGAAATCATGGAGCAGGGGATGCAATTAGTGAAATTAAGGCTCTGGAAATCAATCAATGAGTCTTGACTGCCTTGAGAAACCTTGAAGGAACTTCATTTTCAGGAAGTGGAGCATGCTTGGCCTTGAAATACTGTCTGACAAAAAGTTTTGTTTGGGACACAAAAATTCCTAGTTATCTCAAAAGAACTAATCATAGGCCTCTTGCATAAGTCTATGAATTTTAAGCTGTCTCTGGTTCCACTAGATGAAACCGACCTGCCTCTATTTATCTACATAGTCATGAAACTGAAAATAGAAGGAAAAATACATTGTAGAAGTTGTCAGTATCTGTACCACGTACAACAAAATATATGGCATTGTTTAAAAATCTACACCTACTACAGAAAACACATTATTAATAACATAAAGGGCCTGATACTGGCAGCTTACATTTCCTTTTGTCAAAAAGTCCCATGTTTCAATGTGTGGCTTCAATATCTTTTAGAAAGCAATATGTGAGAAATGCTCCATATCTCGTCTGTGGGATGAGAACAAAAACATCACCCTAACCTATTTTTGAGCTCTGCTTTTTTTCTGAGAGTGGGATTTGTTTTGATTTTTTCCCTTTTCTTTGACATTTACATAACTACAAGATTGCACCTGAGAAACACAGGGTATTTCAGCAGTTCTGAAATCACTAGGACTGGTGGCAGGGGCAGTATTTTTGGCTTTGTGGTGATGTATATGATCAGAGGATACCTTTTAAAACTTTTAAAAGTAAGGCAAATTTGTTCCAGCAGGAGCAGACTTCTTAGAGCTTCACACAAGCTGTTTTTAAGTTGTTCTTTTGCTAAGATAATCATCCATCATAATTTTTTTGGCTAAGGTATATTCCTAGCAGGCATGCAATGCGCGCAGAGCAAGGCATTGTGTGAGTACTCAATTTGATTAATCAATTCAATTAAGATAGGTAGCAGCAGTTCATATTCTATTTTGTGGTGCTGGAGCAGTAGCAAAATAGCTCAGTGGCTGGCTTGCAGACACAGCTCTGATTTCCCCCAGCTGGCTGGAATCTGCACAGTCCCAGAGACCTTCCTGGCTAGCAGGTGGTGAAGGCTTCCCAGTGCCATCCCAGCGTTACAAGAGGAGCACTGGAGACCAAGGAGGCTCTGCCAGGAGCTTCCCAGTGCCTGTGGGACAGCCAAACTTGGCTCTGCATCAGGTCATTTTGGTAGCCCCCAGAGCAAAACCTCAGGGGTCTCTGGGCTTGGCCACGAGGCGCCCGTTGCAAGAGCAGGGTCCTCGTTTGCAGGTGACTTGGGCATGTCCCCTGCTGAGCACAGCACAGCCATCCATACAGACTGGCAGCTGGAGTGAAGGATTGCAGTGCAAGGCATGATCTCTCGCCTCGGTTCTCCTGCTAACAGGGCAGTAAGAAAAATAAGTCCCTTGTGATTTAGGCCTGCAGAGTAATCCCCACAGTAATGTGAAATATCGTGCTTCACATGGGTGAGAACAATGGTGGCTGTTACCATTTTTGACAGGCAATGGGTCTGGAGCTGGGTGATGAATTGCATTCTGTCTGGGGCTTGTTCAGCCCACTTATCTTCAGGATGTCATTTTGGGTTTTGTTTTTTTCTCTGTAAGAAAAACATCTTTTAAGTCCTTTGGTTTGATGTTGGAGACTTAACAGTTTCTGTTTGGTAAAGCGTTTTGCTTTCTTGTGATCTTTTCCTGGAAAATGGCTCTGCACAGGTTCCTAAGTAAAAGTTTTGTATGTTTATCCTGCTTTGATAAGGTAGAATACTGTTCTTCTTTTATGTTTAATTTTATTTTAATTGGACCTGCAACAAAGATACCTAATTATATGAGGAATTTTAGTTTTGACACATTTCAAACTAAAGTATCACTAAGACACATAAATATGTCTGAATTTCAGACTTGCACTTACATTTAGAGAAGGGAAAACTATATTTTATGTCAGATAACACAAGACCCTGAGATACTACAGACATGGAATTATAAACCAGTCCCTTGACCTAGCTTTGTGAAGTTGGTGGTGAAGAATTTTCTGGAAAGATGCAATTTCAGTACAATGAATTTCAAATTCAATTAAGGGCGCATCTCGAAAAGCTTGTCAGAGCTTTCCTTATTCTCCTTCAGGAACAAATAACGTCCAGCCTCTCTAAAAGCCTCTCTTGGAATGTGTCAAGATAAAATATGGATGGGGTGAAGCAACAGCCAGTGCATGGCTGGGAAAACCCTTTTTGACCAGAGGGCTCTGCTTGGCCAATTGCAGCAAAGGAGCTCAAGGAGAAATAACTTCTTTTAATAACTAAGGTCCTATGACATGGCTGAAGCTGGTAAAACTAAGTCCCAGACTGGCAGAAGAAAGTGTGATTTTAATTGTATTTACATAATCCTCACTGCATTATTCGTTTTGCAATTGCTTTTCTAAAGCAGAACTGTTCCACTACAATAACCCTGCCTTTTTCTCCTGCCTTGGTCCCATTGCTGCATGAAAATCAGTACAACAGGGTATTGCTTGACTCGTCTTTTGCTCCCTTTTCAGTCAGTGACACCACCTCTTTAGCTGCTTATTTCTTTGGGAAGTAGAGCCAAGTTTTAAGTCCTTAAAATTTCCTCCGCTTCTAATTTCACTGGCGTGGAGTTCTGACCAGTTAATCAAATGTCTTTAGTGTTGCAGGTGCCTTACTGTTTATTTTCATTAGTGTACCAGTTGCTATTTTTAGCTCTTTAGTCTTTGGGTTGAATGAATACCAGCACAGAGCTTAAACCATAATAAACATATGTTTTTAATCTTGCCATTTATTTTTACATCTCTGTATCCAAATAATCAGGATGTGGTTACCTGTGAAGGTAGTGGACTGCTACTTCAAATTTCAATGCACACCCACATACAAAAATATACATTGTAGAGGGTTACAGCTTTAAAAACAGCCAGGCAGACCCCTGTGTTTATGTCAAGCAATGGCTGTTGCTGCCAGGCTGAGAGACAGTGGTACCACATGCTTTAGTGCTTTGACTTTGTCCTTTGATTCCAGTGAACTCACCCCTACAGAGTAACCAGCAGCTTTCTTCCTAACTGCCCCTCCCCTATGGACAACTGTAATTTTATATAAATATATATATATATGTATTCATACACTCTTTCTGTTTCTGCTTTTGCCAAGTCAAGTCCAAGTTTTGGAGAGTCAGCAAAGAATGGCAGAATCAGACTTGAATTATGCTCTGGGGCAGGACCTGGAGACAGAGAAATCAGCAAATTAGCAGATGCCTTTGGCAAAAGGCCCCAGGGCAGCTCTTCCTAACATCATCTGAAATGCTCCCACCTGGGGAATTGGAGGCACATCAGGTTTTAAGACCTGGATCCAAACAAGGGCTTAAACAATGAAGGCTAAACCCATGTCTAGAGGCAACCAAGCACCTTCCCCATCCTGAGCCTCCCAAAATTCCCTGCATTATCTAAAGGCTTGGTGGGTATCTGCAGTTCATCCCTTTGCAAGCTTATTGTGAATAATTTTATTGCAGGATGCCATTGGAAGTTGTGGCTCCCACTAGATTGTGTTGGGAACTAGCAAAATGCAGCCTTGCCTTCAAAATTCCACTGGAGGGGTATATGGCTTCTGTCACAGCTTCAGGCACCTCTCCAGCACGTGGGGAGGTCGGGGTCAGCCTGGGCTACAAGCCAAAGTCTCCCTGCTTACAAGTGAGCATCCAGTTCATCTGGTTTTAAGGCAAGTTTGCATTCCTCACTGCTGCTGCTGCAAGGATTGCACCACTGTGCAGAAAGGAGTCAAAAGTCTGGCAGGGCTGTGTGGGAAGGAGCAGAGGAGGGAGCTGATTCTGCACGCAGGGGTGAAGAGCGCTCAGCTGGCATTATCTGGTTGCTGGGTTTTATGCAGTGACTCTGACAGATAAAACTTACTAACAGCTGTGGGGAGAGTCTCCCTTTGTTTTTACTTTTTTAAGACCTGTGGAGCAGGATTCCTCAGGGGATGCAGCTGTGGAGTCATTTACAGATTGTTCTCCTCTGCAGATGCTGCAGCTCCAGCTCGTGGTGGTGCATTTGGCCCTGGTGATTGCCCTGCTGTGGTGGAACTCCAGCTCTGTGCTCCTTGCACAGGCAGCTCCAGAGGTAGGTGAGGGTTCTGGTGGTTGTCACATAACTGCTCTTCCTTGGGTGTTTTAGCCACGGAGTGAGGAAGGCACTGGAGCACCAAACACTGTTGGACAGTGAAGGATCAGTACTGACTCTGCAAGGGCCAAGGAGGAGCCTCAAGAAGAGAGAGAGGCAAATTGCATGGCTCTGGGGAGACAGACTGAATGAGGCCTCACCCAAATTCTCACAGCCTCACTCAAAACACCTGGGGAGTTCCTGTGTGTTCAAACATTGTCCAGTGGATGGAGAACTTCCTGAAGAGGGGGAAGCAAACTTCTCTAACACTGAAGGGAAAGTTTAATTCTTCTTCTTACAGACAAATAATAGCATGAGAAAGCTGAAGCTTTCAGAAGCCATAAGGAGATCCTGGGAGAAGATCACTTGCACAAAAATTTAAAGGAGATGGACTAGCCCAGGAGGGGGAAGGAGCAAAGTCACTTGCCTAAGCTTGCAAGGGAAAGCAGCAGATGAACTGGATGAGTCGTCTCATGCTTCACCCAGAACGATATGTAGGGGTTGCACCTGAAAATACTTCTGCTGCATTCCCTATTTTTGTGTCATCTTGACATAAGGCAGATTTGGCACAAAAGGTATTTATGTAATTTATGGTTTCATGCCATAAAAAAAAAAATCAAGTATCTAAAAGTTAACTCAAAGTAGCACTGTTTGCCTCTAGGGTTTTTACATACGTTTTAAGATCAACTTAAACATTAGATGGCTACTGAAGAATGCTGATGGATCCTTCTACCTTGCTCTCTGTCTTCACATAAGCATGACCTGATTCTCCAAAAGTTCTGCTGTTCTGGTGCCACAGACACCTGGTATCCCTCCTCCATCAGTGATAGATTTTTGTGAAAAGAATATAAGAACAGAAAACATTTTTGCAGACTTCTAGATCTAGAGACCTGCACTGGACCAGGGCATGTTTCAGCTGCTGATGAGCCAGAATTTGTCTTTGAACCAGTTTAAAAATCTCAGTATCCATGACATTCTTTGCCAATGCATTCCCTTCATCTGTGTGCTGTGTTTAAAAAGTAACTCCTTATATTTATTTTAAATCCACCATCTGGTGACTTCACTAGGTGGACTGGGAAGCTCTCTTGAGGAAAAAATTACTAGTTTTTATTCATTTCATTGCTGTTCCTAAGTTTGCAAACCCTCCACTATACCACCTACACCCACTCTCATCTCTGCTTAGCTGTGAAATTGCACTTTTTTCAGTGGTTTACCAAAGAAAACTGTTTTCTTCTTCTGATTATCATTTTAGCTGTCACTTTACTTCTTACAATTCCATTATATCTTTTGAAGGCAAAGCAAGGGGAGTTGCAAGGTATTCAAGAGCAGAGGCTCTTTTTGCCCCTCTAGTTTCAACTGTTATTGTAGATATTTATCCCCACTAACCAAAAGAAGGGTTCAGTCTTTTTTAAAGGCATAATTTGGTTGCAAACCTCTATGAAAGTTTTATGACCCTAAAGGAGGACAGAAGGGGCTGTTCTGTGTACTTGAGGCTCGCAAAAAGCAGAGTCAGGGGACAATGTGAGATCCTTTGTAAAGGTTTCAGCAGTGCTCCACCACTGGTGTGATCATTGTGGTCGTGTCTTCTCCTCCTCCTCCTCCTCCTCACAGCTTTATACCTCCATCACTGTCTGCCACCCATCCCTAGTGGGGACATCCCCACCACACCTGGAGTGGACAAGGATCTTGCATCACCCATGTGCTGCCTTCCTTCACCCGTGTGCTAAACCCACCATGTATGGATAACAACCACAGCGTGTGCTTCCAAAGACAGAATAAAACCATTTCATGGTGTAAGTTGTAATGTTTATATCTAATTCTGTGAAGACCAAGTGAACAAGAAGGTGCATCTCATTCAAAGAGACAATGATCTGGGTTTGCTTTTGCAGACTAACTGCTGCCCTGTATTTTTCTGTTACATGCAAGGCAACTATTCCACTTTGATTTGTTTCATTTTTTCTTGATAGACCCCAGTATTCTCAACTGTTCTTACAGCAAAGTTTGGTTTTGAAATGGTGTTAAGCCTAATGTTGTAATTAAGGTTCAATCTGCTGTCTCAATTCAACAGAGTGTTATTTCCTTTCCTCCTCTCCATGTAATGTTACTGCATAATTTCTTTGAATGTCAGGGCTGAGCAAGTTTTTTTTGGGACATTTTTTGCATAACAATTAACTAATTTGTCAGATATGGATGGAAACTGCTGTAGAAGTTTTCATTACTACTTAGCAGCATCCATTTAAAAAAACACAAAAATCAGTTTCCTGAAAACTATCATAATGGATATTGGAGCTGGGAAATGGTGATTGCATTTTTCAGAAGGATTAAGTTACTCAGCTTGTGCTGTAAATGATACTAATCATAGTGCTGAGATAGGGATAGTGGGGTGGTCAGCAGAAATAGGCTTTGTGAAGTAATAAATTTTAGTATTTCTTGCAATAATAATGAAAGCAAGTTCAGGTCTATAAAATAAATACTTCCAGACTTTGACAGCAAAATTCTGTTGGTGGAAAAAGGCTATGTTTCAGAGAAGGAACTTTGTTTTAAAACATTGTCCCAATTTCAGTGTCCTGGTAGTTCTGTAATTACAGGACTGCTCCTATGACACTGCTTGAATTCTTTTTTTTTTTTTTCTGGGACTTGAGCAGCCAGCAAACTGAAATTCTATTGCTTTCTTCTGCAGCCTCTGGAGCCTTCTGCTGCTCTGGGTGTGGGACACCATCCCACTGCCAGTGAAGAGAAGTCAGCCACCAACCTGGCAGCCAAACTTCTCCTTCTTGATGACTTGGTGTCTCTGGAGAACGAGGTGACCGAGACCAAGAAGAAAAGAAGCTTCCCAGGATTTGGCTCCCCAATTGACAGAATTTCTTCATCCTCTGTGGATGCTAAAGGCAAACAGAGGTAAACTCTTAAATGCTCCTGCCAGTGATAAAGCTGGAGGAAGGCTGTTGCTAGGTGTTCTGGACACTCATCATGAGCTTATTTGAAGCAAGAAATGTGCCTGGGGTTCACAAGCAGAGGGGCAGGGCTGGGTGCTCCTGAGACTGGGATGGAAAGAAGGTGTGGTGGAGTGGATGTTTTAAACAGAAAGATGAAGGACACATCATGAAAATGGGCAGGCAGACTGTAGAATGAGCTTCAAGACCTCCATCAGCTCTGGATAAGTCAGGGTTTAATCAATAAGCAATGTGTGTTTGAAGATAAACTTGTTTATAACAGGGCTAAGCAAAGAATGGTGCTCAATGTGCCTGGGGAGAGACAGCAAGTTTGGGGCACAGCTTTAGGGGCTGTTCCCTGTGTCTGAGAGAGCTTCCCTGTCTTGTGCTGCTCTTCTGGTAACTGTCTTCTCTTGGATGGAATCCCTAATGCCACAAAGTATTTAATAACGTGCTTAAAGCTTAATCTGGAAATGGAAAGTATTCACGAGAGCCAGTCAATATTACAAGTGCTTTTTTCAAACAAAGTTTTGCAATATTTTCTTGTTGTTTTCCATTTATCCACCCAGTCTGCCACTAGGACTGTTTGGCTGCAGCCAAAAATGATAAAATACAAAATTCTTAAAACCTTAAGTAGAATTATTCTGTTCTGTCTGCCTCTTCAAGATACCAAAATCAGCTCACTCTTCATTTGCTTTTTAGCATGTTTTCCCTTTCCAGGCAAAGAAAAAAAGGTCCTTTTTGAAGCTATGCTTTTTTGCAAAGGTACATGCTATTCCAAATTTTTCTCATGGTTTTTTTTTTTTGGATGGAAATCTTTCATTCTATATGCAGTACAAGGGAAAAATTAACAAAGAAACAAACAAACAAAAATACCCAGAAAAACAGCAAAAAGCATGCAAACAAAAAAAAAAGGGAAGTGGTGGTGAAAAACAGTTTTTCTCTGAATAATGAGGTCATGAAATTAGTGACACACTGCACAAAATTCCCCCTTTGCCAGCAGCATCAGCACAGTTTGCAGTTTTGAGTTGGGATTATCACTTTGGGGGAGCTGTTTGCCTTTTAAGTTTGGGTTTGAGCCGTTTATTAGAACCACCTGAGCTGCTTTGATCACTGCAGTGACAGACTGACACCACCACCAGCACGGACCGCAGATCAGAGGATGCTGTGAAGCGGTAACAAGGCTTTTGATAGAAAAGTGCCTTTAGACAGAGACAGGCAGAGGCTGCTGCACTTGGGGGAGTAAGACCGAGGACTGAGCACCCTGTCCCAGTGGCTCAGCCAGCAGGTAACAGCTCGCCCCTCTACGTGCTGAGCCGGTCACCTCTAGAGACCAGGGAATTAATTTGTGAGAGCTGATAAATAGATTGAGCCCCCCGAATCAGGGCAATGTGTGCAGTGCCTGGCACAAAGCAGAAACTTTTGGAAAAGAGCAGATCAACTGCTAATCCACTTAACAGCTTGTTCTGACACCCACCGATGAGAGGAGAGCCCAGACCCTGGTCTGGCATCAACATCGGTTTTTACGCTTTGAAAAGCACGGGAAAAGCGTGCAGGGAGGCAGGAGAGAAAGATCCACAGGCAGACAGAGAGAAGGAACTTGCGGGAATCTTAGACAAGGCTGTTTTAAGTAGAAAAAGCCACTTTGTCGCTCGTACGCGACGGCACGGGGACGCTGCGGGGCGGAGGGTGGCGCGGTGGTGGGGCTGCCGTGGCGCGGGGCGGCCGCAAGAGGGGACGCTCGGCTGCGCTGCTGCTCGCACGGCACCGCTGTCATCCCTGCTCTGGGCACGGGGCATGGCAGTGACACCGCTGTCATCCCTGCTCTGGGCACGGGGCACGGCAGTGACACCGCTCACATCCCTGCTCTGGGCACGGGGCATGGCAGTGACACCGCTCACATCCCTGCTCTGGGCACGGGGCACGGCAGTGACACCGCTGTCATCCCTGCTCTGGGCACGGGGCATGGCAGTGACACCGCTCACATCCCTGCTCTGGGCACGGGGCATGGCAATGGCACCGCTCACATCCCTGCTCTGGGCACAGGGCATGGCAGTGGCACTGCTCTGATCCCTGCTCTGGGCACGGGGCACGGCAGTGACACCGCTCTGATCCCTGCCCTGGGCACGGGGCACGGCAGTGACACCGCTCTGATCCCTGCCCTGGGCACGGGGCACGGCAGTGACACCGCTCTGATCCCTGCCCTGGGCACGGGGCATGGCAGTGGCACCGCTCCTCATCCCTTATCTGAGCACAGAGCATGGCAGTGGCACTGCTCTGATCCCTGCTCTGGGCACGGGGCACGGCAGTGACACCGCTCACATCCCTGCTCTGGGCACGGGGCATGGCAGTGGAACAGCTCTGATCCCTTATCTGAGCAGGGGCATGGCAGTGGAACAGCTCACGGGGCAGAAACAGGCACCGCTCCACCCTCGCCATCCACTTCCAGTCCGGGGAGTTAACTCCCCGTTTCTCCAGGCAGGCTCAGGATGGCTCTGGCAGCCCAGGTGTCCCGCCTGTGCCTCCCCACCTGGGGGAAAGCAGCGCTTCCCTCGAGGTAACAGGCTGAGCATCCTGGCTCTCCTTCCCTTTGCCTTCCCTCGGGCTTGGGGCAGCACTGCTGGATCTGCTGGTGCCTGAGCAAGGGACAGGCTCCCCTTGCTTTGACATGTTCTCTTACTGCTCCAGCACTGATGTGGTGCTTTCCTCACACGGGACACGCCACCAATTCCCACTCCCTGACTTCACCTGGAAAGCAGCTTGGAAAGAGCCAGCAGGGCTGGAATGATGAGCCTGGAGCGCAGCCCGTGCCCCAGCGGTGTGAGGGAAGGAGCTCGGATGGCACCAGGGGCTGGAATGATGAGCCTGGAGCACAGCCCGTGCCCCAGCAGTGTGAGGGAAGGAGCTCGGATGGCACCAGGGGCTGCAATGATGAGCCTGGAGCACAGCCCGTGCCCCAGAGGTGTGAGGGAAGGAGCTCGGATGGCACCAGGGGCTGCTCGGCTCTGGTGGGGTGTGCACAGCCCCAAAGCCCCGGGATGAGGCAGCTTAACAGCGCTGGCACAGACTTAGTCTTGAGTGCACCACAGCATTGTCTCTGCTTGTTACTTTGCAGCTGCCAACTTACAGAACAAAATTTACTTTTATTTATGTTCTTCAACAAGGACTGATAAAGAATTAATCTTCCAGGGCTTCTCTTGGACTTGCATTTCACTGACAAGTATTTCTGAGGGCAAAAGTTGAGGTTATTCTCAGCTGCAGGAATTCTTGCCATTTCCATAACTAATTGAAATAAAACTTCTGCTGGTGGAAAAAATGCTCCAAAAATGCTGAATTAAGATGGGAAAACTTACTATTTTATATAAAAAGAACTGCAAAAAAATATTGCTGTGTAGAAATTCTTTCACAAGTTCCACAAGTCCTCATTCATCAAATTGTCAGAAAATGTACCATATACAGGAAAAAAAATCAACCCCAGAATCTTCCCGTTTTCAATCTCATTAAAGGACTGCACCTATGCAATTTTGATGAACACTGCATTGCCAGAGAACCTAGAGAAAAGCCCTGCTAGAGCATCTCTGACTCGTCCCCTCTGTTACTGTGCAATACTTTCCACCTCCTTGCTTGTCTCAGCCCCGGCTGGCCCCAGAGCTTTCAGAGACCCAGGTAATGGGTCACCTGCAGAATGTGATACTGGGCAGGAAACAATTCCCCTTTAGAAATGCAGGGTATCACCTTTCTTTTATGAATAGCAGCTAACCTGTGAAGTTAGTTTGCTGCCAGATAAAAATAGGGATAGTGGATCAAGCTCAGCCAGTCTGTAAAACAGCTGCAGCCTTTTGCGGGGCAAGTGCAGCATGTTCTTTTTAAACACTCACATCTTTGGCTGTTCCTGCACACTATTCTGTCTGAATAATAAGGTGTTAGTGGGATGAATGCAGGAATCAAACATGTAGCAACATTTTGATTATTCATAGATGTCTTTTTCCTTTTGTTTCCCTCCCTCTCTGCTCGTTTTCCTCATGCAGGAAAGTGCTTGAGCTGCCTAAGAGGAGGTTTGGAGTTCCTCTGGACCGGATTGGAGTGAGCCACCTGGGCAACACCAGGGGTTAGCAGTTCCTGCAGGTAAGCCAAAGCACTCCAGGTGTGGGCAGGCTTGGAGAACCCAGGTGTTCTCTGTTGCTGGAGGTACTCAGTCATGTCAGCAGGCTCGGGAGGAGTGGCTCAGGGAATGATGGCCTCTTAACACGGCATGCCCTGATTTCCCACTCAGTAGCTCTCTACAGGCAAACAAGCATTCCTAACGTTTTCATCTCCTCCACTCTACCTTACAGTGTGCTTGCCCAACCCTTGCATTTCTGACACTGGAAAATGTAATGTTTACTGCTTTTTTTTTTTTTTCTGCCTACAGATGCTTCTATTCTAAATGTGTGATGCTGTATTGGAAACATTACAGAGTTGTGGAAGAGGCCTCACAGCATGTCTTGTCTTTGCCTAATGATACAGCACTGAAGGAATTGACCTCCTGCAAAATCTGTTTCAAGTTGCATTTTACAAATGTTGCATTTACAAACAATAACATATTCAGTTCATCAGGTCAGAATGCTCTCACAGCTGTGCACGGTGTCACTGGTAGGAGGGAACAGGGAATATGTATATATTTTTATTGCATGGCATTTATCTGTTAAACTTGCAGAACTTTATTATTCTAGTCAGGACTGAGATTTTTTGGATTGAAAATAAAACTTCCAGAGATGCCAACAGCAGTCCATGAAAAGCAGGGAGTTTGCTTTGCACATTTCTTTCTGGAGGGGAGCTGTTTGGTAGATGAAGGGAGGATATAACAGTTATGGGACAAAGCTAGAATGCATTTTTAACTGCTGTTTGGGGGGAGATGTTTTCTGCCTTCACTAGGATTTAGTCTGAATAAGAACGGTGACAAGACCTTAGTATTTGTCCTGATGTTTTAAGCAGTCTCTCTCTTATCTCTGCACCATATTTAGATATGTTTTCATCATATGGCAGATACTGAAATGTGGTGAGACTTTTAGTTGATGAATACATTTCCCTCTTCCCTATTCATAACTTAGGATGGTGTCCAAATATGAATTCATCCACTTCCAAGGCCATCTGTATCACATGCCTTACTTTAGCCTCTTGATGGGTGCACAGGGCATGGTCAGAGTCCAGCTCTGAAAGTTCAAGTATTTCTCACTCTGGTGAAGTGTAAACATGTCCTCTCCACTTCATTTCAGAGTAAGACAGGTTATCTTAAATCCTCTTTCATCCTTTTCATTTCTTTCCAGATTATAAAATACAGCTGAGGAGAGCTCTCTGCTGACATCTCAATGCTCAGATTCCCAGCTGATATTTTCTAAACCTCATATTCTGTCTCCTTCTTGGACTTTGGTCCATGTCAGCTAAATTCCTCAGATTGCTATTCTTGGGTATAAATCATCCTTAGCATTGCAAAAGAAGATCCATTGAGAAAGGGATTATGCAGGATTGAGGGGAAAAAAAGTTATTCTTGACAAACACCCTGTGTTAGGCAGGAAGCAATACTGGAGATGGGAATTAAGTGTTAATTTCCTGATCTTGTATGAGGCCCAAAGCACCTGGCCATCAGCTAACAAAAAAAAAGAACAAGAAGTACTTGGGAAATCAATGAGACTTAAAAGCTCTTGTGAGAGTTGGGACTTTGGGACAATTGGCCTGGTTCAGCCATGGTGGGAGATGAGGCTCCCACTCAGAAGGACAGGTAACATCTAATTCATGTGCTCAGACATAACAGGGGCTTTCTCCACTTTCCTCCTTGCCTTCAAACCCCGCCCAGAGACCAAGACTGGCCCAGGCATAGGAAATTTGCAAGAAACTTCACTTTTATTGCTATTTCTAATATAGGCTGATGCTGCTGAGAGCAGCAGCCCAAACCAGTGACTCACATCAAGAGGTGTTCCTATCTTTGCCATCTGCCAGAGCACTGCAGCTGAGTTAGGAGATCCTTCCCCCTTGGGTGGGTGAGCTGGCAGTGCTCCTGTGTGAGGTGGAGCACTGCAGATGCTTTCCAGACCAAGCTCTTGAAAGTCAGAGAAAAAAAGGAAGGCCTGTAAGTCTATATGTGATGATCCTGGGGTTTTGCTTCCTGCTTTTCTCCTGGTCACACTGGTAATTTTCTGCCTTTAAGCTTCCAGGTGATGAGAGCTGGACTCAGTGGGTGACTGACTGACTCAAGAGTTTCAGTCCATGCTAGAAGCCAGCCTGCAGGTGCAGTCCCAGGCAGTCCTCTGCATTGCCACCACCCATCCTGAGCCTGCCCTGCAGTTTAGGGAACGTTTATCTTCTTGCACGGAGCTCATCCAGGCTGCAGATAATCTGCTTGCAGGGCAGCCATATGTATGGGGCAGATTATGGAAGTGCTGACCTGACCACTCAAACAGCTGCCAGTCCAAAGAACCATGGACAGAGTCAGTGGGTGGCATGTTTTTGGAGACTGAGACAAGAGGAATCTAGTGCAAACATAGCAGCTTTGCAAAGACACTGCTGGATGATAGAAGTATTTAATAATTGGCAGGTATTATCCGAGGCTTCAAAAAACAAGCAGGGTTTTAAAGGCTGAAAGTTGTGTGCAGAAATGGCCTTCATCTGAAGGGAAATGTGAAAGCAAAGCAGGACAGAGGGGTCTCTGGTGGTGTTGGGAACTGGGCGCTGGAAACTTTAGTCCTGCTTCCACCCCACTGTGTGGATTACCTGGGAGAAAGCAACAGTTGTTCTGTTCTTTTGCCTTGTCCATCACCGAGCACACTGAGACTTCCTGTGGCTCAAGAAGCACTCTCTGAAATCTGTAAATTGGCAAGTGCTGTTTCAAGTATGATGATGTCTGAAAGGCCAAACACCACAATTTGTTTTTGTAGACAATGTTGGATGGCTCCAGCCATAGTACACAGCACGGAGATCAGCAAACATGAAATGAGGATAAACTGCAGCACCCGTTGCACACTAGACTTGCCCTGTGCTGCCTGGATTTGCAAACCCATTCAGATGTCTGTGAGGATTTTCTTCTAATAAATCCTCATGATCTACTAGAATGTCTCAGGGAAATCTCTTTAATTATTGCCTGTGGGTCATTAACTTTAGCAAGAGTGACTGCCCAAGCGTGAGTTGGGTGTGAGCAGCCACCCTGTGGAGGAGAAGGGTTTCTGTTCTGTGTGCTTAGGAGAAAGGACAGGACCCCCACAGTGCCATGTAGAGGGTAAGCCTGGGGGGAACAGCACCAGCTCTGCCTCTAATTAGTTAATGAATTGCATTCAGTACATGCTGATCTCTGCAGCACAAGCAGCTAATACAGCAGCATAGAGTGCCTGTCAGGAAATAGGGGCAGTTTGGGTACCACAAGCATTTAAATAACTGCACTGACAGGATGTAGCAGAAAATCACTACTAAGCAGCATGATGCATTGCACTCCAGGGAATTCCTGCCTAGGGTCAGAGCAAGCTGTTAAGTATCTGCAGACAAGGTATTCGTTTTCCTGACTTGCTGGTGAGCTCACGCCAGCTCAGGAAGGCATGGCTACAGCAACCAGGTGCAGATGGAGCCTGCTGCTCTGGCCTTTCCTTGCACTGGGGTTTCCTGCAAGCTGAAATCATCTGAGCTCAACACCAGCTTGGGGCACTCAGTGCAACTCTTGGAACATACCTCCCTTTCAGCTGGAGCACCACACTTCTAAAGAAAGAGAGGGACTATTTTTGTCCATAGGATATAATTTTTTCCTAGATTTGGTGCCAACGTGAGGGTATGTGAAATTGTGTTCCCACTTACCTTTTCTCTCACACAAAAGCAACAGAAAATGGGAAATGGGTTCTGAATCACCTCCAAAGAAATAGCAAACAACTAATGGTAACAAGAAACAGTATTTTGCATGTCATTAGACTTCACTGATATAATCAAGCAAGCTGGCTTTATTTCCTAGATGCTGACTTTGGCCTGCAACAGGATGAATAGGTCTCCTGTTAATGAAGTGCATGCAAGGTACTGCTGTGGTAAGCTGTGTGCTTCTTGCCAGAGCCCAAGGCAATGAGCGTAGGATGGCAATTACAGCTTTGGGAGAGATAACTTTTGGAAGAATATGTAACATGCAAGCTGCAGTTAAATCTCATGGCTCAACAGAGCTGGAGAGACAGTTCAATGCTAGTCAAAATCATTCCACACATTCAAAATGGCTATCAGATCCTGCTCTCATTTACACTGTTGGAAACTTCGAAATTAGCATCAGGATTTATTTTGAATTTACATTTTTGGGAATGAGGTCCTTTGCTTTTGCAAATAAATGTGGGTAGTGTGACTTGAGAGGAATATATGTAGTAATCACTAATGGATTGTGATCTTTTCCTTTTGGACAGGGCCAGATATAATTCTGCAGTAGAAAAGGCCAGCTAGCACCTGCACTGATGAGCCAGATGAACCACAAATCTCTGCTCAGAACATCTCTTTGGGGTATGTAGGTAGAAACCATTGGGTCTGGTCCAGTCCAATGAGGACAGTATCCCATAAATATCTATGACAAAGCCCCAGCTCTCATTCCTGATCCTGGCCAAAAGGACGGGTCTGTTTCTCAGGCACATTAAAACCCTAGGTGTTTAATGGGAACCTTTCTTCCATTGTGAACTCCACATGAACCATCAAGGTAACAAGAGCCGACATCAAGGGCAATGTGCTGCACTTTGGGTCCCTGCAGGGAAAGCAAATACTGAGACACACATGCTTCTGTGCAACAGAAAATCTTTATTGGAATGGTATCCAAAGGACCCAGAGCTCTCTGCCCGCCCTCCCCTGTGCACACTGTGGGACACGGCCAGGAGCAGCTCTGGCTCAGCAGCCCAGCCCTGAGCCCTTCACATCACACCTAGCCTGCCTTCCTGTCCCAACAGCGGCCACCAGGGCAGCACAGACCTGCTCAGGAGGTGACAGGAAATCAGACACCACAGAGAGCAACGTCTGCAGGTGTGGGCAGAGCCCCCAGCCCGGGGAAGCTGAGTTTGTGTTCGGTGCCTCAGGGGACCTGGTGAGAGGGGGCAGAGTGTACAGTGGCAGCAGCCTGAACGGCACACACAGGACAGCACAGAAAGTTGGGAAGCATCTTCTGAGTCATGAAGATCACGGTAGGTCAAACCTGAAGAAAGGAACAGTAGGGAGTGGCAGTGGGCTGCCAGCTCCTGTCACAGCCCCTGTTAGGCTTGGCTGGGGTGCAGTCATGGAGGATGGCTTCCAGATCAGCAGCACGATGAGGGAACAGGACAAACTCTTAACATCTTAACACCCAGCAAGGCAGTTTGGGGAAGGGCTCATCTTCATCCTCCAGTCCTGACAAGCCTTCAGATGCAATATTTCCAAAAGCAGGCTGTGAAGGGATACAAAATAAAGATGTCAGCATACAAGGGACTTTTTCCAGCTTCCCACTCTAGTCCTGGAGAAGGTTTCAGAAGACCCATGTCTTGAGAGAGCTGGAGCATGCAGCCAGCATTGTGCTTTCTGGACACATCTCAATAACCAGCTTTGAGCTCATATAAGACTTTTAAAAAGTGTTTCTTTTAGCTGTTCATAGTGTAAACTTGGGGTCTAAAAGTTGTCTTCATGTTGCTTGATTTAAAAGGTTCCTTTTGTTCTACTTCAGCAATGTCAGGATCTAGCTTTTTCTTTCCTGTCTACTGGTCAGCAGTTTTGCTGCTTCAGAGGTGTGTGCAGGGGTTTTTCCCTGTGGCTCACTGGAAGAGCGGGGTACTGACTTGGAGAGATGGGATCTGGTTCTTACTTTTTTTAAACACAGTCACTACCACTCTGCTACCAACCATCCTACAAACAACATGGATTTCTGTAGAATCTTCTGAGACTAAATTAGGGAAGGATGTATATTTTGGTGTTGGAAAAAGTAACTGAACCACAACAAGCATGAGTCCCATGTGAGTTTCCTGTTATCAAGTATAAGAAGAGATTTATACCTGGTTTTTGAAAGCAGGATCTTGAAAGAAACTTCCTACTGAATCAGCAGTGCTCATGCTGAGACCTGAGCTCCTCCCAGACTGGAAGGACTTTAGATGAAGACAAAGATTCCCTGCTTTCATTTCTGTCAGAATCTGATTTAAACCTGGCAAGGGGAAGTAGTTTTGTCTACATCAAACCTTCCAGACTGGCATGAATTACATTAGCCAAATTAATGACAGCCTGCAGGGGTGCTTACAAATTGCATGTTGCCTAAGGATCACCTAAGCATCTAAGCAAGCCTTGCACAAAGGGATTTTCTCCTGGCTGTCTGGCAGTTGTCAGCTTCCACGTGCACAGAGCATGTGGGCTAAGGGCAGGACCAGCTCTTTTGGTTTTAGGCCAGATCTGTCATCGGTGACTTCTGGTTCACAGCTGCTACTGCTTTGTGGAGGAATCCATTGAAAGCCTGCATGAGCAGCACTGTCCATGTGCTTGTCAGGGGCAGCTCACAGGAGAACTGGTGCAATATGCTCCTGAGCCACTGGACACAGACTGGACAAAGCTTGGAGACCAACTGAGGCACATACCAGATCTTAGTTCCCTGCATTCTTGGTTGATTTCCACATCCTTTGAGCTGTTTTTCAGCAGCAGACAAGTGCTCCTTTTTTCTCTGTGGGGAGGCAGTGACCTTGGCAGAGGGGAATGCCTGCAGTCCACATGCCTCATTATGCCTCCAGCAGTTGCTTTGAGGCCAGAGCAAAGCGAGGGGTGCACTGTGGGGACGTGTTCATGCAGAGCTGCCCCCCTCCAGGGCAGGCACTCATGGCTCATATAACCCCACGTTCCTCTGTGAAAAGCAGGATGTGACACTGCCTGCCTCCGTGAGGTCCTGGGTGTGCAGACCTGGTGTATCTGCCCCGAGAGCAGACAGGGTTGGGGGACACAATCCTTCTCAGCAGCTGCTAAACCAGCCAGCCACAAGAGAGGGCCAGGACTGCTTGAAAAGCTGCCAACCAGCTGTTTTTCAGCATATTTGGGGCATGTTTACTGTGACTGTCTTTGTTGCACAAAAGAAGCCCTGGAAATGAGAGTGGACAGGATGGCTGCAAGGCTCAAACTCAAAACCTACCGCGTTTTTTGGGCTGGGATGCTGAGAGACTTTCCAAGGCATAGGCCACCTCTGACCCGTCCTCAGCTGAGAGCTGATCCTTCAACTTCTCCAGCTGCTTAAACAGAAACACAGCAGTAAACAAGGGCCCCACCATGAGGAGCCCCACAGTGTGCTGGGAAATGCAGGGCAAAGGAGCTACATGTAGATTGGCTGGCAGCATCACAGGGAAGGATGGAGTGCTCCCTGGAGCAGGACCAATCCTGGAGGATCTGCCTTTGGAGCACTCATACCCCCTCATGCCCACCTTCACTAAGCTGCTGGTTTGGTGGCAGTGGTGTGGGCACTCCATGCTCTTTCCCTGCACCCTAGGTGTAAGGCCCTGTGGAGAGGAGGCTGTGCAGAAGGATGCTGCAGCACTAAGAGCCAGGACAATGCTGGGACAGGGGCTTTCCAGGCCTCCAGACACTGCAGCAGAGGGCATGGCTTCTCCATTGCCCTTCTCCATTCTCCTCTCTCTCCCTCACCTGCTACCTTCCCTTGGTTATAATGTGGACAGTCTGCTGCATTTCTTCATCTTTAGCTACTCTCTTCCTGTGGACTGGGAGCATCTAGAGCCACCATCCCGACTTCTGCTCTGGCAGAGCTGTTCTCAAGAAGTCAGAGTTTATGTCCCTCAGCACTGGAGCCAGAGGCTAGTGGAGGAACAGCAGCCTCCTGTCTGGCATGATGCACTGGGATTTTTCAGTCAGAGATGAAAGTGCCATGCGGAACTTAGCAGGACCTCCAGCACCCATGCAAACAGCTGGAACAGCTGGGCCTGGCCTGAGAAGGGGAAGAAAGCACTTCCACTGCTTGTAGGGCTTGGGGCACAGTGGGAGCCACGCCAAGGTTGCTGCAGACCTTTCCCTGTTCCTGGGCAGTGGGTGTAGGGTGGGGACTCTATTTGTTTATGTGTGCTCTGGTCAGCCCAGCAGGGCTCTGACCTTAAGTAGGGCCATGCTTACTAGCAGAGTCCAGAAAAATTCTGGTTTAGGCAGGCAGTGGCTTTCCCTGCAACCTGTTACCTGATGCAGCCAGCTCATACAGGGCAGCATGGACTCTTCTTCCCACTCCCTTTTCCCCTATGGAGATTTCCTTTAATTGTTAGGAATTTTAATTTCCTTTAATTAAGGTGCTTAATTCTTTCCTGGCGTGGCCTTCACTGGCCTTTCACTGGTGACAGAGGCAGGAGCTGCTCAGCTTTTATTGCACCAGTCTATAGCCCTGTTCTCTTTTTACCTTTTCCAGCTTGTGCAGCTGTTTAGCCCATGTTCCACTTTTCCCTTTTCTGGATCCATGCTTACATTGTAGCAGCAGGGAGAAGGGTGGCAGGATGCAAAGATGGCAGGACAGGGCATAAAGAGAGCTTACACAATTGTTTAACTACCCATACAAGAACATGCATCTGTGTGTCTGTGCATTTGCTCCTCTCACCTCTTCAAGCTCTTCAAATTTCTTTGCCAGCTCCCAGTCTGCAACAGGGGAAAGAGTAACATCAGTATCTGCATTGCTTCCTGAAGCTCAAATTAAAAACTACTTTTTCATTTGCACTCTCCAGAGGTCAACAAGCAAAGACCTAGTTATCATTTAACTCCTGTTAGTGATCTTCTAATGAATGGCAGCAGAAACAGACAGAAAAGCAGGTTTTCTCTGCTGAATCCAATGGGACCTTCTCCTAATTCTCAATTATGAGGGAGGCTTCTTTACTGCTCTCCAGGCCATGGGGGAATTGGCCCAATGAGGTCACTTACTGTGTGATACCAATTCAGGTGAGACTCTGTGCTGCTTTTTAATTTTTATCCTGCTAACTGCAAATCTCTAATGCTGGCTTTTCTGTCATTGGCTTTTCTATGAAATCCCATTGCTTCCTTTAAGACTTGTTTATCCTCACATCACCCATGCAGGCAGAAGTCAGAAGGCACAAATTTAGACTAGCATAATTTGCTGATTTATAAGTCAGCAAAGATCCAGGCTGGCAGAGTGGAGCAACAGGAAAAGTCACACAGCAGTAAGTGCATGGGTTCCACACTTCCAAACCTTAGGGGAGCATGCGGACCTGGGGCCCAGCCCCACAGACCAGACTTGGAGATCTCAAGGCCAGTCAGTACTGTTCTACTGTCAAAACACTGTGCAGGTGGATGAATGAACTGCCCATGCAGAGAGAGAGTTAGGTGCCTAAAACCAGGATTTGAAACATCCAGCTGAACTGGGAAGAGCCTGGAATAGCAACAGGGAAAGCTGCAGGGGTGGGGAATTTCAGTATCACTGCTCTTGAGGACTGAGGTACCTTATTCCAGACCCAAACTGATGTCAAAACCAGTTAATTTTCTAATAAAACAGATGAGTTCAGTCAAAGCTGAGTGACTGGCTACAGTAGCTCTCCTGGGAGGGGAGTGTAAAGTGATCAGCTGGTTTTAAGTGCTAGTTTGGGAAAAAATGCAGTAAAATAAGCAGAAGAGCCAGGAAAGAGCTAAAGAATGTTTTTGCTGGGCCCCACAAGCAAACCAAAAAACAGCCCTGGAGCTGCCTCTTTTCTCTGTCCCTAGTGTGGCAGCAGGCATTGGTCTGGATCATCAGAGGGATTTAAGACATAATTCCCCTTGATTTCAGACTTCAGACAAGACTTCAGCACACAGACACATTGCCAGACTTGTTTTTTTTTTTTTCTTTTTTTGAGCGTTTGAAACTGAGCAGGAGGGTGCCAAGAAAGAGCTGACTGCCCTCTGTTGAAAAATGCTCAGTATTTTCTGATATTCATCCAACAGTAAAAGCAGCAGTTCCTAAGCAAATCCATTACATCAGGATTCAATTTGAGAGATGAGATGGGGATGGGGATGGAACCAGAAGGTGTGGGCTCTGTTCCTGGCACTGTCAGCAATGACCCAGGCAGATTCCTCCTAAGTATATCTTTGCATACCCATAAGGTAGAGATAGACAGACCCTGGCATATCTATAAGTCAAAAGTTTCACTTAAGAATTATTGTTATTAACATTTTTACCTCTTTCAGAGTTTCAAGTGCCTGTTTTGGCTTGATTTTTTGCAAACTGTAAGTTTGGCCAATGACTGCTATGAATACAAAATGAACAGCGGTTGAAATTTGGAACAGATTATCTCAGACAGGGAGAAGGAAGTTAATTTATGGACGAAGCTTTGAGAAACTGCCTGCTGTAAATCCTCTGTCTGTGCTCTGCTCAGAGATTCATTATATTCAATTGTCTGGCATAAAATGCAGGCTATCCTCTAGGAGTTATAAGTGCAATAATCCATAAACTAATCATAAAAATGTTATTTCTTGAATGCATCCCCTTTGCAAGAAGAATGCCTTTGTTAGTATAAGAAATTGATTTATTTATCTTTATTTATTTGTCCCAGGCTTGTTTAACCACTGCCTTGCTGCATTAACAAAGGTCTGTGGAAGAGCACTGAATGAGCTTGATAAATGGATTTTCATAACAACGTTTTTGCCGGCCCCTCTGAGCTGTTTTCACAGGGAAGGGCAGCTTCCTGCTCTGAGACCACCACATCCAGCCCAAGCCCTCCTCTGGCTGCAGTGGCCGTGGGAATAGCTGACCTCTGTAATCCGTTTGGTGCTCGTGCCTTATATCAGGGAAAGCCCAAGTTTCTCTTCAGCAGCTCTGAGTTTAGCCACAGGTGGGTGGCTTTTAAATTTGGTGTCTGTTCACAGAGCACAGACAGGAAGAGCCTCTCCCTGGCCCATCTTTGGTGGCTGTGTGGGAAAAGCCAGTTGTCTCAATCTCTCCCAGCAGTAGCAGAGGCTTAGGCTCCCTCTGCCCTTGTCCCAATATACACCTGACCCCAATGGATCTCACTGGAAAATCTTGGTGAAATCTCCCTGCCTCCAATGGTAACAAGATGCTGCTGTCTCCCAAAAGCACACGGGGCTGTGTGGGGTGTGAGTGCAGAGGTGACTCCCAAAGCTGGCCCATGCCCTGGGCAATGCACACAACAGCTAAGGCATAGTAGGGCCACAGAGACTCAGCAGAAATTTTTCTTGTTTTTACTTATGTACACACACATGTTCCCAGCAAAGTCTGGAGTGCCTGAGGATCTAGGGTACAGGGGTTTTGGGGGCTTTACTTTGCATTGCAAAAGCAGGTCCTGGAGCCCCACGATGGAGAACATCTGACATTAATCACGTGTAGGCATCATACTGGGTGCTGCTTCCACTTTCTGAGCAGCTGGTATTTCTGAGGAACCTGAGAAGCAGGTTCCTTGCATTCATGCAAACACAGATTCAAGAAGCAGAAATCTCCCCTCCCCTTCACTTACCAATATTTTCTGGCCTCCGCCATGCGAATTTCTTATTAAGAAGCAGAGTCAGCAATGTGTTCTCATGATTTGTGTCTTCTCTCTCTGGAAGCACTCGGTTCTCTGCAGCACATAAAACACATCTTTCTTAATCTCATCAAATTAAGAATCAATTGATCAATTGATGCAATTAATCTCTTAATCAAATTAAGAAGGATGAGAAGTGGAAGGAAAATGTCTCCTGTCAGCGCTCATCAGGGTGGAAGGAGCTCGGTGGGGAAGGAAGGTGTGTGAGCACAGGGTAAAATGTCCAGGCAGCGAGGCCTGCGCAGTGGAAGGGTGTGGGATGGGAGCCCTCCCTGCCAGCCCCGGGCTGCTGGCCAGTTCCACTGCAGCCTCATCAGCACGAGTGGCTGCAGAGAGCTGGAGACATCACCCTGATTTACGCAGTCCCGAGCTCTTCTGCAAGGCGGGCGGGGTGGGCGCCTCTGCAAAGCCAGACAGGAGCCCACAACATCCTCTCTTCTCAAAACTGCAGGAGTTCCCCTGCTCACGCCATGCACCTTCCCTGGGCTGACAGAGATGGGAAGTCCCTCCTCACTGGGCTGAGGTGTGGGAACCACAGCTGAAAAGCCCTGCAGCTCCACAGCCCTTTCTTGAGCTCACTCGGCCTTGGGGCTGCTCTGTCTGATTGCCAGCGGTACTGAAGGATCCTTCCTGAACAGAGTTCAAGTGTGGAGGAACTTAAAGCAAGACCATGCAGAATTTTTCCAGGAAAAATCTCCCCAAGCTGCTGTCCTAAAGCAATTTGAAGCTCTCCAAGAGGCCCCTTTAGGGCACTTTCTCAGTGGTTTTTAGTGGTTGTGGCTATGCCCTCAAATGAATGGTTGTGAAGGTCAAGGGCTCAGCAGAAACCAACAGACACAAGAGATGGGGCTACTCAGTGCCCTGAAGGCTCTGAGACCCTCCCACCTCTGCTCAACAGACTTCCTGAGTCATCTGAGACTAGAATGTTGTACTAATTTTTAAGAATGACAGAACAGGAGCCAGACTTTATAGGGAGACTGGCCATTCAAAAAAGATCTTTGGTTTGAACGGCCCTACCCCACACCCAGACCCTACAAAGCCCTAGAAGATGCCTACAGAATTCCATGTAAAATACCAGGAAATTATATAGAAAGGATTTTTTTCTCTTCTTCCAGGATCTTTAGGACTTCTGCTCAATGCAGTCTCATATGGCTATCAGCCCCTCTGAGGGGACGAATGCAATTATTCTTGGTACACACGAAACAAAGCGTTGTACCAGACGAGCCTGAAGGATGCTCAAGAGCATGTGGGAATCAGCTCCATTAGCTAACGTCACATAAATCTGCAGAAGCTGAGGGACTCTGGCCAAAGGGATGCTCCAAGTGTTGGCCAGACTCAACCCTGCCTCACGCTGCGGCTGAAGCCGCTGGTCCCGATTGTGATCTCTGGAAATAAACCCAGGGCAGCGAGCAGAGCGACCTGCAGCTACCACAGTGCCACAAACCTCATTCCTAAACATGAAGGACAGCTATAACTTTAAAATAGCTACTTTAAGTTTTTTTGGGGGATTTGCTACAGGGGAAAAAAACCCAACACTATAAACACTCCAGTGAAAGCTAAACAGAAGCAGGATTTAGGTAGAGTGGCCTGGGGAATGTTTTGGTTGTAATTACAAAAATAAATAGGTGATATTAGAGGAAAAATAATTTGAAAAGCGATGTTATTTTCAAGCCTATATTTAGCGGCTCTTTCTTTTTTTTCCCACTGCCAAGCCTCTTTAAGAAAGAGCACTAATGATTAACATTTCCCTGCAGTATAAATTCAAGTTAAGGTTAATTTAAATTACGGGAGAAGTACATATAAAAAGAAGTTCTGTGAAGAAAAAAAAGTTCAGCATCGCCATAGTACTGACATTTATGAGCTGTCAAATTTTGTATGGTACATACTGGAATTTCTACTCTCTGATATTTTAATTTTTTTTTTAATTTTCTTATGGGAGAGAACAAGCCACCCTTACCAGATTTCACCAGATCTGATATTTTCACTGATTAGCAGAAGGTGTGATACAGCCAGCTGCAGAGCAAAGGACAGCTTTGGCTCATGATAATATGAACAAGCCTCTCCCTAGCACCCATGTTAACAGACAGTATAGCTCGAGGTTCATTTTTTGTTTTTTTCCCAGAGAAGTGAGCGTTGCATTGGCCATGGCAAGCAGCAAAGCAAAAAGATAACCACCTACCTGTGTCATGTAGCCTGTATTCCAGCTTACCTTGGAGTAAAAAAGGGTCTCCATGCGTTGATGGGACACACAGAGCCATGGTCAGGATGGTTAGCACTCCCAGACACAGCTGGGCAGACCACATCTTCTCCACGCTCCCAGAGCCCAAAAGCATCCTTCCTTCAGCACGGTGGAGGACTCCAATGCAACCAGCGCCAGATGAGCTCACTTTTAAGAGGCAGTGGATGTGCCGTGATTGCAAATGGCCTTTGGAGGAGGGGAGAAAAATATCTCTTGAGATATAATTCAACCTGTCAATATGATTCACTCCACTGGGAGTGGACAGAACAGCCCAGTAACATAAGTCAGATGGAACCTGTTCAATATATCTCATATCAGACTGATCTAATGAATTCTGATGTTCCCACAGGCGTGCACTGTTCACGCACGTTGATATACATTCCATACATACACACATCAAAAATACTTTTTCAGGGCTGCTGCTTTAAAAGAGTTCAGGCATGAGGACTCCCACGTTAGCAAGGAAGATTTGTCTAATGTACAAGCTGCCATATTTTACCAGTTTGGACAGAATCAGGTTAATGGGGTTTTGTAATTTATCATCTCACTTCCTAGTGCCTATATTAATTAATGTGAGATATAATGAGTGCTGAAGTGGTGGGAAACAGAGGGGGAGAGCTCTTTTCATTTAACTGATTGGAGAATGTTGAGTGTGTCTTGCTCACTGTGACTTATGGCTTTGTCAACGGGAAAGGCATCACACCCTATTTTGGGATTATGTCTGAGTGGGGGAGTGCAGATTTGGCAGTACGTATGGAATACGTCAAGGATGGGCAAGAGTCTTCAGTTTTTTTCTTGGGGAAAAAAAAGAAGTGGAAGGTCAGATGCTGGTTCTGGCTACACAGCCTTGTTTTATAATTTTAGAGCAAAGTACTGAGACACATTGCATACATTCCATGTCTTCTCAGGCCATGACTACGTTTTGGTTCTACTTCCATTTGTTGCCTATCCATCACTATTGATCTGGGACCTGCTACTACTTTTCCACAACAACCTTACCAAGAAAAATATTGTAATAGTAACAGTGCTAGGCTTTGTTCTTCACTTCTCCTCTGCCTGCAGAACTGAATCATCTGTGCTTGTCGTGGTTTAAGCCCAGCCAGGAACTAAGCACCACGGAGCTGCCAGCTCACTCCCCCCGTGGTGGGACGGGGGAGAGGATCAGGGCAAGCTCTGATTTGTACATACACTCCTAGTGACTCACTCTGTGTGCTTTTTTGACACCACATCATGCCAGATTACCCAAGATAGCTTCATCTGATGGTACCTGCACTTCATCTCAGCTAAAAGACAGTATCATTTCCATGTTTGGGCTTTCGGCTTCAGGTCCCCGGCTCTCCCTACAACTTGTTCTGTGCCTTGGATAGCTATTGAATGACAAGCCTTTTAATAACTCTTGTCATATTTTATTATTTGATATATTATTAACAAAAATGGAGGGGGAGAGGCTATGATTTTTTGTGGGATATGCCTATAAAAATGAATGTGATGCTTCCATTAATGAAGAGTTCTCTACTGAGAAAATACTCCAGAATTTTCCCTGGAGATATAATGTGTACAAATTACCCAAACTCATAGTTTCTCTCAGACTTGTGAACTAGTGAACAGCTATCTGAAGTGCTCACCTTCTTCACAAAGTTTTGTTTGGACTGAGGGACACCTATGTCCTACTGGGACACTTTTCCAGCTACTCCCTAAGATGCCAGTTTCAAACTGATCAGAGGTGAGCAGCCCTCATGAAGTAGAGGCCATAACTGGATGACCACCACTTTGCACAGGAGTCCAATCTGGAAAATAGCAGCTCTGACTCAAAACTATACCCCTAAGGGAAGGTCAAGTCTATTTTAATTTAGTGCTAAATGGCTAAATCTCAGTCTGTCTTGAGATCTGCTGTGAAATCAACTTTGCCTGGATACAGAAGGTGATTTTCTTCAGCTCATCTAAGTTTATGCAAAATCCACAGATCTCTGGCTGTTTTCCCTACCTTTGGATACAAGATCTCATGGGCTATTGGCAGGCTCTTTCAGGAAGTTGAGCTATTCCTGGGATTTCCTCTTTCACTGCAGAGAACCTTCAGTTCTGGATCATTGCAACTGTTCAGCCCCAAAAGCAACTCATGTAGAGAGTGTGCCAGACCTTTCAAGTGATGGCTCTGGTGAAGGTGGGGAGCTGCCATGCTACATTCACGTATGAGAAGGAAGATGACTGGATGCTGTAGGAGTGGATGCTTTCAGGGGATGGATTGGTGGAGAGAAGCCTGGCAGTTGCCGCCAGGCACTAGTGGCATTTTTTATTTTTTGAAGTTAGGAGATAATTGATTGGCAATGTTTGGCTTCTCTAAGGCTCCCCCCTGGAAAATTCCTTTGCCTTTACCCCATTAGTTCAGGTGCTGGAAATAATATTGCATTTTATTGTTCTTAGGTATTTTATTCTCCATAGGAAAACAATGCAGTCTCCACATTCTTTCTATTACTTCACTCATTGATTATGTCTGATAACTGATAATGTCATTGATAATAATCCATTTGTGTCTGGAGTTCAAGGATAACGCGAACATGAAGACGTGAGCTCCATCTCTACCTCCCATGGTCCCAGTGTGTCCCTTCATGCAGAAGTTTCTCTTTTCACAAAGCTACTCAGACTTCAGGTAACCCAACACAACCAAACTGGAAAATTGACAAGGGCCAGCAGCCCAGCATGCAGGAATAGAGAAGGCTTGGTTCAAGCAGTGCCACCAAATGCAGCTGCACCAGCTCCCAGTTGAGAGAGATGAATAGGAGCATCAGTGCCTGGAGGTGTTAATGGTCCTGAGCATCCTCAGGTGGGGCCTCACCACCCTCTCTGCCCATCAGCTCACCAGACCCATTTAATCTCAGCCTGGCCTCCTGTTTTTCTCAGAGCTGTGCTGGAGGAATTCTTGCCTGGAGCTCAGCTTTACCCTGTTGATCTGGACCCAGATCTGCAAATGATCTTCCCTGCTTGATTGTGGGTATGTCCTGTCTCTGTGGACCTGTCTCGTGCTCACTGAGCTGTGTTTGTCTCTTGCTGCTGTCATCAGGCCTGATGCTGACCAGGGCATTGACTTCCATCTTGACCTGGGATCTGCCTCATCATCATGGGCTTCCCTGAATGCTGGGGCTCTTGACTGAACCTGGCTGCAGTCTCTGATCCTGCCCTGCTTGCCCTTCTCACGATGGGGCCCTGTCCTGCTGTCAGCATCACTGCACTTGGCCCCTTGTTCCTTGGGGAGCAGCTGGCCCTTGCTGCTCTCTGACATCATCTTCCTCAAAATGTTCAGCTTCTCTCTGTGCATAGACTCGTCTTCCCTGCCAGCTGGATTGGTAGCTCTTGCAGCAGTTACGATTTTCAGGTATGTTATATAAAATCCCAGTTTCTCTGAAGTTGCTTTGGGCTTTGCAGTTGGCTCTAATGAAGGTAGGACTGCAGCCTCCAAATAACCTAACCAGAGTTTAATCCCAAAGCAGTAACCCGTGCTGTTCCACAGCAAGCCTCAGTGGGGTGGAATTCAGTGGTGGGGGGCTGAGTGGCTTGGTGCAGGAGGCAGTGTTGAGCTGCTGAAACCAGGAGAACATAAAAGGGCTACTTTCCAGAGCCAGCTTGGAGTGGCAGGTTTCCAGACCACTTTGTATGCTGTACATTTGGGGTTTGGAGGGAAAAAAACCCACAATATTCTCTCTTTTTCAGAGCTTCCTGAGAACACGTGAAACATCACATGCACCATGTATTTCAGCTGAACCTCCACAGACTTTGTCATGGTCTTATGGACTCCACTTAACCATAGCTTGTTTCATCCCAAAACAAACAACCTGCTGAGGAAGGATCTTTCAGGCAAATGCCTTTATTTAAGGTGCTTAAGAAGCACATATGAACAGTGCCACAACCTCTGCACCGAGTGTGGGACTTGGCTGCAAGTCAGTAGCCTCAGCTGGTAGAGACAGGACTTCTCTCCCTGTGATACATATGTAGAGATTCATGTATCGCTGTTTTCTTGCCTAGAGTGATCCCAAGAATAGGATGAGGATGAAGAATAACAAAGAAATTTGGAAAAGGGGATTGGACATGCCTTGTAGAGGGAGAAACAGAATGAGGGATTGACAGTGCCAACAAATCAGGGAGAAGTTGGTAAGCATTTAGCAAGCAAGAAAAGAGAGCTGGCCTCATGGCAGGGGTGAAGTGAGCTCTGGACACAATGTCAGAAAGACAAGTTATCCTGCTCTCCATCCTGGAGAGTGGCTTAGTGTTCCCACCTGTCCCACCACATGCCTCTCTCCCCTCTGTCTATTCACGTGCACAACAAACTGTTTCCATCTTCTGTAGCCAAGTCCTTCCTCTCTCCCATGGTGTCTGCTTTTCTTGTCTGTGTCACCACTGTACACTTATTACTATTTATCTCTTCTGTCTACATTTCTATTGCATGTCTGCTCCTCTGGGTCTCCAACTGTGCTTTATCTGGTAGGAATCAGAGGAGAAGGTACTGAAATGCACCCTGTGCTCTTCAGTCTTCATCTCTTACACATTTAATGTCTGATTTCTCCTCTAACCAAGTCACTTCTATGCTGGAGCCAACTTGAGAGAACCAAGCCCACTCCAGAATGTTATTTAAAGCACCACTGGAAGGTGCTCAGATATCCTCCTGATGTGTGGTGCAAAGTCCTAGCCATTGTAACTTGACTGCAGAGAAGAATTAAAACATTATGCTCATAAGCAGGGAGACTAGTTCCCCTTGCAGCTTCCTGAGAGGAGGGAGTGCATAATGGGCAGGGAAATGTAGTTACAAAGATTCTATGAGTTTCTCTGTTCCTTAGGGGACTGTTAAAACCAGTCAATATTTATGAAGCTTTTAGTCTGACTCATGCAATTTGTTCCCCCTTCTATGTGCTTGTCTTTGGGGCTCAGCTGTTGCTTGGCCTGTTACTGATATCAAATGAGATGCTGTGGTTCAACAGTATCCTTGCTCAGAGAAAGAAAAAGGAAAGGTCCACGGCAGTGTGTGGAGCAGCTCAGCTGCCACCTCACTGCTGGCAGCCAAGGATCACACACAGAGGGAAGCATCACCAGCTCACATCCGATGGGCATTGTACTAAAGAGAACCAGATCCTACTGCTTAAGGCTGTGGAGGGTGAGGAGTGAAGCTGGGCTGCCTGTCTGGCTTTCACTTCCACTCCAGGGTTTGCCAAAAAAACATTCAGCTTCTCAGAAAACAAGGCAGCTCCAAAATGTTGCCCTGGAGTGAGGGGCTGAAAGAGTAAATCAGGAATCTAAAGGTGTTGGATGTGGGAGGAGGCAGCCTAGAGAGAAAACAGAGAGCAGAGGCAGTCATGCCCCAGTTCTCACTTCTGCCTTTTAATCCTGAGCTGAAGCACCTCCTCCAGACTCAGCCTCCCTACAGACTGGGGTGACTTGGCTGAGGTTCCTGGTGAGGAGAGGAAGAAAATATGGAAACCTCTTCTGCTTTGAAATGTGCTGTGACCTGCTAGTCTCAAAGACACTTCCAGTGATGCTCCTGAATGGTAAATATTGGTGTGCCTGTGTAGGACTAATCTGACCTCCATGCCAGGACAGTGTCCTGAAGAGCCATGATCTGGTATGACCTGGTTAAACCATCAGATTTACCCTGAGCTTGACCCCTCTCTCTTCTGGCTTACCTTCTCCAAGCCCCAACTTCATCCTGGATGATGAATGTAGCTTGTGCACATATTACTTTGAGTAAAGACAAGGCTGGATAATTTCCTGCTAAAAATACCAGTAAGAGCACTTTTAAGGTTGTGGAGGTCAACTCTATCTGCTAATGGTGCCAACTTTCACTGTCATTCCCCTTTCCCTCTCTTCCTGCTCTCAGTTACCATCTGGTGTTTTGGTTTATTGATAAATGTTGCCCATTTTTTTGAAAAACTGTCACTGCAAGTCACCCACGGGAGGGCTTGGAGAGCTGTAGTGTTTTGGTGAAACTTGTGCAGATAACCATAAACTTCACCTTCTGGAGAGCCTGTCTTCGTACTTAGCTTTTCATTTGCACCCTGATCTACTGAGACTGTGAGAGTTCTGCACATGCAAAAGGGTGTTTTGTTGAATGAACACCAATATTTTATGGCTGTAGACTAGCACATAAAAAGTGACTTGAACTGAGGGCTCCAGCTGAGGCTGTAGGACATATCCATGTCTTACCAACCCTGCAGCTTCGGAAGCAAAGCTGGCACAAGTGATAACACAGGATTTTTTTTTTTTTTTTTTTAATCCAGAAGAGGAAGGTCAGGTGCAATCATATAAGTGATTTTTTTTTTTTTTTTTTTTTTTGGTTAGACCTAGAATTTTTTCTGAGTGGAATATAGCAAAGTCACTGCTAGGCAAGAACTGCACTGACTTCAGCCCTCATCAAATTCCCTCTTACAGCATCAGTGTGCTGAGGTTTCATCCAGATATAGTGGCTGTGAATATATGAGAATGACCAATGCTTCATCACTAACTGCCACATTTGTTATGTTTCTTATGCCTCGATTGCATGAGCTGGCAGGCAGCTCCCTGCAGTGCACTAAGTGAAAAATGCATTATTCTGGTGGGTTCTGCTCCTCTGACATAAGAGTAAAGAATGACACATTTAGCTACTTTCTTCTTCTCTCATTTCCTACGTAACACTTTTAATAATACTTTCCTCTAAGTGAGAGTCTTGGAAGGCATACCTCAATTCAGATTGCACATGTTTACTCTCCAACTTGACAGTCAAAAAACCCCCTTGTTCTGTTGTGGCACGACTCATGATTTTCCTAGTGCTCCTCGTTATGTTACATGCAAGCACAAGTTGTGTTTCCTCTTTGCTCATTCTTTGCAATCACCCCATTCATTACCCCTGGTGAGCTTTATAATACCTTAATCCTTGCAGGCTTCTACTCCCCTTGTTCTTCAGGGAGCCTGAATTCCCACAGGCACCATTCAGCTACCTATGGAAATCACACACCTGCTTCCTGGCGCTCTTTGCCAATGCTGTAATGTTAGCTTCCTCTCATCCCCTGCTTCTGGCACAAGACTTCAAACCTCTCTTGAGGTGTCTTAGCTTAGAAATGCAGGGAGCTTGATGCCTGAAGTGTTATTTTTTTTCCCATCTGTTTTTCCCCTGCATCACTACATCACCTGCCTCCCTCCCTGGGAGGCCCTGCAGCATCCTTGTCCCAGACTGGGGGCAGGTCCTGTTTGAGCCCCCAAACCTTGATTTTTATTTAGCACAGGGGGGAAACAATGCACTCACACCCTTCAGGCTTCCTGCAGATTGAATGGAGTCCTGCACTGAGTTTTATAGTTTTATACAGGAATTTGACTTTGGAAAGAAAAACCAGAGCCCATGTCCCCAGAAGGAAGTTCCCTGGCATCAGTCACCTCAGACATACTAGTTTTGGATATGGGCTTGTGCAGTACCTGATAGCATGAGAGACGTAGAACCATTTTTTCCCATCCCTTTGCATTAACCATTAATGGATGCACAAGTTCCTGCCTGTAGGACTATTGTCCTCTGTGTCTGTTCAGACAGCAGCCCCATCAGTTGGAAGGGAACTTTGCCATCATTAAGGAGACTTTAACAAAGACTGTTCTGTCGAAAGTGAACATCCTGATGAGACTTAATTTATTTCACAGTTGTTGTTATCCTGTTGACCTAAAATGACAGCAGGAGACTTGGAGAGGTGCCCAGTTTATTTAAGAAGCAAGAACAAAACAGTCTCTCCCTGCCTGGAGAAAGATCTTAGCAGCATAAAGCAATCCTAGCTCCTAGTCCCTAATGCTCTGTCTGGCAGCTCCTGCTCATCAAAGCTCACTGTAGCTTTTCTGAGGGCCAGTCCAGATTGTGTTGCTTTTTTTCTGTTTTTAAGTATCCTAGCCT
Organism: Irena cyanogastra; assembly: GCA_013397155.1. Taxonomy (NCBI): domain Eukaryota; kingdom Metazoa; phylum Chordata; class Aves; order Passeriformes; family Irenidae; genus Irena; species Irena cyanogastra. Next base: position 505,439 of record VWZV01002814.1, on the reverse strand, counting down.
CTCCTTTGTGCATCCTCTCAGGAGTGTTTTCAGTGCCGTAAAAGCTGGGAAGTGTTGTGTGGTGTTACAGCTTAACAGTCTGTGTTTACTCCCGAGTTTAGGGGCAGATCAGATGCCTGGATGCAGGTAGGCAAAGTGCCCAGTGCTGGAGCTCCCTGGTGTTTAACACTTTCGTGGCACAGTCCAGCTGCAGTGCCATGTCTGAGCCCCTGCCCCAGCTGTCTGGTGGAGCACACCCCTCACAGATGTGCCATGGAGAGGGGCAGCTGGAAAGCAGAGCCAAACTGGGTGCACTGTGCAGGACAAGGGTCTGGATTTGCAGGCTGCAGCCAGGAGAAGTCCACCAAGACACAAGGAGAAAAATCACAGTGAGAGGTGGTATGCTCTTTAGCCCTGGAGATTTTCAAACCTCACCTGAGGAAGGCACTGAGCAACCTCATCAGATTTTGAAGCCAGTCCTGCCTTGAGCAGAGGGTTGGACTAGTGCCCTGCAAAATCTCTTCTGAATGAAATTACTCCATGAGAGAAAAGTTAAAGTCAGAACAAATTCTGCCTTTTTCACGGGAAACAATATGGACTTTTCTTCCAACAGAAGGTCCTGTGAAAATAATTACCTGCTTTTATAAAAGAGTGAAGAGTCACTGTCTTGTTACCTTCAATAAAAGGAAGTGGTTACTTTTCCCAGCTTTATTGGGATTCACCTACCCACTGCAGCACTTACTACTTGTCAAGCTACGTGCTGTACAATTTGCATAGGAAAAGTTGATGACAGTCTCTCAGAACAAACACCTTTCATGCTTTTTGCCTGGAAGCTGCAGCTTGTAGACACAAGTCAGAGTCAGGAGGGTGATTTGAGTTCAACCACACTGAGGAGCCCTTTGGGGGAGCCTAAGATGCAATGCTGCTGCAGTGCTAGCATTACATCAGTAATTCATTCCCTGGTTCCTGTTTAGCTCCTTCGCATCCTCAGTCCTGCTGTGGTCATTTTTGGATCTTCTATAATCAAGTGATTCATGCCATCTCCCAATTTCAGAGACTTCATCTGAATAATCTCTCAAAAATCAAGCTAAAATGAGAGAAATCTGATGTCAAGAAGGCAAAGAAAATATTTGAGTGTGTAATACACTGCCTTAGGGAACAGGCTGACAGTGTTGACAGGGTTTTGCCCATGTTACCCTCCCCAGGAGCCTGCTCCAGCCTTTCTGTACTCTGACAACTGGGGATGTTCCCTGAATTTCCAGCAGCAAGAACAAAGTGTCATTTACTTCATGTTCCTGTAGTTTCCTTAGGTCCTAGCAGAGCTCACCATCCACTGGCTATCACTGAGCTTCAGCAGACCTTGCAAGATAAATAAATATAGCTTCAGGAAGGCATGAGGAGCCCATAATTTGTGTATTAGAAACCTGAAATCAGGAATTGCTTTGCTGTTACTTTGAGCACTGGGTACCAGATCTTAACTTTAGTGAAGTTAAACACATGCAGGAAGACGATTCACTTGTAACAGCAGCCAAAGCCACATCATCCCAACACAGAATCCCTTGAATGCAGTGCAGATTTATGATTAATTTATGTTGCTGGTTTTGGCCCTAGACAGACAACTTAATATTATATAAATTCATTACTGAAGACTAGAGCAAAGAGCTGTGTATGTGGAGTAAAGTGCATGACCATTGGGATGGACAGCTTTAAAGCTTTGTTCATAAATGTAGAGTCATAAAGTGGCTCTGTTGCATTAAAGCTGCTGTGTAAATGTGAATGCTCCAGGATTTTACCTTCTGCTGCTCTGGCTTGAATATTTTACAATGAGAGAAGGACAGCAGAAAACCATACTCTGGGCTTGGAAAGCTATGACCTCTGTCAGATCAGTACATGCATTGCCACTTCTCCTGTATAGTCCTGGTTGCTTGGCCTCTTCTTTTGTCCTCACTCTTGTCCAGTAAAAAATCTTATTAAGTGATCAAAAAGCTTGATTATGAAAAAGGTGAAGAATGTCCAGAGGAATATACTGAGTTCAGAAAAACTCTAATTTAGGAGAAACTAGAAATGGATTTTAGACCTGTCATTAGCTCAGAGCTGGCTGAAACCATGGGGACTATTTGCAAGAAGTCCAGTTTTACTGCTCGTGTGGATGGCAGAGGGATTAGAAGGAGGAGCTGGGCAGAGCTGGGACTGTGACAGGAGATAATCTGTGTGAGCTGCCCCTTAGAGGGGCAAGACCCTGTGACTAATCCCCATCTGTGATCATCCCATCTGTGTGATCATATGGAGAACCTGTAGAGTGGGGCTCAGCTGTGCACCACTCACCTCTCTGTAAGTGGGTATCACATCCCTCTAGGCAGGAGGTACACCAGCTCTGAGAGTGAGAGAGAGCTCTGAGAGTGAGCTCTGAGAGAGAGCAGACAGGAGATGCGTATAGGTGTGTGCAGTGTGAGAACGGATCACAAATACACACAATTCTGTGGCTTTTTCTGTGCAGGAAGCTAAGAAGTTGAAAGGAAGGTGGAGGCAGCCAGATTGAAGACAGTCTACGCATACCCACATCGAGGTTGGTGAAATATCGTTTGAAAGGGGCAGAATTCAGGACAGACAGTTCCTGAGTTTCAAGAAACAGGACTAGAAAACTCAGGAGTAGCACGAGGCTAACCTTCTGGAAACAATTTTTTTGGTCATTTTCTTCAATGTTTTTGCTTCTTTATAAAATGGAGATATTATTCCCTTGGATGTTTTTTCTGACATCTGCCATCCTACTCTGTCTCCTTCTCAGCTCCCATCCCAGTCACCCACAGCGCAGAGCTTCCCAGAGCCTGTTGGAGAGGGGGAGCAGGAAATGGGCTCAGCCTCTGTATCCCCCTGATCACCAGTGGCACAGGAGCCACGGGTCATTGGACAGACGCTGGGAGCACCTAATTTCGAATGTGGCAATATTAACTTCTGCTTGCATAGTCCTCAGCATCACACATTATGATCAAACGCAACAGCTGACATGAGTGACTGGTTGTGCTGAGCACAGCCCAGAGAAGCTCAGACATCCCTAAACCCCAAATCCTCTTCCTCTTATCTTCTCCCCTTTGCCCACGGAACATCATCTCGTTCTGCTTCTTTGCTGCCGGCAAATCAAGGTGGGCAGTAGCTGTAAGTTCTCCCGTCTCCGTCGAGAGCTGGCAGAGCCCGTGCGTGGCAGAGCACTGCCGGGGCTCACAGGCCTCTCACAGCGCAGGGACCGGGAATCTCTCGCCTGCACTGCCCTCCGCGAGAGGCGCCCGCCCCGACACTGTCACCGCCCCCGCCCTGAGGGACAAGGTGCGGGGGCCGTGACATCGCTGGGCAGTGGCTCTGAGGCTCCCCGGGAACACGTCTGCTTTTCCCAGGCTGGCGGAACAGTGCGAGCACGGGGTTGGGAGGGTTTGGGGATGAAGGGGCAGAGGCAGCCGGACCCGGTACGGGAGAGCGCTGGGGACCGGAGCTGACCGAGTGGTCTGACAGCCGCCCCGGACTCCCGCCCGTAGCCTCAAAGCAGCCGAACACACCACCCGGCCAAACAATAAAACAACAATAATAATAATTTAAAAAAATTAAAAACCCCGAATGTATAAATAACTACCATCGGAAGCTACCCGTCCCGTTACGCTGCTGCCCGAGCCCCGCCGGGGAAGGGGAGGGGGAAGCAGCCCGGGACGCCCCCGTCCGCCTCCCCGGAAGGGGGGCGAGGGGCGGCGAGGCGGCCCCGCTCCGCCCCGCCCGGCGCTTTCTGTCCGCTCTCCCGCGCCGTACGGCCCGGCCGCGCCGGCTCCATCCGCTCCCAACTTTGTGGTGCGGGGCGCGGGCGGCACCGCCGCGCTGCCCTCAGCCGGGCCGCCCTCAGCGGGGCGCGGGCCCGGCCATGGCCGGCATCGGCATCGACCACTCCAAGCTGCCCGGAGTCAAGGAAGGTGCGGCTCACCCCGGCGCGGGGAGGAGGGGGCGCTGGACGGGACGGAGCGATGTGGGGGAAATGGGAGCGAGGCAGGGGAGAAACTGTTGGTTTGGGGTGGTTTTTCTTAAACGTTATTATTATACAATTTCCAGGCGCCGCTGCGGTTCGCGGCGCTGGCGGGGAGCCGGGTCAGCGGGAGGGGACGGGGCGCTTCGTGCTGCGGCCGTGGCCCCGGGGTGCCCCGGGCTGGCGCGGCTGTCCCGCTGTCGGTGCGGGGTGTCCGGCGGCCGCGCGGGTGGCGGGAGGGGACGAGAGGTGGAGGCCGGCGGCGAAGCAGCGGCAGTCGCTGGACAGAGAGCCGGTGGCGCTCTGCTGGCCCTTCTCCCGGCTCCCCTCCCCGGGCGAGCGGCGGGGGGCGGGCTGGCAGCGCCACTTCTCCCCGGGAGAAGACGAGGAGCGGCGCTGGGGGAGGGCGCAGCCCTTTGTCTGCGCCGGGGCCGAGGCCGGCGCAGCCGCCGCGCTCCCCCCTCCGCGCCCGGGCAGCCGTGCTGGGGCCGCCGGCCGGGGCCGAGCTCCCGCGGGGGGTGAGGCAGCCGGGGCACCCTGCGGGAGATGGACGAGCAGTGATGTCCGTCTGTCTGTCCCTCACGGTTACGGCTTGGCCGGGGTCGGAGGCTCCGCTCGGGCCGTTGGAAAAATGGAAGCAGAGCTGTGAATATCCACAGATCTGGCGATTTGAGGGGGACTGGTGATTTTGAGGCCCCGGTTATAAACACTTAACCTACCGGTTGTTACAAAGACTGGCCTGCGCTGAGCTTGGGAGCGCCAAGCAGCCGCTCCCGGCCCGCAGACCCCCCGTGCCCCCCTCGCTTTCAGGGGTCCCGCTGGCTTGGCCCGTGCTCAGAGCACGGATTCACCTTCTGTCGGGCCGGGCTGGCCTCGGCTTCCCTGTTAGCACAGTGTCTGCCTCACACGTGTGCCTTTGAGCTCAATTAAACGTGCCCTGGAGCTGCTTTGAGTTTAGAAAGCTTTGTGGGAGATAGTTTGTTCTTTCTGACAGTGATTTGTGATATAAACCAGTAGAAGCTCTGTCATAATCAAGTTAGTTTAGATTTACTCTCTAGCAATAGAGAGCAATGGTTTCCTGCCTGAAAGAAACCAAACTTCCTTAAAATTGTTTCTCTTGCCACTGGTCATTTTTTTTTCCAAATTTCAGTTCTTACAAAACAGTAGTTGTGAATTTGATGATTTAGCCGGCCGAGAGTAGAAAACCTATTTCTGTGCAGGCAGCTGGGGGTTCCTTTTGACCTCCTGTCATCCTTTAATGCCTCACTTAGTGTTACTGGAACAAAAGCTGAAGCTGACGTTGTAAGGGTTAATGTTCGTCCTATTAAGTCATTAGCAGAACCGTTATTGGCCATTTTAGTGTGGTCAAGATCTCACCCTTAGAGTCTGTCCACACATGGTTGGTTACTCTAGAAAATTAATCCAATTAACCTTTCCAGTGGGTTGATTAAAGCGAATTAAATCCCCGTGTAGATGCTCATATTTACAATTTAAGTAGGCTGAATTTGATTTGCCTTTATTAATTTTGGAATTGAACTAACTGGACTCAGCTAAGGTCGTTTACATGCTGAATGAAAGTACACTTACAAGGTTACAGTGTAACTGAACCAGTTCATAGGAAATTTGCCCCTATGGTATAGTGTGGATTAAGCTTCGAGAGTGTCCTGTTACTACGATCTGTTGTTACTTGATAGCAATGGGATTAAAGCAGTGTGCCAGAGCAACGTGCAAAGTAGATGAGGTTTGAGCCATGTTGTGCAAAGCCTCAGGCATGTGTCACACTTTTAGTTTAATGGCATCACTTGTTTTTGTTTTGGAAAGTGTTGAGACTGAGCTATGTTTTGGATTAGGTCTTTTCGTGCTCTGTGTCAGTGCCAGCCAAGGAAAGAAATGCATTGCCTGCCGTACCGAGGGAAATATTTATTGTTCCTGATAGAGAAATCACTGTAGATCTTTCTGGAAAAAGCATTCCCTTTCTTTGTTCGGGGAAAAGGTCGGCTTAGTAATTCATTAACAATGAAAAACAACCTTTTGGTTTGAGTACTTTGTTCTTCACCAGCTCTGCTTTGGGAGAAGAGGTGTTCTGTCCAGATTCTCCCTGTCTGCAGATAGCCAGGACTGCTGAAAGACAGCGTCATCCTCCTCTTCTGGAGTGATTTCAAAAGCTCTTCTAAAAGTGGGATCATTTCAGTGTAGCGATGGCAGTGAAAATCTGATAACTGTAGCTAGGTGCTGCAGGAGGTCTTGCTTCTTGTGTTTACTTTCCTCTTTTATCTCTAAAACCATTTGTATAAGCTGAAGGCCTGGTGTGGATGTCATTTTGCTGGTGAAAACCGCTTCAGCTGGTCCAGTTTATTTTGTGGGCAGGGGTTTACTGGTGTAAAATATACCCTCAAAACACATTTTTTCCTAGTATAAACTACACCTTGCTGCTGCAGCCTGGTGTTACAGACACATTTTTCCATGAGTAGTAGAGTGGCTCTGACCTCTGTGGTCAGTAAACCTCTTGTAAGTTATTTATTGAAGGTTTTGGGGTTGGCTGCAATCTGTGGCCTGTGCTTCTCTGCCTGCATTTCTATTCATCTCCCAAGTGTCTGTGACATATTTGCTTTTCACAAAGCAGCTTTTGCTGTTTGCTCTTTTGACCTACCTCAGGAGATTGCTCAGCTTTGTGTGCGTAGATCTTTTTTACTAGGGGTCTCATTTGTGAATCTTTTGGTGATAAAAACAGCCTAGAAACATCATTTTGATTAGCTACTTGTAAAGCAAATAAAACTATCTTGGGCTCTGCTTGATCTCTAACTACCTCTCATCTCTTGTGACCTGATGCATTACTAGGAGTTGTGTTTGGGAAGGGCTCCACCCTCTTTTGGCTGCCTTCTGTGAGTGAGCCCTTGGACATGAGAGACGTTTCTGGCTGCATGCAGGCAGGCTGTGCTGCACAGGAGTTGTGCAAGCCATACCCCTCTCTGGAGGATGTACCTGTGGTCCTGTCTGCTGTTGCCTTTCCAAAGGTCTGAGGCAACATCTTTGTGAAGGGAATGCCTGTCTGCTCAGGCTGAGGCTCAGTCCCTCATCCACTGCAGTCTCCAAGAGCCATCAGTTGTTGGTAGTAGCAGAAAAAACCCAGGCCTGGGCATTCTCCCAGGGGCTCCTCATCTTCCTGCCAGTTTGAATCCTCTGTGAGGAGAGAAACGGGAGAGGTGAGGCAGGGGGTACTCTAAACTCTGCCCCAGTAGTGTGCAGCTCTAGAGAACTGTGGAAACTTGCAGTGGGTAAAGTGTTTTTATTGAATTTTAATTTTAGTAGTACTGTAAAGAAATGCAAGGGCGGCTGATGATTAGAACTGACCCTGCCACTAGTGTCTGGAGCTCCAGCCTTGACAAAGGCTGATTGTGGCACCTGTGCATGGAGAGATGCAACAATGCTCACACTGCTTTCTACTCTTTGTTCAGCACCTCACTTTTGGGAGCTCCTGAGCTGTACATTCAAATGCTGCTGGTTGTAATCTGCTGCCCGAGAGGCCAGTATCCCAAATGTGGTAATAAAAGATACAGCTCTGACTGTGACCTTGGGGAAACAGGAAGAGCTTGAACATTTTTTGTGTTGGCGAGGGGGGACAGGCAGTCTGGCTGGCTCTCTTTTGCCTTAGCATAAATTGAATAAAAGTTTGCTGTTAGCATCAGTCTTCCTCTTCCTCCCAGCTACAGACCTTTCTGCTGACCTCTGCAGCTTAACATGACCTCTGCTGAGACTCCTGCAATGAAAACCTCCTGGCTACTGACCCTCCAAGTGACTGGGGAGGGGGATGAGGTCTGAGGTGCAATGTGTCAGGCTTCTATGGAACACAGTGAGGTTATTGGCTTATAATGAGGCCTTTGGTACCTGTCTGTGCTCAGCAGCATGACAGTGGACAAGAGAAATTTGGTGTCTGTCAGAGATGGAAGAGGATTGAGGAAGTGTGAATAGCTGAGGTGTCTCATCATGGTGTCTGATGAGGAAAGATTCCGCTTAGGGGCTTTTCAGGGGAATGGTTTTGAGGGATGAGCTGTCAGCTGTATTCATCTGAAGGAAGCATTGGCCTTTAACTGGATTAGTATAATCAGGGCAACAATTTTGAGAGCAGCTGAGGGTCAGCTGGGTCATTGTGAAGCCACCTGCCCTATGCCCTTTGGCTCCAGTTGGGATTTTTCCTTGCAGCATCATGATTTTCTGCTTTGTGACTTCCTTGTTTAAGGGCCCTGAGAAATTCAGGCAAGATGGATGGCTTGAGGGCAGCGGGGAGGTGGAGAGTGATGGGACATAGACACAGGTCACTGGTTGACATCCAGCTCTTCTGGGTAATAGGAGATCTGTTTTTCCAGCATGCATGACTTCAGTAACTGAGGCTGTGGCACTCATTTCACTTTTGGTTAAAGCTGGGTGAAAGTTTTATTATGCATTCAGTGGTTCTGGGTTTGCAGTGCTTGGCAGAGATGGGCAGCATTAGCATATTTCATGTTCTTGGCTCTGAAAGGCAGCTGAACAAGCAGGTCTGCCTCCTCCCATCCCTAAATCCTTAACACTTGTCTTCTCTGAGCTGCTGTGGAGGTTGTACTGAGGTAAAAAGATTGCTCGAAAAGCTTTGGCAGAAAGACACTCAAAGACTCCTGTTGATGCTTTTTGCAGAGATGTTTCCTTGGCTTCTGGCAGATTTTTGGATGGGGATAAGAGGGGACACAGCCTATTTTTGCACTGGTTCCTGGGGATGCAGGGATAGCAGTGGGGGTTTTCTCGCGTTTACAATACGACATCGACATCGTGGCATCATCCGTCACCCATTGCTGGTCTCTGAATACTGCTCCCGACTGAGCAGTGTGTTTAGGGTCAGCACGGGCCTCTGTTTAATCTTTCATTTCCTGTGGCCATGGAAAACATCAGAGGATGCCAGGCAGGAGTTGGAGATGGCTGCTGCAAGGAGCAGGAAAGGACAGTTCTGCTCTCTCTGGTGCAAGAAAAACTCCACATTGTTGTTGGAAAAACAATGGGATATGCCTTGGAGCTGTGTGAAACTTCTGTTTTGCTGGAATAATCTTTCTTTTTCTTGCTTGGAGTCATCCAGTTCACATGAATGTGCTGATATATAGGACAAAGCGACAAGTTCCCTGCCTGCTTCCTTCTCCCCTTTCCAGAGTGTCCCCAGCTGGTTGGCTTCCTGCTCCTTCACTGCAACTCCAGTGTAGTGCTGATTTGAAGGCTGAAGGACTGAGGAAGGAGTTTGGTCTGTTGGTGAAACTGCCTTAAAACTTGAAAAGCTTTAGGTCCCTTTTCTGGCATGGCACTCGACTGGCTGCTGGCTTGACCTTCAGCTGTTCTCCAAGAAGGTGATAACGACAGCTGCTGTTCTGCTGCTGGTTGGCTCCATTGCAGGGACCAAAGGGCATGTTTGCTGGACATTTCCACCGGGAAAGCTGCTGTCTCCCTGGAGGCTGACGTGTGTCAGCGATGCTCTCTGTTCACCTTACAGCACTGGCTTTTCCACAGAACATGTATAGGACTTTGTGAAGGTCCCTTGACACTTCATTTATATTTCCTTTTTAAGAAGTAGAAATTGGAGCCTTCCTGCTGTTTTCTTTCTCAGTACTTGAAAAGATACTCAGCTCGCTGAGTGAGTGTTGTGTGGCCTTGACACCATACAGCTGCTGGGATCAACTTTTAGCAGGGCTGGGAGGAGAATAGGAGAGTGCAGCATCAGGCTGGCTGTGTAAGGGATGCAAGATAGTGCTGTTGTAAACCTTGCCTTGAGCAAAGGGGATCAGTTAAGCCTTAGTGCTCATAAAATTTACTCTGTAACCCCAGGCACCCCGTGAATTAAGCTTGCCAGAAGTGTTACTCTTCCTGGGGAGAAATGTGTAGATGAAAGCCTGCTCAGAGCCTAGCACAGCACATCTACAAGTGCCAGATTATTTTGTGTCAGGCTCCTGAGGCTCAACTGATGGTTATTTTAATTGCACACCAACCCATGATGTCACCACCACAATGCTATGTCAGCCAAACTAAAATAGTGAGATCTTTTTGTCTTTGGCCTGGCTTGGTAGAGGTTTGGTTTGTGTGCTCTTGGTCGCTCTGCCCTGCATTAGGTGCTCTTCAGGACTGAAAGTCAGAGTGGGTTTGTAAATGAGTCACTTTTCTTCACTTCTCTTTTCAAAAGAGGTGTAACAAGCCATGTGCAGTAAAACTGAGTTCCTGTGTGCATTTTTGTTCATCCTTTCCTGAGCCCTTTTGCTGAACCAGAACTTGGTAGCTGGAGGAGTCAGCTCTAAGGGGAAGTGTTACGTGGGCTCAGTATGTGGTGTTCAATAAGTGATGACAAAGGGGAAAAGGACATAAGTGAGGAAATATTTGAAAACACTGAGACACAGACGTTCCATAAGGACACTGACAGGAATGACATGAGAAGTCATGGGGCAAAAAGGAGGAAGGAAGTTTATGCAAACAGGAATATTTCCTGGCAGTGAGAAAGCAGGAGTTTTAATTCCATTCTGCATAATATGTGTAACGTTGGCTCTTTACATCCAGACAGAACAAGAGGCTGGAGCGTGCTCTGGTTGGAAATGGTCCTTGCAGAGAGGCTGTTGCCACTGCCTTGGCACATGGGTTGGGTTAATGCTGATCTCCTCAGGGCAGCCTCCCCTGGTGTGGATGGAAAGCTTCTGCATCTCTACACAATGACTTTGTCCTGCAAAAGCAGCTTGTTATATCTATCTGTTCTGGATACACCAAACATTAGTTGTAGCATCCTGGTGCAATGAAGTGGCCTCTCCCTCTGCTCTGGTGTTAGTTTTATTATTGGGGTGCTGGCTGGTGGGATGGGAGGGATTTATGACCTAAATTCACCAGCAGCTCATGGAGCCTTTGGCAGTGCTGCTGAGGTGAGGTGGTGGAGCACAGCATGGAGAAGGCCTGGGAATTTTCCAAGCCACCAGGGTGTTGGCTGTTTTCATGGCAGGCAGAGAGCTGTGCTGCTCACAGGCTGTGCTCTCCTGCAGGCCCATCTGCTTGGCGCCAGGTTTCCGAAGGAAGTTGGTGTTGGGAAGAGGCTGGGCTCTCCTGACCTTCATTGCAGTGCTGGAAGGACTGACTCCTTGGCTAGGGCTGCAGAGCCCTGCCTGGATTCCACACATCCCTGATACAAGGTGGAAAAAGCAGCTTTGTCTCCAGCTCAGTGCTCAGTCACGTGGTATTCCAGGCAGCTGGCATTGCCTGCAGCATCAACTCTGGCTGTGTAACAGGTGAACTTAACTTGGTCCTGATTTAACTGTTATTCTTTTCACTTTTTCTTTTTTTAAGAAGCTATAAGTATGTAATATCACCGGAAGATGATACAGTTCCCAAAGCAAAAAAATTGCCTTTACTGACCAGAAGCTCATTTAGTGCTCTCGGAGAAGAGAAAAGGCTGCCAGCCTGCTTCTTCCTCATGCTTTGCAATGCATATGAACAGTGGGCTCAGATGCCTGAAAGCAGGTTATTTCAGAGTGATACAGGGAGCTCTGCCTCCCTGTCCATCTGGCCTCAGAAGCCAGAGACTTATTCTTACCCTTGTATGCCAGTATTTTTAATCTGTAGTTGTATTTAAGGCAGTGTGCCAGCACAAGGCTGTGACAGGAAAGGGAACATGTATTGTTAGTTCTGCAGCTTTACTGATTTGTGACTTGTAGATGGATGTGGAATTTTGACTGATCTGGAGCCAGCTTTGGTACTTTGTGTTCCCCAGAGCTGACTAATAATTCTGGAGAACTTAAACACAGGAAGCAAGGGGGGAGAGGGGATAGTACCCGTGAGGAGCTGGTGGAGCAGAGGAAAAGGGTTTTAAGACAAACCAACAGCCTTGGTTAGTTAGGTAGAGGATAGTTGTTCTTGCAGAACAGCTTTGCAGTGCTGGCAGCAGCTGAACAGATGGCAGACAGGAGTCTTTGCTTGCATCCTAGCAGCCACCTTGCTAGGGAAAAGGAAGCTGATGGGAATCTGTGCAAGAATTGGAGCTTGACTGCAAGATTAGTTCAGATACCTTCAGCTTCAAATGCAGCAGCTGGCAGGGTTTCCATCAAGGCTGGGAGGCTGCTCAGAGGCTCATCCTGCTGGAGCTTTGCTTCTCTTGGTATCTGATGTGGAGGAATAAAACCTGACTGGTTTGCACGTGCACTGACACTATGGTGTGTCCTTTCAGCTACAGCTCTGGTTTAGCTACAAGCCATGGAGCAGTCTCAGGGTTGGTTCTAGTCGTCCAAAGGCTGAAGAGAAAGTGGCATCTCTGGGGACTCTTTATTCTGCTTGTTTTTTCCAGAGGTTATTGTTTCTCTGTACAACTGCAGGTCACTGTCATGTAAAACCACACTGTGGGGTTTAGAGAGGAACTTGAACCTTTTTTTGGCACTTGGTAGCTTCTGTGTAGGTGTGAGGTTTCCAGCAGTCAGCCTTTTGTAAGCAATCACCAAACTGAGTCAAGGCATGAAGTTGTACCAGAGGGGCATTTAGACCTCCCTTTTTGCATCCTGTCTCCCTTGTATTTTGCTGCATTATCTTTCAGGATTAAGCTAGAGGAGAACCCTGTGATAGCTGACACTCTGCATTATCTCTGCTCTCAGCTGCCTCTTTGGAGCTGCTGTGTGAGGTTATTCACCACAGCGTGAGGGCTGAGAAATGCTGGTGAAGTCTTTGCAATCCAGGGTGCCATGGCTCCTGAAAGCCACCCTGAACCACAAAGTGGGCCTGCCAGCTCTCTGCAGAGAAACTGCTGAACTGAACAGGGGGTTTAGCTGTGCATTCATCAGAGAACGGAAGTTTTGCCTATCTGGGGAACTTAGTGTGTTATTTATCAGAGAACAGAAATTTTGCATATCTGGGAAACTCAATGTGTCCTTCTGAAAGTTTTGTGTGGTGTAAAATTGGCTAAAATGCTGAAATAAAAGCTTCATTAAACAGATAAAACAACAGAATACAGTGATTGCCATTGGAGATGGGTGTGGGGTAAGGGAGTGTACATACAGTGCAAATCTCTTGAGATGCAAGCTCCATGCCCCAGCAGTTTTCTGAGTAGGTGGCTGTTTTGAGTTGCACTTGATAAGAGACTTTTTCTAATCCCCCTCCCTTACACCGATTTAAATGAGTGGTGTTGGACTTAATGCTGAAGGTGCCATGACATTCTGTCTGCAAAAGAAACAAAAAAACCTTCCAGAAAAGGGGTATCATATGATCCATGGGCCACAGCTAAAGGCGTTTCTTACAGCTACAGTGGTGCTCAGGGGGCCTGTGTGGGCCAGGGATTTTGACCTCTCCTGGTGAAGGCAACTCCTGCCCTGCTCTCCAGTGATGTGTATGGTAGCTTGCCCTTGGGCTAAGTGAGGGTAAAGCACATCTGTTGGAGTCAAGTGTTGTTTGTTTTGCTGTGGTCCATGGCTGGGAGGTAGTGGTTAAAACTGACTTCTAGGAAAACTTCTCCCTGCCTTTATTGTTCGTTGTTCCTTTTGCAGAAGTGGTATTAGCTGAGTCAGCTGAAGCTGTGTCAAATGCTGGAGAGGATGAACTACACAAACAGCTTTTGTTCTCGCTGATGATTGAGATTATCTTCTTCCATACACAGACTCAGTTACAATCTCAGATGTTGTGAGTAAAGTGTTTGGCTGCCTGAGGTCTGCTCTTTGACTATGGTGTCAAACAAGCCTAGCCATCCCTGACAAGTATACCTGCCTTGAAGTTTTTGTAGTTGTCCACCTGGGTGTTGCTGGTAGGTCCACAGTGCAATGGCTGAGCTCACTGGTGATCTTTTGGATGTAGGCAGTTTGGGACAGGTAGATGGACATTGGGGCAGTCAAGAAATTTTTATGGAGATGAGTGTTCTGAGCCTGCCAGGTAACGACTTGCAGACGTTAACACGTATTATCTATCTGCTCTCTGCTGTTAAGTGTTAATATATTCTGTGTGTTGAGCCCCTGCAATAGAAAGCAGCAGCTGTAACAGCAATGTTGGCTGTAGGACCTGGGAGTATCGGACAGTTCTTGTGACTCAGGGTACTCTATGTCCCAGAGTGTTGGGGACCCAACTGGACATGGCTGAAAAGGGTGAATTTTCAAAGCATGGATATCATTACTTCTTAAGGCTTAGTGCCATTTTTAGGTACCTCTGAAAGTCTTGGCACAGAGTGGCTGGAAAGCTGCCCAGTGGAAAAGGACCTGGGGGTGCTGAGTATGCTAAGTATGAGCCAGTGTGTGCCCAGAAGGCCAGTGCCATCCTGGCCTGGATCAGCAATGTTGTGGCCAGTGACTGTCACTCTGTACTGAGCACTGGTGAGGCCACAGCTCGAATCCTGTGCTCAGTTCTGGGCCCCTCACTACAACATGGACACTGAGGTGCTGAATGAGTCCAGAGAAAGGCAGTGAAGCTGAGAAGGGTCTGGAGCACAAGTCCTTGAGGAGCTGGGGGTGTTTAGCCTGGAGAAGAGGAGGCTCAGGGGAGCCCTTACTGCTCTCTACGAGTCCTTGGCAGGAGGTTGCAGCCAGGTGGCCATTGGCCTCTTCTTCCAAGTACCAAGTGATAGGACAAGAGGAATTGGCCCAAGTTCTGTCAGTTTATATTGGACGTTAAAAAAACCCCATGTTCAGCATAAGGATGACCAGTGGTCAAAACTGGAAAGTATTTGGGTCCATTCTAGGAGATACTAAAAAATGTATATATGTGACACTAAGGGGTATGCTTTAGTGCTGCACTTGGCAGTGCCAGATCAGTGGTTGTACTTGATAACTTAATGTTTTTTTCAACCTAAGTTATTCTAAGATTTTGTGATTGAAATGCACCAATTCAGCATTTTCTTCTGGAAGTCAAAGAGATGGTCTTTAATATTCTCAGCTTATGGGTTGTGTTTTAAACTTTGGGAATACGAAGACTTGGTCTTATTTAGAGACATTACAGATGAAACCAGGTAGGGTGGAATTATCCAGTGATGAAAAACATGGCAGCCTTCTGTAGAAAAGCAGAATGATAAATTTTATCAGATTTTGTGGCTGGGGCTTGCTCAAAGGATAACCTTTTGAGGTGCCTTGTGCTATTTTTCCACTATCTTGAGTTTCTCCAGCTTCCTGTTTACACTGCAAGCACATCACCTTCTGCTTTGAGGTCTTCAGCAGATACTCTCTCAGCTTTTGGTCTGTGGTACAATGTGCAGGCTTCTTTACAGAAGTGAGACTGCCAAACTTTGTGAATCTTGATGATTTCTGTTCCAAGGCAGGTTAAAAAATATAATTAAGTTCTGGGGGTTTGATTCCAAAATGCATACAGGCTTCCTTCTTAAAGCATTATTAGGTAGGTGAGAGCTTAATTTGAAGAATGGTCCACACAGAGCACAAAAATCTCATGGCCTTGACCTCAAGGCATTTAGTTTAGAGCAGAGAGGATAACCTCCTTCCCAAATCCCAAGATGTTCTTAGCTTCCAGGCCAAGACTGCTAGTAAAAAAAACCATGGTGGTTTGGCGATTTATTTTTTTTAATTATTATGAAATGTTTACATTTTTGAGAATTAGGCTGAGACCCCTCAGCTTGGTTCCCCATGGAGTCACCCAGTCTCCTTGTGCTGCCTCATAGCTCCCAGCTATGTGTGATGCTCTGGTGCTGTGGCTGAAGAGCAGAAATTGTTCCATTTCGCAAGCTGCCCAGACCTGCCCTCTGTCTGGGATCCACCTTCTCCCTGCATGATTTTCTGATTTCCTTGGCATGGTGGGGTCCGGTGAGCAAGGCCCTAGGAATGTCATCCGTGTAACTGCAGCAGCCAGACATGTCCTAGCCAGCCTCTGTCAGCACCCACCTGTGGTAGCAGGAGCTCGAGTATCTCCTGGTGTGATGGGAGAGGCAGAGCAGAATTGCTGAGGCTGGGCCATGGATCTCACAGAGCAGCTTTGCTGGGGCTGGGAAGGAAACCTCCTAGTTGCATGTTTTATCTGGAAGCTGCCCTCAGAGCAGCCCCTCACCTCCAGCTGGGTGGCTACTTGGTCAGGTTGGCTTTGTTTCAGGCAGATAATTAGCAGATTTTGAAGGCTTATCTGGCTTGGAGTGGCCTGACCAGTCCCTGCTGGTAAGAGTCTCTAAGAGATCCCAACTTGCTTTCTAATCTGCAGGAATCTATCAGGCATCCTCCTGTGATTGCTGGCTTGTAAAAGGCTGCATTTGCTGCTTGCCATTAATTTATCAGCTCTGTAGGCCCTAAAAATGATTTTTAGTTGATGATACTGCTCTTTCATGTTACTTTTGTTTTTCCTCTCCCTCCTGTCCTTTAGATTAGAATTCAAGAACTGCAGATGCTCTAAACTAAGCATGACTCATACCTAGTTTATTTTGTGAATTACCCAGCACACAATGCTGTCGGGAAAATGCTGGGAGTGGAGGGGTGGGGAGCAAGAGATGGTTTTTAAGACCCAGAAGGAAGTGCTTGGAACATACATCTGTGGTCCCTGGGTCATTGAACTGGCCCCTATCCTGGACATGTTATATGGGCCACATGAACCAAGGGGGCCCTTGGGACCTACAGTGGATGTCAAAACATGATCTAAGACTTCAGGCAGAAGTGAGAGAGATGTTTTGCTGTGAAACTTGCTTGAAAAGTCAGTAGGGGCTGACCTCTTATTGAGACAGTGTGCCACAGCACCCATTCCTGGGTGTTACCTACCTCTTTGTCACACACCTGTGTATCACTAACATCTTCTAAGGCTGCCTTCGCTCCTCTCTTGTGGTTACCTCAATCTGTTTGAAGCAGTTTGGGGTGTTAAAAATGCTGAGCTGTGGAACTGAGGTAATGCTGGAGAAAGTGAGATGGGTGGCAGAATATAAAATGGAAGAGGTTATTTCATGAAATTTTGCTGAGCTGTTGTACCTAGGGACTTTCTGATGTCATCCATAAAGGCAGGGCTGCAGCCACGTTTCCAAGAGCCTCAGATGTACCAATGCACAAAAAGGCATATTTCTAGTGAGAACTACTAGAGGAGAAGACCTGTGCTTGGAGCTTGCAGAGAGGCTCTCGAGGATTCCTCAAGACAAGTGAGCTCCCTCTTCAATGCATGGATTTTGGATCCTACCACTGCTAAGGGTGATGCTTCTGCCCTCGTCGTCCCCAGCTGGCACCTCTGCTGGCCATAGCAGCCACGGGGATTCCTGGGCAGGCATTTCTTTATTAACAGCTGTGTCAGAGTGTATTCTTGGTTTGCTACCTGCTGTGCCAAGGTAGATTGGCTTAATCAGACTATGGTAAACCTGTTGTGAATGTTCCACGCTTCGCTGGATTTGCCAATTGTAGCTGCTCTGATTGCCCCTTGCTGCTTGTTTGACTGCCTGGTGGCTGCCAGCCAGGGCCCAGGGATGGGAAGTCAAGTTAATTTGAAACAGTGAGGGTAATATTAATCTCACCTTTCATTTTTTAGACATACAGTTAGGCAGCAAGGAAATTGATTTATTTTCCCTTAAATACAAAGCCTCTCAGAGAGGAGAAATTGAGTTCGTTGTCATTGGGGCCGTCCTATTTCTCAGCATAAACCCAGTGTACATAATACCTAGTAATGATTGTGCTGTACCCTGCTGAGACTGGGCAGGGAATAAGAAATAGTGCTGATGAAACTTCATTTCAGATCATGCCTGGCCGGTCCACATCTCCAGTTATTTCATAGTTGACTCATTGTTGGATGTGAGTCTTCAAGGACTGGTTTCCTTGGCCTCGCTTGCAGCTGCTGTCATACTTGGCTCGGTGCCATGGGTACTGGGCCTAGTGAGGGAATGCTCTGCACTGCCATCACCCCCAAATCTGCTAGGGAGGTGCAGGTGTCCCCATCCTTTGCCACCTGGCTGTCTGACAGTGTTTCGTTGTGTTCATAATGGGATGTTCTCATCTTCCTTAGCACGTTGTTCTCAGGCTGACGGGACTTGAGAATAATGTGCTCAGATGAGTTGGAGGCAGCCAGCCCAGCCAAGTTTCTGACAGTGACGAAAGGTCTTCTTGTGCTGCCTGCCCTGCCAGCAGCCACAGCAGCACAAAGAGAGGGCTGTGTGCTCAAGCTGTCTGTTTGGGTTTGTAACAGGACTGTGTGTGTGCAGCCAAATGGGTTCTTCAGCAATGCTCAAATAATTCCAAATGTGTGAATAAACCCAAGGCTTTTTGCTGCCCCACCAGTCTGCTCCATGCTATGTCTGTGCTCTGTGAGATGGGAGCACCAGGGAACCCAGACACTGAGAAGCTTCCAGTGTGCATATCACTGGTAACTGTCCAGCTTCCCTTTCTCTGTACTGGACCTTGGTGGGTCAATATCACTGGTTTAAGACCCAGCCCTGCAACTTGGTAGCTCACTCCAGGGCAGCGTCGCCACTCGCTTTGTCAGCGTTGTGTGGATGCGGGACAGGCGGTGGCAGGGCACAGCCTCACGTCTGGGTGCTGTGGCCATGTTAGGGATGGCACTGGACCTAGGTGGCTTTGGGTCAGGAGCTGGAAATTGCACCAGGGAAGGTGGTACTCTGGCCTATATGTGCTTCTTGGCCCAGGCACTGAGCTTCAAAACAACCTAAACAGGAGCCTTTGTCCCTGCTTTACATCTGTGACATCCAGCAGCTTTCAGCTGTTGCCTGTAAGAACTGAGAATTTGAGGAGTTTGTTTTGCTTGTTTGTTTGGAGACTCATTAACTACTTCCAACACTTCTCTGGAGGAGCAGCTAGAAGAAGCAGGCCTGTCTATGCAACACAAGTCTATATGGACTTCGCCTTTTTATTTTGAGCCCATGCTTTCTTTAGGAAGTCTTTTGTGGCCTGTAAATCCATAAGGGTTAAACAACCATTGCTGCATTGTAGGAAAAAAGTTCAGTGATAGAGATGAGACTTTTCTGGGGTTGGTGCAAGGCTGTCAAAAGACAAGGAGCAGTGTCCTCCCACTCTCTTGCCCGTGTGCCAAGCATGTTTCTGTAACGTGTATTTTTCCAAACAGAGAAGTGTGTCTGGGTGTGGGTAGAATGGAGTAAAAAAAACAAAACTAGAGCCATGCTTGTGTGCCTCTCTGGGGAGGATGGAGCAAAGGTCTGCCAGCACCATCAGCACCGTGGCTGACTGACAAGTCAGAGCTCTTGAATACCACAGGGATCAGAGAAGTGTGTGAGCCTGTGCAGGATGGGTTTGGGAAGGGCTAGGATGTACTTTTTTAAGCATTTCTTGTAGCAGTGATCCTTATGCAAAGAAATGTGTAGCTCTGAAATGTTCATCCTTGGTCCTGTGCTGCTTGCCTTGTCTTGCTGGTACAGCTGTTCAGGCAGCTGTGCTGTGGACTTGCTCAGAGACCTATGGCAGTTAAAAGTAACACTTCCCTCCTATCCTCCCAATTCTCTTTTTTGTTTATGTGTTTTTTAAACAGTCAAGAGCAAGTGCTGCTTCTTGAATACATGGCAGTAATAACAAGTCCTAGATTTGGGCAGACTGGCTCTGTGCTGAGGTGTCTTCGATTAGCTCTGAACTCATGGTAAGGCTCAAACCTCTGAGTTGGATGTGTCCTTCCAGCAAGCCGGATGATGCTTCTTGTGAGCAGAAGGTGGTTGTTCCACAATCATTCTAGGAAGCTTAAGTAGTGTTAGGGATCACAGAATTAGTCTCTAGGGCAAGATTCCCTTGCCATATCCTGTAAAAAGCATGTGTTTGTGACCATCAAGCACTCTGGGTTTGTCACCTGTGAGTAGCACTGCTGCCTGTGACTCAGCTGTGGCTTTTCCAGATCTGTGGCTCAAGGCAGTGTTTCTTTCTTTGTAGAGAAATGGCCACTGGAAGCATTTCAATGCTATTGAATTTCATATCATCCTTCCTTTTTTAAAAGAAGTTGCAATGAAAAGAAGCAACAACAAAACCTTAATTACACCACCCAGATTTGTTCATGCGTAAAGTGGGCCACTGTGGGATCATATAACTATAACCTTTGTCCTCATCTCCACCCTGCTGCGTGTCACTGTCCTTCTCTGAAGTGTTGCTCTGGCTGTTCGGAGCTCTTGTCATCTTAAAACACCCTTCAGTGCATACTGAACCAAAATTTCCATTGAATGTAGTAAAGCATTATCTGATCTCTTGGTACAGACAACTAGAAACTCTTCCAGATACTTTGTGAGGATACATGGGTGTGGAGTAACTTCTTGATGCTTCTCTAGTGGAGCACGTGCATCTATGAGAGAAGGGAAGGCTTGTGGGATTGTGGCTTGGGAAAACGTAGCTACTTCCTCCTTTCCTTTGTGGTGATGGAAGTCTTTTATCTTTTCTGACTCTGAACCCTTTCATAAACAGAATCCTCTTAAATTCCCCTTGTACTTTTGATGCATTCTGGGGATTGTGGGGTTATTTTCAGTTTATCTTTTAGGCTATGCCTGTGCTCTGCTAAAGAGAAAACTTGGTCTTCCTCAGAGGTTTTGCCGGTGGAGTGCAGCAGGAGTTTTTACTTCCTTCTGTGGCTTCAGAAGCACCTTGTACTTCTCTGTGATATATTTCAAGTGGGAGATATTCCCCTCTATGAGTGCTGTTAAGCTTCTTAGCTTGTCACACTGAGGGAAAAATAAATGACAGACCTCTCTAGTGTATATTTTTTTGTACTGCTGCCTTAAACTCCCCTCAAAGCAGGCAGAAATCCCAGGTCTGGCAGATGTGTGAAAAAGGGCCCCATCCTGCAGTCTGGGGGGACAGGTCACTATCTATCTCTGGCTCATAGAGAAGCTGATGTGAATCTGCCTCCAAAAGGCTGAGCCTGATGCTGTGTGTCTGTCCCTGTCCCAGTACATATGTGGCTTGTGTTTTGTTGCCCTACTGCCTATCATAACAAGCTAAAAATATATTCTGGTGTTTTTCTACACTTTAGGTAGAGCATTCCTTTGAAAGTTCAAGTGGGAAAGTGGTAGGCATTGGCAAAAGTCTGCTGCTTTTAAACTGGTGCCCAAGAGAGTTTGTCTGTTTCCCATTTCACTCATCTCAAGGTCATTTTCAGCATCTTTTGAAGAAGCTGTACTTACCCCTGCCCGTAATGCTGCAGTCGATCCCATATCTGGGTTCTAGGTGCAAATCCAGCATCTGCACTTTGGACATTCAGTGAAGCTTACGAGAAACAACTGAAAATGATGCCTGAGCTGGTAGAAGTGCCTTGCAGTGAGAGCCATGGAGCTCAGTCTCCTCGGCTTTGGAGAGGTGCCCGTGTGCATGTACCCTTTGTGCCATGAAAATGCTATTCTCAGACTCTTTAACCTGGCACAGAAAGTCACAGTAAACACAAATGCTTGTCCTTAGTTTTAGCTGAATGCAGTCAGTGTGGGCATTGGTATAAATATGTAATACATGATCTGTTTGAATGAATGCAGAGATTTGTATGTAAGGTCTGATCCAGTGGTAGAATGGACTGTTCTGTTCTTGAAATGGAGGTCGAGGGGAGAGTGGAGAAGGCATTTTATGCCAACAGGGACAAAGAAATAAATGCACACAGAAATAGCCATGATGACAGAAGGGAAAAAAACCCACAATTCCAGACCTTGGCTGGTAGAAAGTGTGTCAGAAGTCCATATGTCTCTGTGCTCCCCTGACTGCCATAGCTCGTTTGATGCTTTTTTGTTTGATTTTGGTTTTTCTGGTGCTAATTCTCTTTACTTTGTTTCCCTGTTCAGTATGTCGAGACTTCGCTATTCTGGAAGATCACACCTTGGCCCATAACTTACAGGAACAAGAGAGTAAGTAGCAACAGATCTTCAGAACAAACTGAAACAAGCTTGTCCCAATAGATATCTGGCTTTATTTGATTTTGCCAGGAAAAATGCTTCCTGCTTTTATTTAATTTTTTTCCTTTTAATGGAATACAGTTTATTATTGCTGTCTTCACTATCCTCTAACACTACACTTCGCTCTGCTCCAGCTCACATTGTACCCCAGAGGTAGTTGCATTTCATATTTCAATTTTGTGCTCTCCTTTAGAGTTGAATTTGTTTATGCCATTTATGATAAAATTGTATGTAGGAGTGCACTTGGGGTTTTGTTGCTGTGCAAGGTTTTTAGAAATGACTAGCAATTTTGGAAGCTTCAAGTTTTATAGTTTGACCTGAAGTACAACCAGAAGAGGTCTGTTTGTTTACTTATTTCAGAATTACCAGTGTCTGCCTTTTGAAAGGAGCCTTCCTTTTCAGACATTTTGAGGTAGGGCAGCTGTACACTAGAAGAGTTTATAAAGGAGAAAAAAATGTACAGCCAGAAACTTCAAAGTGACTGGTGCTTTTTTTTTTTTTTTTTTTTTTTTTATTTTTTTTTTTTCTTTTGGGGTTTTTTTTTTTTTTAGCATGCTTATCTGTCACTTTGGGTATGTTTACATTGCAGTTTCAGGTGTGGTGGCTTCTCTAATCAGCTTCTCACCGATTTGGTGTCTGCCAGTACCAGGTACTAATGCCATTCCTGCTGTTTCACCAAGGGTGCAGCTGCTTGTGCCCTTGGTGCTGGAACCTGAGACCACTGAATTAAAGAGGACTCTGGGCTGCAGCTCATGTAGCCATTTTTTCTGGCAGGCAATATCCATGTATGGTAAAGGACTCACTGGAGCACTGAGTTGCTCTGTTGCTAAATATAAAGGTAGGGAGATTTTTGGAACCGATTCTGCTGAGAGTGAGAGGAGTTTTCTTCTGTAGAGGTTCTTGAGAGCAAATTAGGAAAGTATCCATAATAAGTGATTTAGGTTCAGCTCATCCTCACTGACCTCTGGTGGTCCCTCCCAGACCCACTTCATTCATCTAGGGTGATTTTTCTATGGTCAGAAAATGAAATTCAAAGCCTAAAAACCCTTCCCTATAAACCTGGGTGTGTTTGAGATATGCAGAACTTGTTTTGGTAACAGACACATATACAGCCCCCTCAGTGCTGAAAAGAGGCAATCTCAAGCTGCTAGCATAATTTCAGTTCAGGACTTTCCCACCTTTAGAGAGATTGCTCGGTGTTTCCCTGCCAAGATCTGTCTTCCTTTCTGGGCTGGGATCTCCCTCCCACTTGGTTTATCTTGTTCACACAGTGAAACTCTGCAGCCTGATTTGAGGGTTCTTGTCTGTGTTTGTTTCCAGTTGAGCATCACTTGGCCTCAAATGTTCAGCGTAATCGTCTGGTACAACATGACTTGCAGATGGCCAAGCAACTGCAAGAAGAGGAGGATAAGAAAGCCCGTGCTCAAATCCAGAAACACCAAAAAGACTTGTGAGTTTGTGCTGAAGATCTTGGAATAGGAATGCTAGTCCCATTTGGTCAGAGCACTAATGTCAGCTGCTCTTATGGTGTGTGGGGTCCATCAGCCTTTTGCTTTTGTTTCTTTTTGTCTTTGGCTGTCCATTGCTGTAAAAGTAGTGATACCAGGCTCTGGCACAGATGAATGAGAACAGGGTGGGAGCAGGTGGTCTTGGAGCCCATCCTGCCTTAGATACTCTTGCCTGTCCATGAGAAGGAGCCTTCCTATTCTACTGCTTGTTGTCAAAATGGGGTAACTTGGCCACTTGTGTTTACCTTGTCCCTGGCTGAAGTTTGAGAGTGAAGGAACCATGCCACAGAAGTACCCAATGCTACAGGGGAATCTCTCTCGTGTGGAGTGGAAATTGCAGATATTGGTGGTTTTGCCCTGTGCCTGATGAATGCTTTTGAGGAGCTGTGTGATGTTTTTGGTGTCCTGCTGCAGTGACAGCTGAAAGCCCCTGTGTATGCTTGCAGCTATTCAGCGTGAAGTCACCTGGGAAGGGGAATTGCTGCTCCAGGGTGGCTCAGTGGGGATGGCTGTTGGGGGACAGGCCTTCTCTTGCAGTCACTGACTTCTGCAACAACTGTGGGAGCGTGTTTAATGAGTGATTGAGTTTGCTCTGCAGGTTTGCTCAGTCTCCACACGCCACATCTTAACCCTGTGGTCTGTGGTTTGGCTCTCTGTGTGCCATGGCTCTCAGCTGTGGAGCTGGCATAGAAGTGAAACATGGCAGCACAGGGCAAAACAAACTGTGCTTTCTAGTCCAGAGTGGACTTGCAGAGCATTGGATGTAACAAATGGTTCATGGGACAGGGCTCAGCCAGATCCCACTTGTGAGAGGCGGCTGGATGGGGGTCCCTGCAAATATAAGATCTGCAAGGAAGGATGCATCTTCCAGCAGCTGTGCTGCCTCCTGGCTTTTGTTGGGCTCTGGGATGCCACCCACCAGGTGCAGTTGGTGGTGGATCACAGAGCCTGGGTGGCTCATCTGACAGGGCTAGTGACAGCAGAAGAGCTCTGTGTTGCAGATGTGGGAGATACAGGATTGGCTTCAAAGCAGCGCTCATGAAAGCTTTGAAGCTGGGGCGTGACAGATCAGCCACTATTTTCAATGTTCCCAGCGCACTGGGACAGACCTTATGTACATATGTATCTCTCAAGTCTGCTTTTTTTCAATAGTTTTGTCTTTATTATCAATTAGAGATGTGAGTGAGTAAATGACAACATAAAAATTGATTTTGTATGGCAGACATGATTCCTTTTTGTTACTTGCTGGGAACTGCAAACAATTTTCTTGTTGTAGGACTCTGTAAAATGGGATTTATGAGCTTTGTGAGCCAAAGCACAGGCAGAACTGCTGATGTAAAATGTTATGTCAGCAGTAGTTCTGCTTCTGAGAGCAGGAGCTCTTCTGCAAGAATAGTAAAAGAAGTTGGAGGCATCCTTTTGTAATTGGATCTTTTTCTTCCCAAATTCTTTGTACATTCCCATTGTCTCTTCCTTGTCCAAGAGTAGCATGTTCTGGAAACAAAATAATCCCTGTTGTTGTTCCTTTCTGTGTCATCTAGGACAGTTTGACGCTACAAGGTGATGGGAGGAGTAAGAGGGCAGAACTAAGGGGTCTTTAGAAGCGGGAAACAAAAAAGCTCTTCAAATTTATTTGCTTTCTTCTCTCTTTCAAATCCTAATCTCTCTCAGAAAGACTTTGTGAAGATAAATGAGAGAATAGAAACATTTCTTTTTAAGAATTCAGGAAAGCATCAAACCTGATTTTTCATGCTTCTTTAAAAGCATCTCTCGCATCTAGCTGAGCAGCCTGCACACTGCTAAGCATAGTAGCAAGATTACTAAAATAAAATAGTGTGAAAATATGTTCTTTCCCTGTTTTGCTCCCAGTGCTGTGATAGTTCTGTTGCACTGATGTGAACAGTTCCCTTAAACATTCCCTTTTTTTCTCCTCATCTGGCAACAACTAGTAGCTACAGTCACTGAATGGGAGGGAGCTTTCCGATCACACAAACTTTCAGGTTTTTTCTCTTTTTTTTTCAACTGATGTAGAGTCTTCCCAACATTCTTAACACTCCTGGCTGCCCAGGAGTGAAGGACACATGAGTGGGATGTTCAGGAATGGTGATGTTTATGTTGCTCTGGCTGATTTCTGGAGTCTGATTGGCACTTGAGCTCATACTAAGGAAACTGAAGGACAGAAGAGCTGTCAAAGCTCTTGAGCCTATTTTCTTATGCTCACACAACTTAATACATTAGTTTATGTTGACTAAATAATCAAGTCTCAGTATTTAATTACTGCTGAGCAATAAACCCCCAAATCTAATCCTCTTTAACCGTTCAGTTCTTAGGAATTGATGTTGAGTATTCCAAGATGTGTCATCAGAAAGAAGAAAATGCTTTTGTGTTTGCAATACTTCTGGTGTTCTTTGCTGGTAACAAAGAGGCAATGACCTTGTTGCCTTGGCTCTGAAAGATGATTAGTTGTTTTTCTGTCCTGTTTGTCTGCAATAGGATGTATTTTAAGCATTTAGCAAGTCAGTTTGTGCTGATGAACTTGGCACCTTAGCTCTGCTCACAGGTGCCAGGGGAACTGGAGACGTGCAATGCCTTGACGTGTCTGACCTTTCTAACTTATTTTCTACCTGGTTTTATGTCCTCAGAGCCTGGGGTTGTAAAGGATTCACTACTAGGCTCACTGACAGCCTGCTCCCTAGGATTTGCTTATTCAGCTATTGTTTTCCTGGGAGCTGTGGTTCTCTGCTGGCGCCAGGTTTGCCAAAGTCTCTTTTTAAAAAGCAGATTCAAGAATTAGATTTGCTGCTGTGTGAAGTCTTGTGGCTTTGAACAGATCTGTCTCCATAATCAAGTGAAACAAGCACAGGCACATGCAAAAATTGCCATGTTTTATTACCTGGATAAAAGAAACTCGTGTCCTAAGATGTTTGACCTATTGATAACTCCAGTCTGGAGGTCTGCTTCCAAGGAGCTGTTGACAGAAATAATCTTCTTTTCCTTCCTGCTGTGTGTGCCTTTTTGTTGCCTATGACAAATGAGTTGTTTCTTAGTGACATCTGTCCTCTAAACCCTCTTGTTTGCAATGTTCTTCCTCTCCACCCTTGCCACATATCCTCCTCTTCTGCTTCTCTCCTTTACTTTCTGTAAAAGAAGGCTCTATTCTGCCACTGGCTGCTCCAGCCATGCCACATTTCTTGGTTTTGCAACAAAAAGTGCTTGTAGGCACTTAAAAGTGTTTTAGCTTCCTCTTCTCATCCTAGATTCTCTCCCAGTCCTTTGCCTCCAGATTCACTAGGTCATTTATGCCCAAATTCTTGCTCAAACCTAGAACTAGTTGCTCCCCCACATAGCACAGCTTTGACATAGCTCAGTCTGCTTCTGTTATTTGCTTGTCTTTCACTCTTGGTAGTCTTCTCATCACCTCTCTGATCATCGTCAGTGTATTCTACAAAAGATTGTATTCTGAAAAGGCAGGCTCTGCTTGTTGCTGCTACTGGCTGTTCTCCTCCTCTGCCTTGCCTCTCAATTGTCTGCAATTGTGGGGACTGACTTTCTTGACATGTTTAGAGCTGGTCTTTAGCTCAATCTCAGCAGTGCTGAAAGAGAGAACTTTTAGTCTTTCTTTTCAAATTCCCCAGCCCATTTCTGAATTGCCCTGAGGAATCCTTGGTCATTGTTCCAGCCTTTTTGCTGGACATGAGAGCATGCTGCTGAGTGTGGCACTGTTCTTGCAGATGCTTTTCAGCCTTCCTGGTCTGTCTACACAGCCAAACCTCTCATGTCTTAGTTACTCTGATCTCTCCCTGTCCCCAGTTAATGCAGTCTTGTGTTCCTGCATCCGCACTGGCACCGTGGTAGTGGCTTCTTCCCCCTTGTTTTGACACATGTTGCTCCCTTGCCACTTGGCACTGATCCTGCTTTTGTGTCTCATCCCACCTCACTGGCATTTCTCATTCATTACTGCACTGCCATCTCCAGCCTCTACTTGGCCGATGTACCATATTCCTGCACTTCCTTCTCCTTGGCTTTCACGTGAAAGCCACTTCCCAGAAATGCCTCCATTAACCATACCCCTGAACCCCTCCTTTGATACCACATGTACAAAAACTCAGCAGAATTGGGTTGTTTGCAGACTCCTGAGCACTAACTTGGCCTGCCCTATTTCATGGTACCTATCGCCTGTTTTAGCAATCTGCCCATGAATCTCTTTTACTTTGTACTCCGTGGATGTTTTGGGAAGTATTTTCTAAATTTGGCCACCAGTATGTACAGGGAGTCCTGGTCTCTGGTGAGGGTTCATAGCTCTGCACTAACAGTGAGTAATAATTCTTTTGTGTAAATTGGGTGGATTTTTTTTAGCTCTTTTATCCCTTTCTCCAGGCTGACTGATGCCTGTGATTTCAGCTGCCTATAATCCCTGTCTCCTTGCCTTCTAGGGAACGACAGGACTGTGAGATTGCTCAGGAAATCCAAGTGAAGCTCGCGTTTGAAGCAGAGGAGCGCCGCAGGCAAGAGGAAAAAGATGAGGTAACCTTTAAAGCTGCAGGGATGGCAGGGCTATTTGTAGCAGCCCTTTCAGGGCAGATATTTCTTGGCCAGTAGCCACAGGAGTTGGCTTGCATGGTGACAGTCCTTGTCCTGATGGATCTCTGTATGCACAGAGATTTTGGGGAGTCCTGTTACAGGAATAAGATACAGTCATAGTCCTCACACTCAAGGGTCATAAGGGTTGTTGATACCAGTGGCCTTGCTGATGAAGAGGGCAAGTAATAGGTGAGTCTTGCTGAGGTGTTTATTGCCCTGCTGTAGGAAGTTGTAATTGTTTATACACTCTGAGATCTGCTTGCTTTCTCAAATGCAAGAAGACAGGTACTGTTCTTGGGAGAATCCTGGGCCATTATTTCTTTGTCTTTAATGCAAAGATTTCAGCGGAACTCTCAGCCTAGCCATTGTTTCTGGCTTCTCCATTCTTCAATTTAGTCTTTCACAGCCTGAGCACCCTGTTACAGTTTCTTGCTAGCAGATTCCTTTTGTGATTTCAGAATGTTTCTCTGCTGTTTTTACTTGAGAGTGGATGGTGTGGTTTGTTCATAGTGTACAAAGGATTTTGCTTGTTGGTCACCTCAGTGGATCAGCCTGTTAGACTGAGTTATCAAGAAACCCACTGAGTAGAGGAACACTTGTGAGAACCTGAAGTGTGTCCCCTTTTTTGATTTCAGATGATTTTCTGAGAAGCCTGAGTTGTCTCAAGATGTTCCGGAGGCACCTGGTGCCATTCTCTATATAGCAAGAGCTTGAACACAAGGCTGTATTTCCTGGCAGAGCCTGAAATAAGAATCTGCCGTTACCTGACAGATGCATCGGGTTTTTTTTGCAAGACTTCATTTTCTTCTTCTACCATTAGTTCCAAGCAAGTACTGAAAGGCTGCCCAGACAGATAGGGAGGGCTTGGCTTCCAAGAGGAGCTTGTGGTAACAGGGTAGGAGGAACACTTTGGCTACAGGATTTGTGCTTAAGAGGTAGTGATCTGTCATATTTTTATCAGGAAGGTTAAGGAGATGCAAAACTAACGTTGACTTGTGGAATTGCACCTTTCCTTCCTGCTTTATGTAGAGAACTGCAGGGATGTCAGCAGTCTGACAACAGGTCCTTGCAGCTTGTCAAACCTGCTTGCTGACCATCTTGTGCAGTTGGGAGCAGGCTTCAGCTGACTGTGGCTTAAAGCAAGGAGAAGTCATAAATATTCTATCTCTTCCTGCTGGTACATGGGAAGTTCCCAAGTGTGGCTGAAATTTAGCTGAGGACCTTCTGGAGTGCAGGTATTTTAAATGAAGCAGTAAGCCTGCCTGCCCTGCCTACTTATGAATCCTGTTTGTAAGAAGTGGTTTGTGTGGATTTGCAAGTCCTGAGCTGTCTCAGTCCTGGAGATAATGTGCTTTAGCTCATATATTTATAGACTTACTCTACTTGCTAGAAAGGTTAACCTTGTCAGGGGACGGAGTTTGTGGAGGTTTGTATTGATTTGGTTTGGTTTTGTTTTGGGGCTTTTATTTTTTTTTTGGAAGAGCCTGTGGCATCCCCATATTTTCCACAAAGCTGGTTTCAGAGCAGATCTTACCTGAATCCTGAAATAATATTTTGTACTTGAGCAGCCATCCAATGTCCTCCAGTGCTAGCTTGGCTCTGGAGGGTGTTGACTCTTAGTTTGCATTTCAGCCGTGCCTTTCCTGCCTGCAGTGTCCACTTTACATGCATGGCTCTGTAAAGGTCCTGAGGATTAGGAAGGCTTAAATGAATAGCATCCAAAGGGGCAACATGCCCTGCTGATATCTCCCAGCTTTGCTTCCTAGCTCCAGACTGGCTTCACTGACTCACAAGCTCCTGAGCCTCAGAGCAGCAAGCCCCAGGGAGCTGTTTGTGGTTCCTAGGCCTTGTTGATCCATTAGTCATCTCGAAGGAAAACCAATTAGGAAAATGGAGTGCTCTTCTCTTTGGCGTGTCTACCAAAACTGTGACAGAAGACAAATGGCTGCAGTCCCCACTGTTCTCTTGCCCTGTGCCTAGTTTGCTCTTCCTAATGTCCTTTCGATTTTCTTTTCCTTCAAGTCTCTGTCTGTCAAACTGATGCATTTCCTTGCCCGGCATCCTGTAGTCCCTGCAAATTACAGCCAGTGTGAAGTGAGTTCACAGTTTGCTTTGGGAACTCCTTCCAGTTAGAAGTGCCTTTAGCTGGACAGCCTTTGCCTCTGTGTTTTTCTTTCCCTGGCAGGCGGGAGATCCAGCCCACTCCCATTAGTGGCTGTGCACTTCTGTGACTTCCAAATCCTTGTTGAGAGCCTGAGGTTGCATGCTCAGTCTCTTCTGCCCTGCTTTGGCCATTAAGGCCTAGCGGGCTTGTGTGCAGGAGGAGCAGGAACCTGTGAGCTTGCCATGGTGTTGGAATCTCAGTACTGGGCCTGGGTGAGGTTGAATACTGGTTGCTGACATGGTCCCTTGTGTCACCCATTAATTTGAAAACCTCATCCAGCCCAGGGGTTAAATTTGAGTAACTGTTGTTGCCATGTCTGAAAAAATAAACTTTTTTTTTTTTAAGGATTTTAATAATTGAATAAAGAATTTGACTAAAAGAATCTGGAGATACATCTTAGTGGTGATTTAATGTCTGTTTTCTTCCGTCTCTGCAGGATATTGCCCGTCTCCTACAACAGAAAGAACTGCAGGAAGAAAAAAAGCGCAAGAAGCACTACCCAGAGTCCCAGGGACACACAGGCTATGAAGACAGCTATTATGCAGAAAATGGAGGTATGTTTCTGCAAGATAAAAGGTCAGGATCATGGCAGTGTAGGTGAACCTGGTGGTCTGACAACTCTTCAGGAAACTCCCTTTATCCTACAGTCCTGCATGTAGCATTGTACCATTATATCAGTTTCCAGGGTCAGAATCAGATTATTTTATAATCAGGAAGTATTTAGTTAAAAAAAAAAAAAAGCAGAGAAGACAATTTAATAGTTTTTCTTGTCCTTTAAGGTGTCCTAAATGGCAGGGATAGGGAGTATGGTGTATGTGCAAGTACTGCCACACATGGATCTTTTAGAAGTGCTTGTGGAAAAAGACAGTGGCTGATAAGGCAGTTAGTGCTGTGTGACACCAAAGGTGTGGGGGAGAAATGCTGGTAAATTCCATGCTTGCATTTGAAGAGAGGCTGTTCCATGTGCTCATTTGTGATGCTGGCACAACTACACGAAGGAATAAATGCTGTTTCATGGAGATGTGTTTCAAAAATAGCTCCTTGCAGGTATGTACCCAAGCTGTAAAATTAGCACAACTGCCTTGAATGACTTACTGAAGAGCAAGGTCATCTCCACAGAATGTCTCTGCTGTGATTATCATCTGGGACTGTACAGTGTGGAAATGATTTGATCCACAGTGCTCTATTGCTTCCTTTTGGTCAGCCTCTGTGATTGAATACAGACCTTCTTTAAACTGGGAGGAGAGAATCAGGGTGTATTTAATTATGGAGCAATCTGGGGATGGCTTTGCTATGCACTGGTGGTGGTTCCTGTGTTCTTTCTTCAAAAATGTGGTGGGGAAGATGGGTTGCTTTTGATTAACAGATTGTGAAGATGAAGATCAAACCTCATTTCTGATTTTCACATCAATGCCATTGGCAGTTTTAAAGTCCTTTATTTGAACTTACACAAAGTATTTTAGTTTCAATTTGGAAGAAGTTCAAAGATAGCCAAGAAAGTACAAAGCACAAAGTTCAAAAGTGCAAAATAGTAACTGAGTGGAAACTTCATAATCACAAGTCCTACTACATGTACAAAGCTGGGAAAAATTGATTTTGGAGTCCTACGGCCAACCCACACTTCAGGTTTTCAGAATTAAATGGGAGAAGTCTGAAAAAATACAGCGTAGGGAAAAGTGTGCATGCAGAGATGGTAGGACAGGATGGATTTCCCTAACAAATCAGCTGACAAAGCCTATGACTTACTGAAGTAAGACTGTGGTTTGGATTTGGAAAGCAGGATGTTGTGGGTTTAAGTTTTCTTCCTGCAATAATCCGTAATTTTGAAGGTGAGGTAGAAGGTGTTTGCCTGACCATCATAGCAGTGCTGCTCTTGATCTGCACTCCTTAAAAGCTGTAAAGGACTGCCGTGGATTTTATGCCTGGGTCATCTAGCTTGTTCTGAGAGCTCTTAATTACTTGAGCACCATTTGATTAGGCTTCAGCAGCCTTGGTTTGTATTGTCTTCATTAGTTGTGAACTGAATCAAATAAAAAGCCCTTGCTTTGTTTAAGTTTCTGTTGTTTTGGTGAGGGTGGGGTGTGTTTTTGGGGCTTTTTTTAATTGTTTGAGACTGAGGTAAAATTTATCCACATCCAGAAGGAATGTAGATTAGGCCTATTGCTCCAAAGCAATCTGAGCTCTTTAAAAGTGGAAAAATAAACATGAGAAAATGCAGAGTTCCTCCCAGAAGTGTCTGTGCCATGAAAAACATTTTTGTATTCACTCAGTTGCTGCTTCAGAGAGTAACACCAGGGTCTGTGGAGTGTGTACATGGTCCCTGTGGAAGGTGCCACAGGAACCAGCACCTGCTGATGAATTAATCACCCTGAGATACCCCAAAAGCAAATCTTCTGCTTGGGTTGTCTGGCATGGTTGTGTTACCTGCAGCAATCCAGCAGTCTCAGCTCAGCCAGGCTTTGCTCTTTTGTTTTCTTCTGCTCTCTGCTGTTGTATTTATTAAGCTTTCCTCAATGACAAAATTGAATTAAATTTTAGACTCTTGTGACTATTGTTCAAAAAGTGGCTCTTGCTTTCAGGCTCTGGTCTCTGTTGTTCAGTAAGTCACTTTGTTTGAATTGGTATTTGTTTTCTGTAAATCATATGAATGATCTAAAACTGAACAGAAAAAAATCCAACTAGTTAAAGAGCAACTACAGCAGTTCCTGTTACAGTTCTTGGGCTTTTAAAAATACACCTATTCTGGATAAAAGTCACACAGACTTGTTTTGAAGGTGGATTTTCTGTAGGCTCTATTTTTGCTGGCTCTGAAAAAGTTTTTTCTGAATAGAATGACTTGAAGGGAACATTCAGTTTTGGTGTGAGGTTTGTTTTTCTCCCTCTGAAATCTAGATAGATTGTAAGTGAGACAGAGCTATTCATTAAAACAGAATGCAATTCATGTGTAGTGAAATTTATTTTAAATATTTTGAGATATTATAAAACAAACTGGACAGTTGAGGAGAGGAAAGTCTGCTGCTGCAGGGTTTTTTGGTGGGGGGTTGTGTGTGTAGTTCTGTTTCAAATCAATCTCTGCTTTAAGGCTTTTTTTTAATTTTGAAAAGTTGCTGTAGAGAGATAATAGTTCACTCAGTGATTTTTCTTAGCAAATAGGTTAATTGAAAAAATAAATCAATTAGTAGATTGTATACAGGCAGATTGCTGCATCCTGTAGCTGTTTCAGGTTTATTACTGAAACTAAAAGCAGAGAAAATTTCTGCCTGCTTTCTGGAAAGCACGGAGGAAACAACCCCACCAAAATGCCAAGTAAGCAGCTTTTCTAGCTACAATGCTGAGGTCAGGAACCTGGGTTTTCTGAAGTCTTATTCTGCCCTAAAATTTCTATCCATAACTGTCTTTGCATTCAGAGCTGAAACTTCTTTTTGGACAATAAATAAGTGCAGGCTCTGAAACTTGTGGGTCTGCAAAAGATATGTGGTGGAGGATGTTTGGACACTGCAGCTATCCTGTTCTTGCTTTTAAAGAAAAAAAATCCCCTA
Organism: Irena cyanogastra; assembly: GCA_013397155.1. Lineage (NCBI taxonomy): Eukaryota > Metazoa > Chordata > Aves > Passeriformes > Irenidae > Irena > Irena cyanogastra. Next base: position 471,883 of record VWZV01002814.1, on the reverse strand, counting down.
TCCTGCCTGTTTACTTCTTTTCTGCTTTATGTGGGTCTTTCCCCCAGTTAGGTGAGACTTTTTTCTGATGAAAAGCCTTATGTCTGAAGCCAGGGCAGTGCACACCGTGCTTATAAACCAGGGTCCAACCTGACCACGCTGCTTGGCCCCTCCTGGCCTTATGCCCCTCATGGTCTCCCAACTTTTCCTGCATCTTGTGCCCTTCTTTGCAAGTCTTTCCCAGGTGATTTCAGGACCCTGCAGCAGTGATGTGTCATCAGGAGATGAGCTGCTCTCTTGGCAGTTTTTCAGCCCCAGTGGCATCATTAAAAGTCATTTGTCTCTGAATTGACTTGTCCTTGTCTGGGAAGCGCTCAGACACTTTCGAGTTGGACCTGTGCTTTCTGCTCCAACCTTGTTGCCTCCTGTGCTGCCCTGCTAGCCAGGTTGCCGTTCTACTGTGTCCTCTCTTGTATCCTGCAAACCTTACCTGTCCCTGTTATTGTTCTTTCTTTCATCATGCTTTGCCTGCATTTTCAGCACCTTGTATCAAGCTCCTTCCTCTCCCTGCTGTGAGTCTGGCCTTGAACCCCCATTAACCGCTACACCACTAACCCCCTCCTTGTTTGTCCCCCATTGCTCAGAGCAGCCCTGGGGTGACCCCAGAGAGCAGATTTCTGAACCTCCCAGAGCACAGAGTCATGGCAGGTGCAGGCACCAGCAGAGAGAGCGCCGAGGACCCCCCTCGCCTTTGCCTGGTAGTGCCCCCAAACATGGGCACTCCACCTCAGAGGGCCATCGAAGGTCTCCTCAGCTGAGAGAGGCCAGAAATGACCATCAGCAGGAGCAGAAGACAGCCAGCCAGGGGAGGTCCAGGAGACATCTCAGCCTTGACCTGGAAAGAGAGACTGAGCACCGTGCCCATGATCACAGCAGTAGCTGGGAGCTGCAGGAGAGGAGGACAGCTGGCAGGGAGAAGGAGAGGAGACCTCTCAGTCTTGACCTGGAGTCAGAGCATGGACTCACAGAGGAAGCACGGCACAGCAGAAAGCCACCAAGGCAAGACAGAGAAAAGCACCTTCCCCTCCTTGAGATGGAACTGGAGGCACAACAGGAGACCTGGCATCCGGGTGGCAAACCTGAGAAACACAGATCTCGTCATCAGGGCGACTCGTCACACAGGATGGCACGTGACAAGAAGATCTATGATGCTGAATCTAGAGATGACCATGGGAGGGGTGAGGCAAGAGCCTACAAAAGGGCAGGACACAGGAGACACTCCCCGTCCCCTCATACTGTGAGCCAGGGGAAGGTTGGAAACTGCCAGCAAGACCCAGGTAACCAAGTGATGGGGAAGGTGTGTGTATGTGTGGGGATGGACCTTGGCGTGCCCCATACTGGTGTCTGAGATATGTTTGGCTTCCTTGAAGATGCTTCTCTCCAGTAGCAACCTGCATGTGTACACAGGGAATCATGCCCAGGATTCTTCTTATCCATTAATGTTCTTGCTCTGTATCCTGATGTTCCATGGCATTGGAGAGGATGAGTAAGAAGGTATTGTTGGAGGTGGTGCCCTTGGTATCCTCTTGTTTAAGAAAACAAATCCCCAATCGTCCCCTCCCCACCAAAATGCCACCACATCATCCCCAAAGAAAACCCCAAAAAAACTCCAGCCAACACTCAGCTTTTGTTTTTGTGATACATTTTGTGCAGGGGCCTCCTTGTACAGGAGAAAAAAAAAAGGAACAAAACCCTGAATGTTAGGTTATGGTTGTATTTCGTGGAGTTGAGATGCAGGACTGTAAGTGAGGACGCTTTGCTTAGACACCAGAAAACCTAGCAATTTTCATCCACTTCTTGTTGAAAACCCTGCTAGCAACTTAATTAATTCACTTTGAGCAAAGTTCACTAGTGGTGCTGGGCATCCGACTGGGTTCTATTTGTAAGATTCTTACCAAATTCTGTGCAAGTGGAATTTTCTGGGAAATGTGTACCTGTATAGTTCTTGCTCAACAAGCACTTGGCTTTAAAGATCCAGATCCATCTTTCTACTTTTAAAGCCACATTGAAGGAGGGGTGACCTGGTAAAAGTAGTTTAGACACTTGGATCTGTATCTGTCAGAGTGTGGGGCAGCTTATGCTTTAAGCCATCTAACTGATCTTCACATGGATAAGGTGAGGAATATAATGTGTGTCTGTCTCTGGAGGTACTGGAAAAATTATTTTTCTTCCTCATTATGTGAACACTTTCCTTAGGGAAATAGAAGGTGTTAATCAGGTTTAGCTTTAAAATAACAGAACTCTTTACTCAAAACAAGAACTGAACATTATATGAACTTCAAAAATGCTTACAAGGAAGAAGTTGTGTGAAAACTCATGTAAACCTGTCCCAGGTAACCCTTGCAGCCCATGCTGCTTCAGTAGTGTGTTCAGACTCTGCTGTGCTCATATCAAATGTTGGGCTGCTCTCTGCTGCCCAGTTTTGCCACTGTATCTGTATCAATACAGAGAGTGAGAAATTATAATTCCTTTGCTAGTATTGCTGTCACCAAAGACTGCTTCAGGAGTCATGGCCTGTTCTGCTGTGGAGTTGCATTTGTTATCTAAGACAGGGTGTGTCAGATACTGGGGTGTGCATAGAGAAACCTCCCTAAGGTGTGTGCTGCACCTCAGCTGAAGGTGCTCTCATACCAGCGGTGTGGCAGGTATACTGTGATGATCTCTGGTTTTCTTGAGTGGGGGATTTACAGGTGGCTGAGAAGATGGTGGGGATCTCCTTACCAAAGAATTTGGAGAATGGTTGAGTTGATTGTTTTCTCTCAATTCTGTAGGCAGTAATTTGAGGGGGATGAAACAAGGCATGTATGATGGACCCCGAATGGAACAGGAGTTGTCTGATGCAGAGATTGCTCGGAAGCTGCAGGAGGAAGAGCTCCTGGTAAGTACAGAGGGTGCGTTGGTCAACTCAAAGGAACTAAGGCAACCAGCACAGACAACTTTACTTTGTAAATCTTTAATATATGAATGTGACTATGAGACCTAAAGTCTTGCTCCTGTGCATTCTGCTAATTACCTTTGTCTTCCATACACACAAGTATGGAGTGACAGCTGGTTTCCAACTAATAAACCCTATTTTCTGAAATAAATACCCCAAAACTAAAGTACTGAAGCAAAGTGATATGAAATGGATGTTTCCAGGCAGGTGAAGATGGCATGTAGTTGGTGTAGGCAGCTTACAGGCCATTGCCTATCTTTGAGAGAGAAGGCAGCAGAGTGGGAAATGCATTGTGGTGTGGCCTGGCAGATACATGAGGGCAAAATTCAGCTGAAAAGCTGAAATGGCAGATTGGAGTTAGGTTGTGAGGTAAGTATTGAGGTAGCTAAATGTATTTGGAGAGGATGATGATGTATTTGTATGGGCACCTACTTGCCCTGCCCAGCAGGTTGATGAGTATGATTAATTCAGAGATGTTAATTTTTTGTATCTGTTTTTCCTTCCCCACTTTTCCCCCCTCCAGGCTAATGAAGCAGATCAGAAGGCAGCTCAAGTAGCCCAAGATGAGGTGAGCAAAAAGTCAAATGCTTGTGGAATTCCTTTACTTGCAGAAGCTGCTAAACAGCCTTTGTTTTCTCTGACCCTCTAGTTGTTAATTTCTCTCTTTGTAGGGGAATCCTGGGGCTCTAGTGGGATTTTCTCCCAGAAGGGTTTTGTGTATATGCTCAGGCTGGCCAAGCAGAGAGTTGCCTGTCGCAACCACGATAAAGACAGGAAGTTCATGGTTCTGTAAGAGCATTTTTTGTAACTGAGCCCCATGGGAGACTATCCAAGATGCTGTGAGATGAACCACCAACCCCTATAAGGAGGAGGGATAGAGGACAGAAAGGTTCTGCAAATGCAGTTCTAGTAAATCAGGGAGCTGTTGGACATGCTGCATGTCACCAGTCTTAATTTTGCCCTGTCCCTTGATTTCTGATCACAGAGGGATGAAATCCTGGATTTGCACCCTTCTCATTCAGCAGCTGTCCATGGGAAGGGGTTTGAATAACTCAAACCCACAAGAGCAGTAGAATTGTCAGACAGAGTCTGTGTTTCCTTCTAGGAAATTGCTCGTCTCTTGATGGCTGAGGAGAAAAAGGCTTTAAGAAAAGAGAAAGAAAGAGAAAAGTCTTCCTTTGAAAAGAGGAGGCACGATCAAGATTGGAAGGTATGCCAGGCTTCAGGAGGCACCACAGAAGGTGCTGTAATATTATTCCCATTTTCAGAGGGAGGTGAGTGTGTATGGTGAGAGCAAAAGGTGGTGATGCATCTGAAGGTATTGCTGTCTGTTATTCAGCTGCTTCCTGAGCCCTTTGGAGCCAGCTCCTTGGGAGCCAGCTCCTTGGCTTAAGCCTCAAGCAGGGTGGTCCTTAGGGCTCTGGCCTTGGAGGATGGCACTGGATGTCACAGCACCTTGTGGCCTCCCTGAAGCACTGTCAGTCCCTGGTGTAGGACCTTCCCTTTGCTGAAATCCTGACTGCAGCAATAAAAGCAGTACTTGGTTCTGTGTGTGTAAGGGCAATGCAGCTGCTTCAGTTGTCACTCTGCCTCATAACTGGCTGTGTAATGAAAGTCCCAAGTCTATCATGCCTGGTTTTTGTATGAGTAACACCAGAGAAGCTTGGCTGGCCTTCCTGGACGGGGATAGGAAACAAATTTTATGGTCAGCACTGCTAAGGTGCTAAAAGGGGTGTGATGTTAATCTTGGGGCCAGACGGTGGCAGCTCTGGTGTTTTCAGCTTCCTCACTGAGTTTCAGTGGTTGCAGGAGCACAGCTGCCTGCAGCTGGTCCTTCCTGCTCAGCCCAGCCTTGTGCACAGCCATTACAGCCAGACTGTGTTCAGCCCCAGCTTTGGAACAGTGCCCTACTGCTGTCACATCTTAGTGCAAAAATTGAGCTTGGCCCAGCAAGGCTGGGTTTTTACTGAAAAGGAGTCCCGATGCTGCCATTTGCATGTCTGGCTGTCGTTAATTTTGTGTGTAAACCAAGCACAAAAGGGCTGTGTGGAATTGTGGCAGTCCCGGTGTACTGGGTGGTGTCTTGCAAGGCACACAGACAAGCTGATTTCTCTTCCTCCCATCAGCCTGATGCAGGAGAGTCCACGCGCTCAAGGTCAAGAGAAGGGCTTGAAACTCAGCGACACAGAGGTGACAGGCCTTCAAGGTGAGCTTCAGCTGGCTGGCAAGAATGGGGAATGCAGTTGGGAAGCTGAGTCTTAGGGAGGAGATATGGGATGACCAGCCTGACCCACCCACAGGGGACTCGGTGGAGAGCAGGGCAATGGGGGGCACAGAGCTCATGAGGTATATGGTGATGTCACTCACTGTGCTCTGGCACTTGTCCATCTTGGTCCCCATGCCCGGTGCTGACACAGATTAGTGAGCTTGTGCAGTGACATTTGGTAAATGGCAGAGAAACATTGAGAGGGTTAAACAGCTTCTGGGGCTGTGAAACCAAATGTCATCCCTAGGCAGGAAGGAATAATCACCATGCATTTGCACAGCTGCTCCTTTGATCCTTGTTTCCAGTTAAGCCCTGTGCACAGCTCCCATTGCTGCATGTGAACACCACCCTGCAAGCAAGAGGACTGTGCTTTGGGGTGTCTCATCCCAAACTGAGACCATGCTGTAGCCCAGTGCTGCTTCTGAATTCCTTGATACTCTGGCTCAATGCTCTTCATGAGGTACTAAACCCTGGAAGTGACCTCAGTGGCTTTTATTTCCATTCCAGAAAGGAACCTAGAAATTGTTGTTGAACTTGCAAAAGAAACAACAAATGGAGCGTGCAGAGACTGAAAGAGATCACATTAAAATGCTCCTTGAGTGAAATTTGCAGCAAACTTCATAATGGAAATTCTTTATTTCCTGATAACTTAAACCATTATTAAATGAAAGAGGTCCATAACAAGCAGTAAATACTCTGCTTTTCTCACGGAAGAAACAGTAATGTGCTGTGCTCAGAGGAGCTGTTCTGCAGGCGGAAGGTCTGGGCCAGGCAGGGTTTGCATCAAACTGAAAGTAATGTACCAGACAGCTGAAATGTTGCTTTTGCTACGCTGTTGTGCCTTTGAGTTATTTCCCAACACTCCTTTGACACTGTGCTTGGCAGGTCACAGCCTCACCTTGATGACTTTGAACACTCTCGGTATTACACGAGCCAGCCCAGCCCCTTGCGCCAGATCCCCAGACCTGAGCACTCTCCTAAAGGTAGGATAACCCCAGGGCTACCCAGCACCTGGGTTATTGTCAGCTCTTTTCCTCACACAAGGAGCCTGCAGGGGACAGAGTGATTGAAAGTGATGCAAATAGAGAAGGAGAATAGGAATTAATGCCCCAGCAGGCAGGTGATGCTGGGCAGTGTTTGGGTTGGACTTGCTGAGCACTTTGCAGGCTGAGAGACTAAAAAACTGAATTGGTTTGCCTGGAATTTGTCAACGTGCTGTCTGCATGTCCCCTGTGATCTCTTAATGATGAATGACTGTAAATCAAGGTAGCAAATGACAAAGAAATGACATGAAGACAACATTATGATGGATTTTAGGTGACTCGCTACTCTGAAACAATCCAATACAAGACAGAACCTCACCTGTCTGGCTAGCAGATGGGATGATCAGACAGAAACTTGTTCTGAGAGCAGGCTAGTTTTATTCCTGTAGCATCTCAGCACTGCCTTGTTGTTTTGTTTCCTGAAATCACTTGGCAGAGAGCAGTGTGGGTAGGGTCACCCCTGCAGTTGTTTTAAAACTGAATGCCCATTGTCTGAGTTATCTGTAGAGCCTCTGGGGAAGAAAGGGAGTGGTCTGAGTTTAACTCAATCTCAGATTTCGTCTAGCTCCACTAGTGAGACTTAAATGTGGACACTTTTCTTTCCAAAATTTAGTTTGGTAAACTTCTGTCTTCATCAAGCAAGCTGGAAAGTTGATGGAACTTCATAGGGTCTCTTTGCTTTAGTGAGACTGTGCAAGGTGGCAGCACCATTCACACCCTGGAAGAAATGCACACGTCTGCCTGTCTTGTGGATTTATCCTTCCTTTTGCTTGAGTCATGTAACATATAGTTCCTATTTTGGCCTTTGACTTTACCAGTACCCTAGAAGTCAGACAGACAGACAAGAGGGTAGGACAGGTAAAACATGACTGTAGGTAGTAATATTTTCACCAGGATCTAGCCTCACAGACTGTTTCCTTTCTGTTTTGTTTTCCAGGTTCCCGTAGGAAGCAGTAAGCTGTGCTAGCCTTTGCTTTGGTATTGACTCTTCTGTAGCAAACATTACTGGAATTGCCAGGCAACTTTCTCGATTCCTGACCTGATGGGAGGCCCACCCTCCGCTCCCAGGATCATCTCTTTAAGTGTCATCATATTAAGGAAAATTTTGTTTCAATTTCTTACTCATTTGTGATGACTTGAGCAGCGCAGTATAATCTAGCTGCCACTGAGCTGTGCAAATCAGCTAGCCAGCTCAACAGCTCCCTCATACATTCTTCTGAGACTTTCTTTTTATTTTTAAGTTTGGCTGGAGCTCTGACAAATAGGACAAATTGAGATGCATGTACAATGGAGGAAAATTAAGAAATGAGTTGGGTTATGGCAGTGCAGCAGAACATCAGAAGTACAAGTCCTTTCTGCATCAGGATAACTTAGCAAAGAGAGCTATAAGAGGAATTGTGTTTCTTCTTGTGTTGGATAGGACAGCTGAGCCTCACAGTCATATGAGCTTGCAGGAAGGAGAGAGCATTGTCAAACATGTACCAGCACAAGCCAAACCCTGAGACTGGTGAGGCAGAAATGGCCTATGAAACAGAATTTTTTTAACTGCTGTATTTCTTTCTAGGATTTCCAACAATAGAGTATGTATAGGCATTTAGCTCCAGGATATAGGATAGAACAGTTAAAAGGAAAGACAATTCCAACTGAAATTAGACTTCATGTGCATGACTTAGGGTTTGCCAGGGAGTTCAAGAAGCTGTGAGCTGTGGTTTGGGAAGACTCATACAAACAGATCTATGTGTCTGAAGGGACCTCTGTGGTCACCTGCTTTGAGCTTCAGTGTGGTAGAAGCCAAGGAATTTCATTAAAGCCAAGTCGGATCTCCTGTAACTCTTAGCTCAGTTGCTGATGCACTTGAGTAGAGTAACTTGTTTCTAAAGTTGAATATATCTTGTAAACATGGAGCTGATGGAGAGAGGGCCATATGGACATTGAGCATCAAATTCAAAATCTACAGTTACAGGCAACCTGAGCTAGACACGGAGCGCTGAACAGTCCACACAATGTCTGTGCTGACTGCTTTTCCTCTCCACTGCTCCATCCAGCACCCCAGGCAAGCTCCAGTCAGGAATAAAAAAATCATTGCTCTCTAGGGCACAGCAGGGTCTGCAGGTTTGTTGTCTGTATGTATTTTCCCATGCAGTGATTCCTGGCTTGTTTTCCCTCCACTCTTTGAAAATAATTTTTCTCTTGCACAAAAAGTAGCCTTTTCCCTTAGCCCCCTCTCATTTAAATTCTTTAGTCTTTTTAATAATTTTTTGACCATTATTTTCAGGTGTATTTTTAAACTACAAAGCTGAACATCTGGACACTGTCTTGGAGTCTGTTCAGCCAGGGCAGGCTGGTTATTCCTGGGCCAGCCCAGTTCATGGCAGAGAGCTTGGCTGCCTTGTCCCTGAAGCCCAGCCTTAGTGCCAGCACCGAGTCTGTCTCACCACTCTCTCTGTTGTCTCTGGCTGCTGCAGTTCTGCCTCTGGCTCTGCAGAGGAGGGGAGACACCTGTGTCTAGGGCAGCAAACGTGGACTTGTCCTCATCACTGATCTGCCTGGGAAAGGGGCCTTGGCAGCTCTCTGGAGCTTTGTGGGGAGGGAACACCTCTAGGAAACAGGGAGAGAACATGGCTGGCTGCTGTTCCTCTGGTGCACAACTCAAGCCCCAAGGCAGCCATAAGGCTTTTACCTTGGCTGTTCTTGGTCAGGATAGTTACTGGGCCAAATCACTGGGAAGACAGGGCAACTCCTTTTTCATGTAAGTTGCAGGGGCAGGTTTGATACCACATCACAAGCCCATGTCTTGCCTTGACCAACAACTCGGGAGACTTCCGTCTCCTACCCCCCTGCCCTGTTGGCAGCAGTTTAGTACCTGTGAAGAACCACATAACCCCAATGGATCTCTACTCCAGGGATACCCTAACCAAAAACTTTGCCATGTAGGACTTTGTGTATGGGCAGAATCCTGCTACCTGCATACCCTTGCTTCCAGGCTGTGGCATGCCTGCCTGCATGGGCTCCTAAGTGACTTGCAAGGTCTTGCTTGCTGCTGCTTCTCAGGAAATATCCCAGTCAGCAGCTAGATTTTACTGTCCTTGCCTTGTTCCCTCTTCTCATTCTATCTCTGTCCATTCAGAAGTGTTCATGTAGTTTAAAAGGATTCAGAAAAAAACCAACATAGATGCTATTTTTTTCTTTCTTATCTGATGACTTGGTCTAGTGTGGCAACTTCATCTACCAAGGTTTTATTTTGTAAGAATTTATTTTTGTATTTCATGTAACAGTCAAAATTTCTACTGCTGAAAATGCCATTTTTTTTCCTGTGGGCTTTTTCCTTCCATTGCCGTCAGAATAATTATTGTTGTGAAACGGATGCCTGGTGGGTTTGTAAGAATTCATAATTCCTACAAACACCCTAGTCCAGGCACTGCTGCTTGTACCACCTGGTGCACTTGTGAAAGCTGGTTGGAGAAAGTCCTGCCAAATCAGAAACAGGTTGAGCTTTGTACTGGCTGTGCTTGTGGAAAACTGGTGACTCTCTGCAAAAGGCAAGGGGAAATCACCAGCTAGGAATTCAGCCCTCCATGAGCCTCTGTATCTGGCTGTGATGGACTTCCTTGCACTGCAGAGTAGCTTTTGTCTTAACCTAGTCAGAGAAGTCATGAAGGCCCTGAGTCCTATGACATTCAAAGAACCTATTAATTCAGGAGGGATGCTTGGAAGTATCCAACTTGTTGGTGTCAATGGTAGTGAGTAGAAATGTGAGGGGGATACTGTAGTAGATGTAGTTTGGAAGCTGGGTAGAGTCTGAAGAACACCTCAGTGCCTCCTCTGTGGAGCTGTAGGATCTCCTTAATGGTCAGTCAAGCTCTCTGGCCAAGACACCAAGAGACAAGAGCCCAAGAGAAGGATCCCAGGAGCAGTTGCTGCTTCCTTGGATGCCTTTAGGGGTGCTGAATACTTTACAGGCTCTTTTGCTCTGTATCCTCCTCTTTTTTTTCATTCTCCCTACCTTTATTCATTTGCTGTTCCTTGTAAGTGTTTCTCCTGTTTTATTACTCCATAGTCCTTGTGAGAAGGGGGTTCCTAAGGTTTTGCTAGAAGAAGGAGAGAAATGCTAGGAATGGCAGCTGAGGAAAGCAGGTAGTAAATGGGGTAAGAACAGAGAAATTGTTCACCTTGCACATGTTGGAGTCCCCATGGAGCCATACAGGTTAGAGACCTCGTGAGGCAGAGGTTGCAACTGGACTTGCATATTTAGTGACTGCTTTTGAAGAAGGATTCCATGGTCCCACTGAAGTCAACAAGAGTTAAGATTGTGGGTGAACAAGGAGCCAGCAGCCACAGTTCTGCTGAGAGTCAAGAAGATGCAGCTTGTGTAGGTGAGATGCAAAATCAGAACCTTGGACATGTGTTCCTGGAAAGAGGCACAATGAAGCTGATCTTTTTAAAAAAAAACACTCAGAGCAATATTTCTTTCCTATGACAGAAAAATGTTTAAGTATCTTGATTTTTTTACTTGTTTACTCTTGCCAAGTGTCAGTAGCTTTGCCTATGGGTTTGCTCTGGATTTAGCAGCATGTTGGAGCCCTTGCTGGGACCCCTGCCCGTGTTGTTCAGGTCTTGCATCCCTTTCTGACTCTGTGCATTAACAAAGCATCCAGCACCACATGGAAAATTCATCTCCTTGAAATCCTGGCACTTCCTGACCTTCCTGGTAGGCTCATCTCAGCAGCAAGAGCTCTCACCACCTCTTCACCTCCGTCCAAAGCACAAAGGTCTGCAGAAGAGAGGTCGGGTGACCTGGAGGGATCGTGCCTTACACGCAGGGATATTCGATGTCTTCAGCAGGCTGACCTGAGTCACCTTGCTATGAAACACTGTCTTAATGTGGACTGCGCAGCTTCCTGCAGCAAGAAGCAGTTGTCATCACAGGGATAGATCCAACAGGTTGATTTCATCTTTTTTTAAAGAACTTCATGGGTTTGAACTTGGTGGGGTGAGGAAATATCAGCTGTTAAGGGATAGATGAATTCTCATCATTGAAATTCTCCACTTGGGGAAGAAGGATAGAAGTTACAGATGCTGCAGTCTGCTTCTCTCTCTATAAAAGGGATCTTGTATGTACAGTATTTTTATATCTCTGCATTCCCAACTATCAGGATTTGAATCAGGATTGATAACATTCTCTACTTATGGAAAAAAATGGGTTGTTATTTTTACAGTGCTAGATGTCTGTGTGTTTATTTTGTGCCAAATTACAGCCACTGTTACATTCTAGTGTTTTCATTCAGTTTATTTCTGTTCATCAATGTGTATATTATATATTTTTATTATCAAGGTTTTTATTTTAATTCATATTATCCTGTATACAAACTAACTGTGGATTGCTAATTTATATATGTATAAAGGGGAGCACTTGGAGACAGTGTGAGGATTTGGATTCCCCTACTTAGTTTACAGTCTTGTAATTGAGCACAGCCAGCCTATCAAACTCACTGCTTGCTTCACAGAGCAATGTCCTGTGTGTTTGTCCCCTGAGCAGATGGCTCCAGCTGTCCCTCCTGGCAGCACTGGCACTGCATGACCGTGTGGGATGCAATAGGAACCAGAGCACAACTCCCAGCACGGCCTGACGGGTGCCTGAGCTCAGTGCTGTCCTGTGCCAGGGCAAGAATGCCCAGCAAGGCACTGGTGTCTGAGGTCTGCTCTTTATCTGTCCCCAGCCAGTGGACACTTGGTTTTGCCCCACTCTCCCAAGGTGTTCAGGGCTTAGTTTTGCAGTCACTTTGGGAGGTGGGTGTCCCTTGCATGGAGCATACCGTGGGTATTTGTCTTCTTTTTGTTGCAGAGGACAGGCATAAACCTGCAGAGATCCCAGTTTGCTGCACTCCAGCACATTTGTGGCTGTGCAGCACTGCTGGGGAGATACAGGCTGTGCTGCACACAGGTGCCACATGGACTGCCCTGCGCAGAACAGGCGGTGGGACATGGGTTTCATGTTCAGGAGCTGCCCAAGCCTCAGCTTCTGGGCTGGAGATCCTATCAGCCACCTCCTCCCCATCAGTAGCACCGGGCAAGGCTTAGCTGGGCAGATTGGGCTCTTCAGGAGAGTCCCAGAGAGGACAGTGGCACACACAAATGAGTATTTTCTACTTCATGGGAAACAAGTTCCACTGTATCAGTGTTCACTCTAAGTAGACTCCATGGTCTGTCTCCAGCTGCATCTGTGCACTGCAATATAGTTAATTGCCTCTGATAAATAACTGCAGTTGTCTCACTTAGCTCTTCAGGGTAAACTTTCAGCCTGTTGAATCTAAATATTAGCCATGCAATGAGGTGGATTAGTCAGAAGGCTTAAATTCCTCAGAGCTGCAAGTGTATCCTGCATTGTAACAGCTAATCCTTAAATATGAATTGCACACTGACAATAATCTGTCTATGCAAGCCTATTCTTGGTTTTATTTTGACTGTTCACTCTATAATTTTACCAGGTTTGGCATAGAACTTCTGAATGACATTTAACCAAAGTATCATGTCTGTGTGTGTGTATAGCATGTTTTGCTTCATACTCCTGAATTGTCATCGAATGTAAAGGGAACATTGCCTTGCCCCATTTTGTTCAATAAACCGCTGTGTTTTGTTATTCGCCACTTCCTTCTGTCCCTCCGTGTGCTTTTCTGCAAACCTAAGTGGGTTACACAAAAGCAGGGGAAAATAAGACTTTGTTCCACCCTTTGTTCCTGAAACCTAGCTGCTTCTACCAACAATTATGTTCTTCCACTATAATAGATGTAGCAAACAAACAAATTTGTATTTAATTTGATTATTTTGTCGACAGACAGATGGAAAAAAGGCTATGTAATATCTTGGAAAAGATCTGGACTGTTTCATTTCCTGAGACTGTGATACTGAAAAATAAAGCAGTATGATTATTTGCAAGAATAGGATGCTCTTTCTTATTTCATTAATGTAACTTTTAAGTTTAAATTAAGCAGGCAAAAAGCCTGCTTGAAGATTCCCTCAAACAACACGTACCTACAGTGGTGGGACAGAATGCAGGAAGGAAAAATGGCAAATGCCCTGGGACTGACTGCTGTCTTCAGCAGGTTCAGCTGAGGATGCAGCCACATGCAGCTCAAATGTGAGCAGACCTGATCGCGTTGTCATGTCACAAACTCAGTTTGTGACTGAACATGCTGAAATAAAGAGGAAGTTACAAAATATAAATTCTGGATCTTGCATCTGGACTGTAAACCTTTCTTAAATGCTTACTTACTCATTTCTGTCTGCTTGCCAAGAGTAAGCATTGCACAGGGGAGCAGAGAGCCCTTTGGCACACCAGCACAGGGTGCACCAGGCTTTCCCTCCATGGGCCAGGGGCTTGGGCTGCACAAGTGAGTGCTCTGACTCCAACAGAGTTCACTTTTGGGCTAGGGTAGGGTCTGTGTCACTAGCCCAGTGCTTCCAAGTGGCTCGATGTCATCTTTTCCTTCCACAGCTGCATCTCAGAGTGCCTTGGGTATGAGCAGTGAGTGGAAGCAGGAGTCAGTAAAACACACATGGCTGGCAGGGGAAGAGCCTGGTTGTAAAAGCAGGGCTCTTGAGAGTGCCAAGAGCTCTGCCAGCTTACAAGCTATTGCAGCCTCTTGTCTGGAGTGACTGGGTCAGCCTGTTTTCTCTGAAAGGCTTCTTTCATGCCAGCCTTGGCACTTGTTGAAGCACTAGGCTGTGATGGGAGCAGAGCCAGCTGGAGCCCTGAGAAACATCTTCCACCTGGTGCAGTGATGTGCGCATGGAACTGGGTGTGGGCACCCCAAAAAGAACACTGAAGAGCCCCTGGGGACTTCTTTCTGTACCAGAAAACTTTGGTCTCTGAGTTTCCAAGTTGCATGCAGCTCCCAGGCTGTGAGTGTGCCATGGTGGGTGGACCCAGTGTGCCACTGGTGATGGATCAAGGTTTCCCATGTATCCTCCATCTGTGAACAAGTTAAGGCAGGGGAGATTGCTGAAAGTCACCATTGCTGGGTGCCCAGCAGCCTGACTGCCCCTCTGGCTGCTTCATAGTGCCCTGCAAGGTGGGAGTTGCAGGTGGCAGCTGCACTCTCCTGCCTGTGTGCATGCCCAGATCCTCATCTCCCACCCAGCTCCGTGCTGGTAGGGGCTCCTTCCCTGGAACCAATGCTCCTTTTGTTCAGAAGGCAACTCAGGGCTGCAGAGACCCAGAACCTAAACCAGGTGAGGTGTCTGAGGCACAAATGACTTGCTGTGGTACACATGGTAGGTATGTACCATTCCCAACTCATTTTCCAGAGACCTGGTGGGTTACAACATGGCTGGAGGTGGAGAACATGCCCTCTGCCATGTGAAACCCTGGTTTATTCCTGAAACTATCCCTTCTCAATTTCAGTATGGACCAAAGCTAGTCCCTACCACCTGCACCATTCTCTGTACCATCCTGCTAGCAAACAAGTGATAATTCCTGGCACCAGTCAGTTATCTCAGGTCTGAGGTTCATGTGTCCACCACTCTGATTTCTTCTTTCAGAGACAGCAAATCCTTGAACAGTGCCCTGAGTCAATCCTGAATCACTGTGGCAAGAATTCCTGTCACAGTTAATGGCAAAAATTAGATTTACTAAATGCGACCTGGGATCAGGCTGCAAGCCAAGTTTAAAACAAGCACAGAACTTGTGTCTGGCAGCTGGGTATTTGTTGAATGTCAATGCTTCCTTGACCCCAGAGAGCCCCAGACAAGCACCCAAGCAGCTCTGCCAAAACCTGCTCCTGTTTCATGTTGTTGCTGGTGAGCAGCAGCTCTGAGTACCGACATCAGTTTTCACAAAGTCTCCTTTCCCCTGGCACTGCTTTTGCTTAGCAATAGCTCCCATGCTGCCCTTTCCCCCAGACAGATCCAAACTCCAGCTCGGTGACTCCTGGGGCCATTGGAGGCCACTCAGACACGGGCACAGCGAGCCCTGAGGGCTCCCAGCCATTCTACACATGGCTTCTGTTTGTGTGTAAGCAGCATGTGCCACCCCACAGGACAAGCCTTTCCTGGCTGTTTTACATTTGAATGGTTTCTCACTTCACTGCAAACGTGGCTGGCACTGCAGGGTTTGATTGTGAGCCAGAGGAACCGGTGTGTCTCACTGGTGGGGTTTGTACCCAGGTGAGCAGAAGGGCTCCAGCATCCCCTTCCCTGGGCTGAGCTTGCAGCTGGGACAGGTTGTGACCCAAGAGTGCTCTACACTGCTGCCTTCCTCCCCTCTTCATCCTCCCCAGGTGCAGACAGCGTGCAGAGTGATGGCATGGCCATGCATGTGCATGACACCAGAGGGTGCTTGGGGACTGTGAGCTTTGTCCCAGCAAAACTGAAAAGGAGCTTTAACAGGTGCTGGTACAGCAGTAGGAGGTTTACTTAGAGGAGGTGGAGTTTGGGGAGAGGATGAGCTGCCCACGTACACAAGGTTTGTTCCCAGCCCTGGCACTGGCTGCCAGTTACTGGCCACACAGCACATTATCCCAAAAGATTCTGCTCAGCCTGCCAAGGGACACATAAACCCCACTCAAGCACCTCACTTGTGCATTTTTATTTAATTGTTAATTGACCACACCTGATGAAACACTGAAGGCCAGCCTGAAGGTGCCTGTTGATGCCCAGGAGCATCCCTCCCATCAGGGTCCCTGCAGTGCCCTCTCCCCCAAAGGCAAGGGGAGGCACCAAGAGCAAGGGTTTCTGAGTGACTTTTCCAGGCTGCCAGCAAACCCAGACACACTGTCCTGCTGGAAAAGTCCCCAGCCTTGGGCAGTGAGTGCTGTGCACAGCCAGGAGTGTCACTGTTGTCACAGGGAGCCTGGAAGACTTGGTGCAGAGCATCCTACAGGAGGAGAGGGATGCATTGCTGCCACACCTGAGCCAGAGAGGACCCACAGGTGCTCCAGTGTGGCCATGACTGCAGATCTGACAGCAGCTGTGTCCTGTTAACATCCCCAGGGGATAACAGGGACCAGGAGCAGCAGTGCAGCCCTCTGGGGTGGGCAGGTCTCTGCTTGCTAAAGAAAATGGAATGGCCTAACAGCAACAGAAAGCCAGGTTCTCCTGGTACTTGCTCCACAGGGAAGCTAAACCAGGTCTTCTGGTGCCAGGAGTTAAACCAGCTGTGCAAAGGGGCATGTCAATGCCAGCTTGTCTCATCCACAAGGATGCTGAGCCCTCCTGGTCCTGCTGTTCTCTGTTTTCTGCTTTTAGCTGTGGAAGCACCAGAGCCCTTGTGGGCCCAGGCTGATAGCTGTGGCTTCTGTTGGCAGCAGGTAAGCCAAGAAGGGGTGGTTTTCTTTTCTGTGGGACACAGTGGTAGCTGCTCTTGGGAGAGTGTCTGCTTGAAGCCAGGATGTCCTGCTTGACAGGACCCCAGCACCAGCTGGAATTTAGAAGTCACTTTGTGCTCAGCTGAAAACTTTTGTTTCTCTAAATATTCTCCTAATTTCATGAACTTCAGCTGTGCAAATGGAGCACATGTTCCCAGGGAGAGAGGGGAAGAAAGTCCCCAGGACCAAGGGAAAATGTCACCATATGGGTGGTCAAACCCTGTGACCCAGTTTAGCCCACCTGAATTTTGAACAGAAAACACTCAAAATTAGTTACTAAACCTAAAAATCAGTGTTGGCAGTTCTTGCAGAAATAAAACAACAAAAAATTTAAGTACATATGGTCACCATTTTAGTGGGTTACTGAAATATTTATAAAAACAGTACAAACCCAGACAAGAAGCTGGAGGCTTTCTTCCTTAAATTGTATTCCTTGGTACCACACAGCCCAGACTGAAGTTGGTGCTGAGCACCTGGAGGTGTGCAGAGCATTGCTCTGTGCAGGTTTTGAGTCAGTCCCAAAGTGGGAGCTGTGTGAGCAGAGCTCAGGGCTGCAGCATTCCAACCCAGCCTGGCAGCAAGGCAAACATTAAAATATTTTATGGCACTGAAGCGCTTTTGCCTTCAGCTAAAACTCCATCAGAGCTCACACTGATACCTCTGCACTCCCAAACTCCCACGGGAATGCTTTCATACCTCTACCCCACACTTACTGGGTGTATTAACAACCTTTGCACTTCTCACACGAGTGAACTTTACTCAGTTTTCATGCCAGCCATGGTGTGCAGTCCAGTCCTTCCTGGTGAGTTTTTTTTCTCCCAAATATCCTTAAGAAAGGATGGGAGAAAATGGTAAACCAATGGCAGTTTACCTACTAATCTAGCTCTCCCTTGAGAAATGAAGAGCTAATTAAAAACAAAGGCTTGAAAATTAACTTGGATTAATAAATATAAAATTTAACAATTTTTGGGAGGAAAAAAAAAAAAGTAGTCAGGAAGGCAGAAAAATGCTTTATTCTTCTTTTCAGTGATTATTTTTGCCCGAGTGCCCGGGATGCTCCAGCAGCATCCAGTTCTAGCCCAGGGCTCTCTCTAGTGGCCAGAAAGGAAAGGCTGGAAAGCAGTCTTTGGAGTCCTATATTCCTTTGATTTTTTTTTTTTATGTATATCATTTGGCAGCATAGGTGGTAGTAGCCATTGGCACCTGAACTATTGAGAGCTTGCAGGGCAGTATTTAGGCAATTTTCTTATTTACAATATTGCACACCTTCTGTTTATTTCATTACAGAAACTGTGCAGCAAAATGTGGATTTTAATAATGTTGAATACGTGGCAAAGCCAAACACCCCAAAACCGAAACAAAGAGCAGAACTGAAGTGACAGAAGCCCCTTTGCCAGTGCACAGTGCAATCCAGGGAAGATCGGGGCAGTTCTTTTCCCTGGCTCCTGCCTCAGCCCCAGGCCAAGCTCGCTGTGTGTGAGCTGTCAGCAGGGGCGCCGTGACCCCAGACCTGGGGTGGCAGCCACAGCAATGCTGCTCACTCCCAACGCAACACATCAGCTGCTAGGACACTATGAAAAGAAACTTTGACAAGTTTTAAAGCATTACATGAAGTCAAAACTCCTCCAAGAACAGGGAGTTCTGCTTGACAAATAACACAGCCACTCCCAGCCAGCTCCAGCTGGGAGCCAGAGTCTCCATCACTTTCCCCTATAAGCTCTCAATGCCCTGTAGCAAGTGACTCCTCCCTTTTACCACCAGCCCTTCCCAGCTTGCTCTCCTGGCAATAGGCTTTTTCACACTTGGAAACTCTTTCTTATCCTTCTGATGGATTTAAACTCTTCTCTCCTTTTGTTGTGAAGTGGTTTGCTCTTCGGAGGATTCAAAATTGACTTGTATGTGCTAAAATTAATTCCCTAGCTTACCTCCCCTGTTTGTTGTAACTTTGGGTGTGAAATTCTTCAGCCTGGTTCAAAGGCAGTAAAGTTTTTCTTGGACTTGCAGTGCTTTCTGTTTTGAAGACTCTTATCCTACTGTGGTGTGAATCCCACAGGTTTCCCTGGCTGCTGCTTTGAAGCTTGCAGTGGCTTTTGGATGTATGGCACCTCTGTAAGGCTGTACTGGGTACCCATGTGTCAAGCAACCTGTCTGAAAACTTGGCCTGGCAGCCTCCCCTCCAAAGGGGACAGGAGTGGGTGCCCTGCAGTGCAGAAGGGTCCAGATGGGATATGGGGTGGCACATGGCTGCTACAGTAACCTCCTAGTAAGCATTTTAAATCTCTTACTGAGTGCCATAACGTGTGGAAGAGAGATGCTCTGGAGGAAAACTACCACTTAGTGCTGTGAACGACAGGAAAGAGCACTGAAGGAAACCTTCTTCTTGCTAACCCATTCCCTTTTGGTCGAGCATGAAGGCAGGGAAAGCATCACTGCTGTGCAGAACTCTGGGAAATTCCCCTCAAAATACCCATCCCACTGTGCTGGTGCTGTACAAACTGAAACAGAACAGCAATCCTTACCTCAAATTGCTTGAGGGGCACATGTAAGGGAGAGGCAATCCAGCTATAGAATAGCATCCTAATAACCCCAGATTTTTCTTCTATTCTGATTTTGTTTGTTGTCTTTAATGGCTCTTCAGGAGTGCAGCTGTATCTATAGGCCAGAGTCTTGTGGACTTAGGCACATCACTATTCCTGCATCTAGTCCTTCTTTAGTTTTTTTGTATGTCAGTTTTTATCCTGTACAGCTTAATTGGGTTCTGTGTTACTGAAAGCTGCTTACTACTTAAAGAGCATTGGAGAGTTGCACTGAAATATTTATGTCCAGTGCATTACTTCATTAAGGCAATGATCTAAAATGAATGGAGATTGAATTATGCCCAAAATGCCTATAAAACTGGATGCTGACTGATTACTTAATGTTTCTCCTGATACGTGATGCATTAGAGGTCTCTGTTGCCTTTAATTTTTCATGGGCTGAGCTCAGTCTAGCAGCAACCCCAGACTGCTGGTTAATGGCATTTCCTTGTAACTAAGCATATCACTCCTTTTTTTTTTTTTGTGACATAAATGGTGTTTTCATGATATATGAAGTGTCAGAGTATGTTTAGTGCTTGAGAATGTATTTGGGGTCACCAAAGGGATTACTGCCCTCTCAGTGCTCGGGAGCCAAGCTGCTCTGAAAACTCTGCAGAGCTCAGGAGAGTCCTGGTGATGGGCTCTGCCTTCAGCCATGTGGAGTTAACTGTCTCAAAAGTACACTGGCTGTGGTAAGAAAATGGTTCTGTAGTTAAAAGTGAAAGAGCTTAATCTGGTGCTAATCATCCAGAAGCATATTTGGACAGAGAAAAAAAAAAGGCAGAGAGCTTTTGTCAAACCCTTGTTTTCATGGCTTATAGGAAGCTCAATTTGGTCTTCAGTAATAGAGAATGAGTTCTTCCAGCTGTGATCAGGTAATGCAGGCAGCAATACAAATGATACAGGATGCAAAGGAACACCACTACAGGTCTTTCAGACACTGCTATCCTCACTTCAAAGCATATTGCATATTCCATTCTCCTCCTGAATCTTCCTTCCATTTGTTTCCTTCCTCAGGATAATCAAGGTGTGCTCCCATGGGTCAGGATAATCACTGTGTGCTCCCATGGGTCAGGATAATCACGGTGTGCTCCCTTGGATCAGGATAGTCATGGTGTGCTCCCATGGATCAGGATAATCACTGTGTGCTCCCATGGGTCAGGATAATCACTGTGTGCTCCCATGGATCAGGATAGTCACTGTGTGCTCCCATGGATCAGGATAGTCACTGTGTGCTCCCATGGATCAGGATAATCACTGTGTGCTCCCATGGATCAGGATAATCACTGTGTGCTCCCATGGGTCAGGATAATCACTGTGTGCTCCCATGGATCAGGATAGTCACTGTGTGCTCCCATGGATCAGGATAATCACTGTGTGCTCCCATGGATCAGGATAATCACTGTGTGCTCCCATGGTGGAGATGCTCCAGCCTGCTGGGCTGGGCAGGGCTCAGAGTGGATCTGGGGACAGCAGAGCCTGCAATAGTGAGCTGGGACCTGGCAGGTCTGCCTTGTTTGTCACACTCCTGCAGCTTCATTCCTGCTTCTCAGGGCCTGCAGGACCAGCCTGGACAAGCCAAGTTATTCAGGACTTGTGCAGTGTCTGTTTGAATACCTGGGAGGGATTTATTCACCACAGACAGTGCTGGCCTGGCCTTCTGCAGGGCAGGAGTCCTTTGAACCTTCACTTGCACAAAGGAAAATGTCCAGAATTTAACAAAAACCCCTTTTTATAACAGAAGTTTCAGCTCTGTTTCCCTTTTGGCCTGTCCCTTAATCTGTCTCATGCACTAGGGAAATCCAATCCTTGCAAAGTTAATTTTATTAACTGATGCTGACTGGATTATCTTTCAAATCAAATGAGCTTTAGCTGGGTGAGCTGGAAATAAAGAACATGCAGGGACTTAAAGGCAATTCAATTCATTAGAATCCCTGCTAGTAAAAAGTAGCTCCTGAAGAGCCCTGAAACACTGGGGATTCCTCTACAGGAAGGATAGTTGTAGCAGAAAATGGGAGATCTGGGGCCATCTTCCAGTTGAGTGGAAGTGCAGTGTTGGCAAGGTTGAGGGTACCAGGGAGAGGTGCCTGGTGCCAAGCAAGGTATATGAAACACACTGCCAACAGCAGACCTCTCCTGGGGAAATTGGGATTTCAGAAGCATGACTTAGAAGTTCATGTATTGACACACTTCAGACTATCCACCAGGAAAGGTGTGGGGGGCATGCCTGGCTCAGGCTGGCAGCAGCTCCCACGGCCCCAGGAAATCTGGAGACACTCCAGGCAGCCCCTCTGCAGCCAGAAGGGAGCTGGCTGGCCAGCTGAAAAGGCAGGGTTTGTTCTGTCTGCTCACTGAGCTGCAGAGCCATGTCCCCACTGAGCCAGGAGAGTGTGCTGGCTGCACAGGTTTGTCTGATAACACTGCTGCTCAGGATGAGCTGCTGCTCGATGAACTGAGCTCCCAGAGCAAGGGAAGTGTGCAAGGGGGAGCCTGGGAAAGAAGGGAGCCCTGGCTCAGCCCTGCTCTGCAGTGATCAGGCACTGGCAGTGTGCCTGGGTTACACCCTGAGATATCCCGGCTGGAGGGAGCCAACAGTGCCTGGAAGTGGAGCCCTGGGGCAGCCTCACCTCCAGCACACGGATGGAGCTGGTGCCTCTGAGGACTCCAAGGATTTTCTGGGAGCTGTGTCCCTCTGGATGATGGCAATAGTGAGGGCCAAATGCAGCAGGCAGACCGCAAACAACTGTGTGGATAAATAATTGGAGGGAGATGAAGGGAAATCAGGATTACTGTGGAGTGGGACATGGGGGGAAAGGCCACAAATGCAAAGGAAGGAAAAAGAGCATTTTTATTGTGTTGCTTCTAGAAGAAACTGGGGAGTTTGCTTTGCTTTCCTGGGGAAAAGGGAATATCTTACTCAAAACACTCCCTGTCTCACAATGCAATGGAAACCCAAAGCAAATCTTCTGACTCCTGACAGCGTGAGGTTTTTAACACAGTAAATAAAGCAACATGTTTTCTCAAAGTCAGAAAAAGGACCCATGGTTTGTGACAAAAGTTATTAATAAGAAGTGTTCTCTTGGGCAGTGAATTCAGAGGCTGCCTCATCAGACAGTTATTACCAGCCCAGCACCACAATTCCTGAGACAATTGAAATTTAGCCTCCTGACAAAAAATTGATTTTGAAGATTAATTGTCCCCTGTAGCACAGTGTTAAGCCAATCTGAAACACAGAGAGGACAGTTGTCCTTTGTGTTTAATAGAGCTGTCTGTTTGATACCCACAGAGCTGGAGCAGCTCTGTGCAGTTCTGTCCTGACTTACAGACAATAGGAGGCAGTTTCAGAGAGGTGCCACTGCCAGAGGAGGGAACACCCACAGGGGATGTCTATCCCTGCTGCACTCCTGGAACCTGTGCTGAACTCAGGGTAATGGCAAACAAACTTGGTATTTTAAAAGTGGAATTTCCTTGTGCAGCTCTGACTGCAGCAATGCCAGTTCTTACAGACTGCACAGCTTTTAAACCTGAATTGGAAAGGCAAATCCAGCTGAAAAGTTTATCTGGATGCTATTTTCAAACATGTATGAAAGGGCACTGCTGGGAGCCCTGGGGAGCTCTGGTGTCCCAGGAAGGACATCTAAAGTGCAGTAAAACAAGCTTTGCTCTGTCAAACACAGTTATTGTCTAGCTACTGTGGAGGTGTTGGTTGGAGCTGGAGAAGCTCTCCTCTGTGGAAATTCTTCTGGGATATATCTTTTTCCTTGCCTGGCTTCCTGTGGTTTGAGCTGAAACTCTGTCAGTGCTCCTCTTGAACCTACAGAAGGTGAGCTTTAGTGAAATTGGGCAGAGGCATCCCAGGCGTTGCTGGGGATGCTCAACAAGAGAATCCACACTGGTGCTTGTGAAGGAAAACAGGTTTGGCATGTTGTGCTGCTCAGGAAGCAATGCAGGTTTGATTCTCCCCAGAGCCAGGCAGCTGAATTTGGGTTGGGTATTAAACCTCCACAGGCAACAGTGGGAGAAGGAGAAGTGAAGCTGTGTCTTAGGGGGAAATTTGTCATGATTAATGTTTCAGGGCTGCAAGGGCTGCTGCTTCAAATGAGTGCCTGAACCTCAGTGTGAAGCAGTGATCTCTTGGCAGGTTTAATCCAGGTTTTCTGTAACAATCCCATCACACATGCTTTCCCTTTACACTGGCAAGCTCACAGCAGCAGAGAGACTGAGAGCTGACCTAGCCACCTCTTTGGTGGGTCCTGGTGCATGGTTTCTTCTCTGCTCTGTGGCTGGGGACAGATCTCTCATGCCTTCAGCCTGGCCTCTCTATTCGAGTGTCCATGGTCCCTGTCCCAGGACTCTTCCTTCTTGTTCCTTCTAGGAAATTGAAAACTTGTTCCAAGCAGGAGGGATTGATTGAGTGTGCATCTAATTAAGATGGTTCCTGAGGAAGCTGAAGACCTGGAGGCATGAGCATGGTCTCAGCTCTTTTGCAGCCTGTGATGGGAGTTGCTTGGGAGCAGGAAATCAAAAGTCTCTTCTGAAATGGCACTGCTGGAAGCAGAGACCCTGCTGTGGTGTTTTAGAGTTGAAGCACAGGAAACCTGTAAGGCTGACTTGCAAAAGCTGTGACTGTCCTTCACCTCTGAGACCTGCACACAACATCTGTCCCATAATTCCCCACCCTCAGCTTCTGGTGTGAGATTGAACAGCTGATTTAACACAAGATTTAGTAAATTGGCTCCCAGAAGGTGCTGGCAGGCTCCTGACAGCATCATCAGCTAGGGGTGGTGCCAACCAGCACCTCTGGGGCTCCTGGACTTGCTGCCAAGGTTCCCAGCCACAGTCTGTCACTATCAGAGGGGGAGATCTAGAAAGGAGGGAGTGATGTGAGTTTTGGTCTAGGATTAGCTTTGAAATGTTTTTTTTCCAACTCTCTGAGAAAAAGACCTCTCCTCTCTATTCTGTTCTGCTTTATGTTGCTGATAACATCACAGCAGGGAAAAAAAGCCCCAACCAAACCCAAACTACTACTACTACTAATAATAATTGCCAATTTACTTTCTACAGGGAGAAGGAGAGGGAGGGCAGACTCCAGGAAATAAATTTGCACAACCTGTTTACTGTGATGCCTGTCTTGGCTGAGCACAGGCCCCAGTGCCAGGGTGTCCTTCAGCAGACTGTTGTGTTGGGGGGCTTTGTCACACACCCTGCAGGGGCAGTGTCTCTGTGGGCTGGTGAGTGTGTGCATTCAGCCTTCAGGGATCACCTAGCTTCTTCTGTGGGTTTTTTTGGTTGTTGTTGTTGTTGGCTTGATTTTACCAGGCTTATAACCAAATGAGAGAAAGGGGAAAAAAAAAAGAAATAATGCTGAGTAAAAGCATGGAGAAAATAATCCTTGCTGGGTTGTGAATGGCCCAACTTTGCTTAAGCTCAGATGTTCCACTCTCCTCCCAAACCTTCCTCAGCAAGTCTGCAGTCTGCTCAGTATGTGCAACTGGATTCTTTGGCCACTTGATGTCTCTGTGGGTTGTGGAGAGCCGTGGGTAAATAAACAGAGGTCATGCTGGAGCTGGATGGAAGCAGCAGCAGTGCTGGCTTTGCTCCTCAGAGATGAACCTTTGATAGAGCACTGTGCCAGTCCCCTTCCCTGCTTGTTCTGTTAATGAGCTTCAGATTTTCAAGGCAGTTGGAGAAACAGGAAGATTTGGTTAGCCAGTTTCCACGGGGAGCTGGTGGGGCTCTGCACCCATCAGTGCTGTGGGTCTGGAACCTGCCACAGCAGTCTGGGCCAGGGAGGCTTGGCCAGCCCCACCTCTGCCTGCTTCCCCCAGAAAGGCAGTGCCAGAAGGGGCCAAGGTGCCAGACTGTGGCAGTGTTTCCCTACAGAAGATGAGGCTTAGCAGATACGAGGCCAAAATCCTCACCACTGCCTGGTGGGGTCATGCTTGGGGGAATTGCTGTGTGCTGCCATAAACAGCAAACCCAGCTCTGTGTGGGAGTGGGCCATAAGGAGACCTGGGGTGTTCCTGTGGCATTGCAGGTGTGCCAGTCTGTCCTGTGGGACTGGCACAGACTGGGAATTCAGCTGGGACAGAAATGCTCCTTCCAGTCTGACACCGTCACAGTCCTAAAAATAACATTTGCCCCAAGTCTTTTGTTTATGCCTTACTAAAATCTAGATTACCTTTGCTGGAGCCAGACTGTGATATCTCTGTGCCTTCAGCTGTGGAGACATGGATGGGCCTGAGATTGCTTTAGGCACTTTATGGATAAACTGAATGTGGTTACAGCCATGGTTCCACAGGGAAGTGCCTTAGGAAAAGAAGTTTCCCATGCTCATTTCTGCCCATGGTGATAAACTTCACTGTGATAGTGGCTGGAGGATCCAGCTCTCCTGTGTTAAATGTGTGCACAGCTGGCTCTTCTTCAAACCCTCCTAGTCCTAAGGAATTTGAAGCTTCTTGTCTGCCAAGCCAGATCTGCCTAGATACAGGCTTTTCCTCATGGTGACTCATACTGCTCCCCAGGAACGTACAGAACCTTTTCAGGCACCATTAAAGGAAGTCCAGTGACCTTTTTTCCAACTCATGAGAAGTTCTGAGATGTTTTTCTCAAACAAGCAGTTTTAGCTCACTGTATGGGTTTTCAGTTTGGGCCATTTGTAAAGCCTCTGCCTGCAGTCTATCCATCACTTTTTCCAGAGCCACTTCAGAGGGAGGAGAGCTTTGTGTTGGAAAGATGGTGGCTGGGAAAGTGCTCATCTCCAGCAAAACAGCTTCCCTGAGCCACTTCCCAGCCTCAGGGCACTTCAGCAAAATTGCACACAGGGCTCGCACTACAATTTGCTGTTACTTGTGTGGGAAGATAAACTGGAACATCTCAATCTAGCTGCTAAACTGCAATTTATGAGCTACAAATGGCTGAGACTTAGAGGGGAATAAGAGATTTAAACTAAAACTCTGCCATTCTGTCCCCGGAGGCAGAGAGAGACCAGTCAAAATACTGCCTTGAGTGGAGCATGTGGATTTACAGAGGTGACAAACCCTCTCAGGAGGTGTCAGCAGTGCCATGGGCTCTGTGCTGCAGATCAAAGCAGTCGGGGCTTAGAAGTGAAGGGCTTAAAGTGAGTGGCAAAGGCTTGACGAGGAGAAAGGCTTGTCTCTGGGAAATCCAGAGAAATAGCAGAGGCTTCTCTGTTCACACACTCTGTTCCTGTACAGCTCACATGAGGAAAAGGGGGACTTTGTTTATTAAACAGCTTTCTGTGTCTTATTAATTCCGTTCATCTGAGGATAGAGCAGCTCCCTCCAGAGTGCTTGTTATTGCTTGCCTGGAAATCAGTCAGGGTCTGGCCATGGAATAATGTTCTGGTTGAAACTCCTTGTTCTGTCAGTAATTTATGCAATTGCTAGGAGACTGCTCAGATGGCTAAATGACTTCTATTAACATAACTTTAATTCTCTACTTCTAACAGAAATAATTTATGCTTCCTGTTTCTTCAGGACCCATTATTAGACTTCAAGTCCAACTTCGGGGGAGAGATCAAGACTTTGTCTTTTCACCAGTGATTGCCTCAAGTTTTCTTTGAGGCTTGAAGCTGCTAGAATTTTCTCAGTAGCCAGACTGGGAACATGGAACAGGTCTTGGCAGGTATCAGTTCCTAAAACCTCTTATCTTCTCCCAGGGAAGTGTTTGCCAGGACTCAGTTACACAGATAATTATGGTCAGGTTGGTATCCCCGAGTGGGTGCTGGTGCTTGCAGACTTAATCAATGCTTCTAGCAAATGTTTGAGGTTTTTACTGCACTTATCTACTGAAGAATAAAGAAATTCTACTGATGTTTGGTGCAACAGCTTCTCTAGTAGCTGCTGTGGTCTCTCCCATTAAGTCTGGTAGCTGTGATTTCCTGCAATAGCTGCACAGCTGGTGCCCTGCCATGGCTCCATTTTTTCCCAATTAGAAGCTGAGCCAGTTCCCCATGGTAGATTATGGCCTGCCAGTGGGATCTGGGTAGGAAGAGAAAGTGCTTTGAGAATTTAGGACAGAAAGTACCACAGAGGAGATTTAGCAAGAGGAGCCTATTAATTGTAAAGGTGGTATAAATTCCTAATCTACAAACTGTTTTATTAATGGTGGCCATCATTAATACAAAACACTCAGCTAAATGTTGCATGAGCCATGGAGCAGCAGATGGGAGATCCAGTTCTTGCTTTGTGTTAAACAAAACCACATGAGCACACAGCTGACAGTGTGGGGAAATTCCTGAAAACTTGCTTCTTCCATCATCTCAGAGAAGGTTTTATTTGAAAATAGGCACCATATGTGGAAGAATGCAGTTGGAGTCCTTCAGCTGGGTTACTTTGTAATGCAAAAAGGGGAAAAGTCTATCTCCAATTATGACAATATATTTTGCCAGCCTGCACTGATGGAGTGTTGCCAGGGAAACTCTCTAATCATCAAAGAACACATTAGTGTTAATGTGATTTTTGTAGGTCTCCTAAGAGAACAGCTTATGTCCTTCCAGGAGAAAGGCACTGCTGAATAAATCATGCAGCATTCCTTGCCAATGAGACCCTCCTAGGTCTACTGAACAAATGAGGATCGTTCTCCTGAAAGAAGACATGGTTCTCCTCTGAGCAGCACACCAGGCCTGCTGGCAGCAGCTGCTTGGGGGCACGTGCTTACATGGATTTTTTCTTGGGGGATGCTGCCCAGAGAGCCCCTCCAGTCAGCAGGGTGGCTGGTGGGACAGCAGAAACATCATGCAAGCAGGTCATTAGCCCTTTTGGGGGGATAATGAAACCCAGAGACAGAGAATTCTAGAAATGAAGCTGTCTTGTGCTGCTTTGCTCTCCAGGCATCCTTGCATCTGGCTGTTGAGCTTCCTGCTTTCTCTGCCCCTACCACCCAAGGGCTTTCCTCTGCTTGGATCTGCTGCAGAACTGTATCCAGACAAGCTGCAGAAGCCTCTCCTAACCTTGGGGCAGCAGCCACAATCTCTCCCTAAGACTGCCAAGAGCTGCCCTTGTCTGCAGCAGGCAGGAGGCACCCCTGGAAGTGAGGCTGCCATTTGTTGGAGGTTATAGCTAACCACATCTTCCCAGGGACATGCTGCTTTGGATCTGGGCTTTCCAGGTAGATCACAGCAGCCCAGAAACTGTTTAGACTGTTCCATCCTGTGGGAGTTAGAGCTGGGAGGTTTCAGGGGTTAGTAGGTATGTGACTGGTTTAGGATTTTGAGTGCTGGTTATGGAGCTCACCTGCATGGCACACATGGTACCAGAGTGCCACCTAAGCCCCAGCAGGACCCCCCACAGATATTGTGCTGGTTTGCCCTCTTATTCAGGGCCTCACATGAAGGTGGGAAGAAATTCGGGCTGCTGTGCATTCAGTCCTTGGGTCTGCTGAGGACACAGCACAGCCCAGGTGCTGAGCAGCCTGTCACAGGCAGGCTCTCTTGCTTCACCATATTTTGCTAAGTTCTCAGGAGGTAAAAGGAGAGGCACATTCCTTGCCCTGTTTTGGTTGAAAGACTCACCTTGAGGTCAGGCAGACTGTTTTATTCTATGTTTGCAGACAGCCAAATTAATTTCTAGGGCTGTTTAGCAGGAGCATAAGGTTTACCAGTGTGTTGTCCTGGAAAGCTCTTCTAACACAAACCTACATCAATTATTCTGCCCTGCATCAATTACACAGTCCAAAGAAGTCTTCCCTGGGTGACTTACTTTGTTCTGCCCCTTCTCTCCAGCTTTGTATAAAATGAACTACTTTGGCAAAAGTCAAAGAAACACAGTCTTTCTGGCTGCCTGCCCACAAATATTCCCTGCTTATCCTTTGAATTTTGGGGAGGGCTAGTGAAAGCACAGCTTTGGCTGCCTCTGGCTCAAGGCTCCCTCACTGCCTGAGATGATGCCTGCAGAGCAGACTCAGCCCTGAGGCTGTGTGGATTTGGATGGGTTTGGGGCTGTGGGGCCTGAGCTGTCTCAGCACAGCCCAGGGAGCAGTGGAGGTAACTCTGACCCAGCTGCCTTCTCCCTGCCAGTGGCAGACTGTGCTAGAAAGCTCTGAGTGCTCTTTCTTCATTCATGCTGCCAGGCAGGTCTCCAAGCACACAGACAGTGCCCAGGAAATCATTGAGAGGAGGAAGGAGGAGAGGGAAGTTGTGTGTAGGGGTTGCAGCCAGAAGCTTTGGGCATTGGTGATTGCTGCCCTGAAGCCAGAGAGGAGCTGAGCCCCAGTGCTGGGGATTTGCTGGGTGCCATGGAAATGGGTGGCAGCATTAGGAAAATTTGTGTTCTGTGTTTAGCTGGAGACCACTGGGGCTCAGCAAGCCAGCACTGGGAGCTCTTCAAACACAGCTCCTGCCCTCAGAGCTGTCCCCTCTTGGTGCTTCTCCAGTAACTTTGGATAACTTTGGCTAGTCTGTCACATGGCACTGTCCCAGTGGAGACAGACCTGGAGAATTTGGCCCATTTCACTTTTAACAGAAAAGTAGCAACTGATTAACCAGACTTTAACTAATGTGTGGTTAGTTTCTCATTGCAGATAACACTGATGACAAACCATGCATGACTTTGAGGTGTTCATTAAATGTTAGCTGTAATGTTCTGTATCTCTTCATCTCCTCACTCTCCTTCTTTCTTCCAAAGCACAGTTCATGTTTAGATAGTTTTTTACATTTTTAGAGCTCTCTGCAAACATTAACTAATTAATCCTCTCAGCCCACTATACATATGCTTTAATTAATTAGCACTCATTTACTTAACTCACACTGTCTCATTAAATATAAATTGAATATATGTTTGTGAACTTTAACTGGAAACATTAGTGGGGATTTATTCAAAGAATGAATGCAAAATATGTTAATAGTAGCTGGAGGCAGCAAAATTCAGATACTAAGGTATTTAGTGAAAAATATGTTGTGGTGTCAGTGAGTGTCAGTGAGTAGAGTCAGACAATTAGCTGTTCCTACAAGATGCATATGTTGTCATGACCTTGAAGTCATCATTCACTCCCTGTTGTTACCATAGCAATCCTGATGATTTGCTTCCCATAATGTCTGTCTATACACTTTGTTCTGCTAGTGGAATTTTTCAGGCTTGCAGAAGCTGGGCTGGCAGCTTGCTGTGAGCTCCTCAGAGCTGGAGGTGCTGACACAGATGTGAATGCTAATGCTTAGACTTGCTGAGGACACTGGGGTGGCCTTCTGCATTGTCACCCACCCAGCAGAGCAGCCTTGAAACTGGTGACTGTCATGACTGTCTCAACAGCTCTGTCTGGAGGCTGCTCCTGGCAGGAGCAGTAAAACTGAAAGTGTCTCAACTTCTCATTAGCCACCATCACTCCTGGAGAGGACAGGGCATTTACTGCTGCACGCTGACCAAACTCTGCTTGGAATAACTGCACTGCCACAGCTGCCTGCAGTTATTTAGGGCCATGCTGCCATGGGTGTCAGAGAGAGTTAGAGCCAAAGTGCTCCTGGGGATTTGGGCTGCTTTGCCCAGGTGTAATTCTCTTGGCTCTATCTCATCTGGTTGCATCCTCAAGCACTGAGCAGTTTAAGTGCTGCCTGCCACCCAAGAGGCAATCACAGCTCAGTGATGACTGAAGTGTTTTCCTATGAATAAATTTGAAAATCAGAAGAGGAAGAGTTGAGGGTTTTTATAGAGTTGTGAATGTCATTTGTGTTGCAGACATGTGGTTAGAAATGAAGTATTATTTGGACACCTTAGATTTGAGTTAAGTCTTCTAAATCCCATAGTAGTTATAAAAAAATTATCATTTGAAGTCTCATGGATTATTTAACTTTTTCAATCTTCCCATACCTTGGAGAAATAGTAGGCCAGAATTTTGACTTGTTGCCAAGAGGTATCTTCAAATGTAACTGAACCTTTCCTCAATATGAAATTGAGAGATTTTCCTCCTATGTTTTGTTGCCAAATGATAGAATTGTTTTGTTTCCTTTTGTTTTTAATGCCTCATGAAGAGCTCACACGTTGTGTGTGAGAGACCCAGTGATGAGTGGTGAGGGATGGAGTTCCTGCTCATCCCACTGAGACCTGTTCTTAGAAAGACCAGCATCAGGCCCACTTCAGTTTTGGTAACATCTGTACATGCCATTGCAAATATGAATATGCTTTTAAATAAGCAAGAACTTTTCATGCACAAAAAAAATCTCATAGTGATGTCTGATCGTATAACTAGAAATATGTTTCCTTACAAGTTTTGTGTTAGCTTGTTGTCCCAAAGACATACCAGGGATCTGGGAGCTGTCCTGGGTCTCCTCCTTTTTGGGACTTACCTGTATCAATAAAATCCTTGCAAGATGAATGTAAACTCCTTATGCAACATCTGACACCTTCAGGAAGGCTTTCCCTGGGTACTCAACTGTGTCTTTGCAATCAGTTTTCTTGGTGACACACAGAAGAGGGCAAAGCTCTTCAACTTTAGGGCAAGCAGGAATTAGGAGGAGCAGAAATGTGTTCTCTTGCTCAAGCCAGCAGATTTGAGTGAGAACACACATAAAGAGCAAGTGCATTTTGTCTGGCACAGTAACACCTCAAAGCAAGCTTCACTCTAAACTGTAATGAGGAGCACGTGGCATGACACCAAGGTTGCTACTGGAACAAGAGGCATGATTACATTTTGGAAAAAAACATTGTAAGCACCCTTTTCCATTGAAGTTTCTGGAAAAGTAATGCTTCTTTCTCTTCTGTTTTTAGCAGAATGCTGAAAGCATTCAGTAACATTATTTCCTAACCTTGTTTTTCCTCCCAGCGATCTTTTGTCTCGTTCAGAAAAATCTCATAAGGATGTAAGAATAAACATGCTGGATCTAGCCCAGTGTCTCATTTACAGCAGCATTCAGCAAGTTCAGTGTAGTTTTCTAAATAGTCTTGCTTCCAGCAGTCTGTGGTGCAGGGCTTTTGTACAGCAAAGGCAATGTCTGTCTTGGTACTTTGTTCTTCAGAGATGTGTGCCAGTGTTCAGCCCGTGTCAACTTCTGTCACCCACAACATTCAGAACAATGAGCTCCTTGGCTGCAACACACATTTATGTAGAACCACCTGCTCTGGATTGTTTTGAAGCTGTTCTCATGGTTTTGTCTGATAGCCCTTAGTTCTGATCTGGAGACAGTGCATGTGCAGCTTGTAGCTGTTCCCTGTCTCCATGCCACTCCTGGTTTGATGGATATTTCTGTACTTCCCTTAGTTGTTTCTTTTCAGGATTGAAGAAACCTAATCTTTTTAGACTGGAACCATTCCAACTATCTTTGGCTGCTTTCTCAGGATGAAGGTTTGGGTATGTGGAGTTGTCATTCCAATAAACTCACTGGCCTGTCCTTAAGCTGTGGGAATAGGCTTACTGAAATCAGTGCCATTCTCAGAAAATGAAGCTTTGGATAACAGGCAGTCAGACTATTCAGACCAGTCTGAGGGCACCTGAATAAGGTGACCTTGCAAGATTTTTTTTTGGTGCTGTTTTTGTGCCTGATGAGTATGGGGGAAAGGGCAAAAATAGTTTTCCTATTTTAAGATTTTTCTGGTAGATTGCAAGTGTGCAACACCACAGCTATAAGTAAAGGAAAAGGCTACTTATAACAGTGAAAAGAATGTAGGAGGGGATTGATTATACTGTCCTGTTCAGAATGATAATACGGGTTTGGACGAGATTTGGAATGTGTTAAGATGTTAGTCAAGTCTTACTGATGCTTTTTAATTTTCATTTGGATAGCTAAGGGTAATTTATTTTGTTCCAGCTGGGAACATGTCTAGTGAAAAGGATAAAAAGTTGAATTAAAAATCTCTTGAGGCAGTTGCAAAGAGAATAAGCATTGCCTCAGAGGATGTACATTGTTGGCCAGCTCTAAAAGAGCTGTTGCCTGTCCTGTGATCCTAGAATTGTTTGGATTGAAAGGGACCTGGAGGAACACCTTGTTCCAACCCCCCTGGCTAGGGCAAGGACTTCTTCCACTAGACCAGGCTGCTCTAAGCCCCACTCAATCTGGCCCTGCAAGGGATGGGACATCTACAACTTCTCTGGGCAACCTGTGCCAGTGTCTCACTGCCTTCACACTAAGAAAACCTTGGATATTGTGTTTTGAACTCCTTCCTTGTGATCCATCAGCTCATCACAAAATTTCCTGTATCAGACATTATTCAATTCTCTTGAATAAAGCTCCTGTAGTGCTGCCCTGAGGGCTCTTGTCTCTCTGCAGGGTGTTGTTCACCCTGGGCAGCTATGACAGCTCAGAGTCCTCAGGAGAACCTGCAAAGGGATTTCTTGGAGCCTTGGCTCTCAATAACTTATTGCTTAAGTGGCAGCACTTTTTTTTTTTTTTTTTTTTTCCCTGTGACCTTTATTAGAAAACAGTGGAGGGGGGAAACAAGAGGAAGAGAGCTTAGGGTGCTCTGGTCCTTGGAATTCCCCTGGGTTCTGTGAGATCCCAGCTGCACCAGTCAGGCTGCCTGTGTGTGTCCATAAAGCACCAGTGACAAGCCTCATTTAGCACTTGTACCAAAAGCCTCTGGAAAGAGGGACCCAGTGAAGCAGGTGTGATGTAAAATCCTCTGGATTTGTCTGGACAAGGGCAGGTTCTCTTTTGTGACTGACTTCCCTGATAGCTGGTGCTTTTTGTCTGGGCTTTGCCAAGGAATGAGAAGACCAGGTGAAGTTTGACAGCTTCACCAGTCATCCAAAACATGGGTGGGAGGAGAAAAATGTTACAGCCCAAGACTCTGCCTGGCACAGAAAATACTGGGATTGATGACTGTGGACTGTGCTTGCATGTGAGTTTTCAATATCTTCCAGAGTCATGGATTTTGCTGGGAGCAGTTTAAAAGAGAGATGGCAGACAAAATTTCATGTGGCTTTCCAGTTCTATTCCTATTTTATTCCTGTTATAGTTCCATTTGCCTCATTTAGTGCTTTTGTTTCTTGACAGAATTCTCAGATCAATATTAGCAAAAAGGATTTTGTGTGGGATCAGCTAGAAAAAAAATGCACAGTTGTAAGTGTGTATGTGTGTATGCAAAAGCTGAAGACCATTCTTCTTGGCCAGCTGCAGAATGGAGACACAAAGTCAATGTCTGCAAAGAGTGTGCATGATTAAATTTCAGAATTACTGCAGTATGGTCCCACAGAAAAGCCTCATCTCTTGGTTTCCTCTAGGAAAATCTGCCCCCCAATTTGAATTTGGCAACTCTCTTCTTGGAATGAAGACATACAATATTAAACCCCCTGACTTGCTGCAAATTGTAGTATAAATGTAAAATGCTTGAATAATCCATTTGAAGCTGCTACTTGAGAGATTTTTCTGGAGCCAATTTTGTGGCTCCAGAAGTACCTGGGCTGAATTTACCTGAGAAGGAAATTACTTTCTGCTTACCCAAATCCAGCCCCACACCCCTGCCAGAGTTTTCACTGGTTACAGGAGCCTGCTGTACTTCCAAGCCTCCCCCAGTTTGCAGTGTTGCTCTGGGTTGTTGAGCACACAGGACCTTGTCCTTCTCCAAAGTTAGCACCACTGGTACCTTGATGAGTTCAGAGATAAATGCCTCCATAAAGCCTACCTGCTGCTTCTCCATTCACTTCTTCATTTTTCAGTGGGGAAAAGAACTATTTTAGTTCTTTTCATTTCAATAAAAAACAGCAATATTGCTTTTTTAGTGGATCTGGGTTTTTTCCTCTCTGCAAAAACCTCATGGGACAATGTGGTTAGGAAGAGATGACTTAACTGTTTTTCTGTTTTGTGGGAGATGTACCGGAGGTGAATGGAGAAGATTCCAATTAAAATGCCTTTTTTTCCTTGATCTGTCTTTGGCAAAGTATATTCGAGGAAGATGAGAAACTGTTCCATTTTAGCAAGGCAAGTACTAACAATGGGAGTCACAGGAGTTAGAGAAAATTGGGTTGGAAAGGCCATAAGTCTGTGCCTTTCTTTCTGTTTAAAGACAGGATTGACTCACCTTGCTGTGCCTCTGAAAGATTCCTTTCTAAACTGTTCATGTAAGATTTTTATGTCTGGAGCATCCAGATCTCTCATGCACAAGAATTTCCAGTCCTTCTCCATTTTTTCCCCTTGGCTAAATATTGAGAATATTTTTGGAATTT
This sequence comes from Irena cyanogastra, assembly GCA_013397155.1. NCBI lineage: Eukaryota > Metazoa > Chordata > Aves > Passeriformes > Irenidae > Irena > Irena cyanogastra. Next base: position 436,553 of record VWZV01002814.1, on the reverse strand, counting down.
CCCCTGCTGCAGTCCAAGCCCATCCCTTCTTGCCTAGACCACCACAGATGAAATGTAATTCCATTTTCTGTAGTAACCTTTTGTTTTCAGAGCACTGAGTGCTTCTCCTCCCCTTTTTCTAAGCCAAACAGTTCCCGTTTCATCCTTTTCCAGTTTACTGCATTTTCTGTACCTCTGAACATTTTAGTCTGCATTTCATCCACCTGAAATGTGTTTCTGACCTGTGGCTCCAGGCCTGGATGCAGCTCTGGTAAAGAGGAGGACTTTCCAACTGTGTCTTCTGGGAAGCACAGGGAGTTCTTCACCCTGCAGAGTTTCTGGCATTTTCTGATCTCCCTGTCTGGTGATCCTACCTGCCTCTACCAGCTGCTCTCCAGTTTGCCTTGATGTCAGTGAACTATTCCAGGTGAAATTCAGACATTTGTTTGTCCTTTATTGAATCACACTTTATTGAATCTTTTTGCCATAATTTGTCACAACTATTTTGAATTGTTTCACATCCCACAATGTGCTGATGTCTCTTCCCAGCACAGCATGGAGTAACCACCTTTGTCCCTTCTTTGTTCCCTTCTGTGCTGGAGTCTTCAACAGCAGCACACCAGGGCTGCTGGCTGCTGCCTTTGGTCTGTCACCAAGCCCATGGAAATGCTCCTGCAGTCTGCTTTTTTCCTAGCCCCTTCTGCTCATCACAGCTCAACCTGCTCATGTTCCCATAGCTTGCCTATGGCAGCACCTCAGCAGGTCAGGATTCGTTGGTATTTGTGCTTCTTCACACACAAGGTGCCATTATTCCTTTGGAAAGAAATTAGAATGGGTTTGAGTGATTCAGTTTTGACAACTGTCAAATTTTAGTCTAGAGTGTTTCCCAACTCACAGAATCAAAGAATATTCTGGGTTGGAAGGGACCCACGAGGTTCATCAAGTCCCACTCTTAAGTGCATGGTCTGGACTGAACCCCTGACTTTGGTGTTAGTAGCACCTTGCTCTGACCAACTGAGCTAATCTCCTATGGCTCTGGGATTTTTAGGTGGTCTTGTGAAAGCTGGCACATCTCTACCATCTCTGCTCCTCCTTCATCTCTCTCAAAAGACCCTTCATCCTCTGCTGATTCCCTTGAAGGCAGTCTCATGGGGATGACTTGCCCAGAAACTGGAAACAATGAAAAAATAATTTCAAATATAGAAGGGAAGGCTGAACAGTTCCAAATTAAGACTTTGTTTTCCTCTTGTCTTTGCCCCTCTTCTCACAGCCCCACCAAGAAATGAAGCTTTTTTCCCTCCTGACCTGCTCCAGGCTCAGAGGGAGCTGAGGCAGGAGGGATAAGGGCTTGGCTGAGGGATTTAGGGAGGTCAGAAAAATAAGAACAGAAGAGTCAGCAGGACTGAATTAATTCCTGGTGCTCTGAGCTCTTCTTGTGAGGTGGTGTTGCATGGTGTGCTGAAGGCTATCAGCTGTGATCTGAGCTCCTGACTGTCACACATCCTCGGGGGTGTTACTGCTGTGCCTCAGTTTCTCTCTCTTTTGAAATGAAATCCATGATCCTGAAGACCTCTGCAGAGATTTTTGAAAGCCAAGGATGAGGAAAGCCAGGGATTTAGTATGCCTGCCCTCAGTGGAGGTTACAGCCTGAGAGCCAAGGCCAATTTACCTGGATTGCCCAGTTCAGAGCTTTGGGATGGCACCTGTGCTCAGACACATCTGTCTGGGGCTGGCAGGGAGCTGCCTCTGGGGTTCCAGAGGAGTGAACTGGCTCATCACTGGCTGTTGTTACACAAATCAGAGGGTGTAATCGGGTCAGAATTAGCCCCTAAAGGTGCACATCTGTCCACTTATGCCTCTGTGTGGGTCCTCTTGGAGGTCAGAGCAGTGATAACACAGCCAAAGTGCTTTGGTTACCTAGAATATAAGTATTTTCTACAAGGATGACTTAATTTGACTTGCTTGTAAGGAGTGGCAGACTAACCTTACCAACCCGTGGAAATATTTCCTATTCTTTCACAATCCCATGCAGCCCCTCTTTTTTCCTAGGCAGCTGTTTCTGTGCACGTGTCAGAGGGATTTATCCTGCTTTATTAGTGGAATTTATTTTCTTTCCAAAGCAAAACTGCAACTGATGTAAATGAGCACCTCATATTTCTTTTGGGCTAGAGCCATCTCAAAGCTGGGGCTGAGCAGCTGCTGCTGTGCCACGTCACAGAAATCCCAGCCCTGTGCTTGCAGCTAGCCAGAGAAAATCTCTGGCAAATTAAATCGGCCCCAAACTCTTTACACAGCTGCTGCACAGCCAGGGACCATTAGATAATGGAATGGGGAGAATAATGGGCTCGATCAGAGGCATTCCCCACACCATCAGAGTCCCACTGCTGAGACATGCCTGGAGTGCAAGCTGCAGCTCTGCAGCTCTGCCTGTCAGCATCAGCAGGTCCCCAGGGCTGGGCTCTGCCTGCAGGAAGGGTGTCCCCAAGGGAAAGGTGTCCCCAGGGCTGGGCTCTGCCTGCAGGAAGGGTGTCCCCAGGTGAAGGGTGTCCCCAGGGCTGGGCTCTGCCTGCAGGAAGGGTGTCTGCTCTGCCTGCCTCTCCAGGCAATCCCAAATAGCCTGACTCCTCTCTGAGGCAGCAGCTACCTTCAAGGGCCAAAACTTTGCAGGGAGGAAGGAAGCTTTACCTTCTCTTGCCTTATTATAAGGACTCAAGGTCCCCAGGTGAAGGGTGTCCCCAGGGCTGTGCTCTGCCTGCAGGAAGGGTGTCCCCAGGTGAAGGGTGTCCCCAGGGCTGTGCTCTGCCTGCGGGAAGGGTGTCCCCAAGGGAAGGATGTCCCCAGGGCTGTGCTCTGCCTGCAGGAAGGGTGTCCCCAGGTGAAGGGTGTCCCCAGGGCTGTGCTCTGCCTGCAGGAAGGGTGTCCCCAAGGGAAAGGTGTCCCCAGGGCTGGGCTCTGCCTGCAGGAAGGGTGTCCCCAAGGGAAAGGTGTCCCCAGGGCTGTGCTCTGCCTGCAGGAAGGGTGTCTCCAGGTGAAGGGTGTCCCCAGGGCAGCAGCCACTCCTCTGCTTGTCCTTTAGGTTCCTTTCCCCCGGTGGGTCATGGGGATCACGCAGAGCTGCCCTGTGGTCTGGAGGCAGCAATGGGCTTGTCTGACATGTGCCTGAATCTGCACTGCCATCCTAAAGGTCTCGTGTCTCCTGGGAGGGAGGTGCAGCTGTCACTGATGGGGGCCCTCATGTCCTGGCTGGGAGATGGAGCTGAGCAGGACTGACGGCTCTCAGGTAAAACTGAGCCTGGGACTAAACTGTCATTTCATCAGTAACATAAATACTCTGCTTGCTTGGCCCTGAGGAGCTGGGAACTGTGTGGAAGAATAGGCATTAAGGTTATTTGCTGTCACGTTGCACAGAGATAAAATATTGGGCTTCCCCAGCCATTTGGAGGCTTAAAGCACATTTAAGCCCACTTTTGAAAACTAATTAAACTGGGACAAATATATTTGAACACCCATGCTCTGCAGTAAAAAGGACTTATCTTTCACCAAGGGATTTATAGTGCTTTGGTTACCTTAACACCAACACCAAGGCCAAATTTGCTTGGTAATGAGGCATGCATTACACTGCAAAACCATAACACATCTTCTCATTTCTGCACGGGGTCACTGAGATGCCCGGGGCAGGGAGGAGCCCTGCAGCAGCAGGAGACAGCAGTGCAAACAAAGCCTTGCCTGGCCCCCAGCACACCTGCCTGGAGGGCATTCTGGAATTCAAACCATGGCAGATGACACTGGCAGCTTTCACTGGGGAAGCGTCACACTTGAACTGCAGAACTTGCAGCAAGGATAAATCCTGAGGTGTGTTTGCTCCCCAGCACCTTGGAATGCACTGCTTGTTCACCCAACTCTCCAGTGGTGCTGCTTCTTCTCTCCTGCCTCATGCTGATCTAACAGCTGGGCTGGAAAAGTGAATTTCCCCTGCTACTTAACTCTATTTTTTTCCTGTTTTCCTACAATGTCATAATTTTCCTACTGCTTACTGTTGCTCACCCTATCTACTCCTTCCTCTCCAGGCAATCCCAAATAGCCTGACTCCTCTCTGAGGCAGCAGCTACCTTCAAGGGTCAAAACTTTGCAGGGAGGAAGGAAGCTTTACCTTCTCTTGCCTTATTATGAGGACTCAAGGTCTTTCCTTCCTTGGCTGAGACTTGCTGCTGAAATACCTGGTAGTCCAGTTTGTTTATCTGGCTGCTGGCCTTTGAAGGATGTGCTGCCACAGAGTTGTCATGAGAGCTGCTGGCTGGAGCAAATGAGAACAAATGAGAGGCTCAGGGATTACAGCCTGAGCAGCAGCAGCCCTGCCAAAACCCAGCCCCATGTCCAATAGCTCTTAAATTGTCCAGTGTTTCAGACTAAAGGAGGGGCCTCACAAGAGGTGCTGGCAAGCAGCAGCTCTGCCTGATTCACCTTCCAAGGGCAGCTCCACAGACTGCAAACCTCCAGGGTGCTGCAGGAGCAGGGCAGCACAGCAAAGCCCTCCCCTGCTCCTGTGTGGCACAGCAGCACTGCCTCCCTGCCCGGGGACAGGTGGCACACCTGCAGGGCTGCCAGGGTGGCACTCGGGGCTGCGGATGGGAGCCAGGGCAGGGTGTGGCACCCACAGCCCTCCTGCAAGGGGTCCTGAGCAGCTCTCACTCAGCCTTCTGCCTCAGAACTGCAGCTGCAGGACAGGTGCTGTCTCTTTCTCTGAGCCCTTTCTGTGCCAGAGGAAGGACAGGACGGGCAATGCCTGGAGAGGAGGAATGACAATGAGATCAAAGCCTGCAAGCAAGAGCAGGGATCAGCTTCCCAAAGGCAAAGAAAAGCCACAGGGCCAGGCTCTGTGGAGAGGGACGTTTACCAAAGGTGTTTCTGAAGACATCTGAAGGCATTATCAGAAGTTAATGCCAACCTTTTCTATAAATTTGTTGTGTAGGTGTCTTGCTGGAACGGAGAATATCAGTAATGTGGATTAGACAGATAAAACCAGGGGAAGGGCTCACCAGGGCCACACAGTGTGGCAGTGCTGAGACAGGGTTTGGTTCCTCCCAGTGCCCTGAGTGATGCTGTGGAGCTCTTGCTTTAGTCCATGGAAAGATTCAGTTTACTAATTGTATTTCTGCCACAGAGAGTGGGACTGGCTCTGTCTCTTTGATGTCTTTTACATGCTTTAAAATAAGAAAAACTATTTATAATTCAACCATAAAACCAGAATTCCCTGAGCAAGACAGGAAGCTCAGGCTTTTATCTGCTGTTTAGAGGCTGTTTCTCCACAAAGTGGGACATAAAATGAGTTGGCCTCAGAAAATAATCTTTTTTTTTTTAAGTTCTATTGTCTTTCAAATTCACTTCCCCTCCCAGTGTGAGGGGATCAAAGGGACACAGTTAGGTAAGTGGCTGAAATGGATGAGTTCAGGTAGGTTGAAATTTTTTTTAAATGCCTCATTATTTTAGTATAAGCTCTCAAAGCAACTCAAGGAAAGCAAGAGGAAACCTACATCAACCCTCAAGCTTGATGGATTGAAATAGACACAAAGGGAAACAAATTAGGCTGTTCACAGCAAAATTGCCTATTTGGTTAGTAAATCAAAATATCCTTCCTACCTCCTCCTCAGCCTGGAGGTCACAGCTGCACCATTGAACATGGGATGTCAGGGAAAGAAAGGGTTGGGAACTGATAGGAAGACAACAGCCTTTTTTGAGTATGACAGAGAGATTCTAGAAGGAAAGAGGAAACAGAGGAATTATCAAACTGCTGTATCAGTGAACCAGTTTATTTTATTTTCATGGTACATACTGAAAATCGCTAAGATTTTTTTTTTTATTTTAAGTTTTCCCACATCCTTCTTCTGTATTTAAGGACAGAAAAATATTAGAAAATAAGAGAATAAGGAGTAGTAACTTCATCAGGTTGTCTGACCTTAAACAGGTGGAGGTGGTAAAATATCTAATAAACAGTTGAGGAGACCTCAGCAGGAGCAAATGTCCAATAAATTTTAACTCCAATAGTTTTGAAAGGCAGATCTGTATTAGTCTTCCCCCACCCTGATTTACTCTTCATATGCCAGTCCAGCCTCAAAGAATTCTGGGGATGGTGAGGAAAAGGAGAGAAATATGGGAGTTTTTTTGCTGGTCAGTGGTCACTTCTAGTTGTCACCCTACAAATGAGCCAGTGCACTGTTCACTTGCTGGTGTTGCTTAGAAACTAAATTTCTAAAATCCCACATTTTTCAGTGTGCTGGCAGGTAAACACAAAGGTAACTGATAAGCCTCTGAACACTTCTGCCAAAGAAGGGGTAGGTAGGGTGTACTAATGCAGTTCCTGATGAGCTGAAGTTTTGGGGATCTTGCTGGATGTGGGATATACAGATCCTAATAGCCTTGATGCTTTTCACTGTTTGAGTCTCCTCTTCCTGACTGAAGATGGTCTGCCTCAGAAATACCCGTGAGCTGGGACTGCAGGAGCAGCACTGGTGTTTGCTCTGCATTCCTCAGTGCAGCAGGGAGGGGGTGAGGCTGAAGGCCAGGGGTGTGTGAGGCTGTGTGTGCCTGGGGTGTGAGCAGCAGCAACAGCAGGATGGCTCCAGTGGCCAAGGATGGGTGTGCTCGGCCAGAGGCTGCCTTTCCAAATGGTTTGCCACATAAAAATAAATAAAGAAAGAAACCAAGCAAGAATGTGAGGACAGATGAGGTTCCTGATTTGCTTGAATGGCCAATGTGTGTGTGAAAAATCTGTGTGCAATTTCAGCACCACAAAAGCACCAGAAAAGGCAATCTTTATACTTTCTGTCTGGCTCCTATTGCCTTGGGGACGCTCATTCTATACTTGCCAAGCAAACCATTTGATTAAGTGCTAAACTTGAAAAAAGTAAATAGCCTATTTAAACATGTTAAGCACAACCTGTCACCTACTTAGATGCTGTTTAAACATAACCTATTTAAATATGCCTTCACCTAAGTCCACGTGCATCTTGTTTCATACCACATACCTTGTAAATGAAATGACTCATAATAACAAAAATGAGGTGATAAAATACAAGTACCACCAGCTTTGCTTAAAAAATGCAATGAACAGTCATATGGGGTTTCAAATATGTTGTACTGCCAGTCTGTGGCATCCATTAACATCTGAGCGAAAAGGAAATTCATTAACAGCTCCACAGCTGGCACCTGTACTACACTACCATTACTGCTCTTTGTCAGAGACTTTAAAATGTTTGCACATCTCCTTCATTTCACCAGGCACCTGAATTCATCTTTATTTGCTGTTGAGTTCAAAATCTGTCTGAAAAAGGAAGCAGGGACTGGATGTAGCTCATGTTTCTCACTCCCATCTTCTTGCCCTGTGTTCCTGTACAATCTTTGTGCAGACCAACAGGACAATCCTATTCTGCACCTCCCTGCAGAGGCAGGGACTGTTCTATACTCCCCCACACACCTTGTTACAGGTCTAAGGCCAGGAAAGCTGATGAGCTTTGCAGTCTGGGGAGGGCAGTGTGTGGATGCTGAGAGAGAAACAGATAGCTTCCCAGGCATTGTTCTGGGAAAAGCTGTGAGAAGCTCAGAGAAAAGAATTAAAGCAATTCTTAAGTCTCTGCAGCTGGTGTGTGCGAACATGTGGAATGTGTTATGGAAGGATAGTTACAAGAAGGTGGTTCCTAATTAACCAGTGGGTGACAGGTGTTATTAAGAACCAAAGAGGTTCTGGGTGAACCTGGTGATGTTGGTTATAAATATCATGAGACAGTAAAAAACTGGGCTTTGCTTCTGACCATGTATGGAGTCTGTGTCACTTTGTTCCTGACTCGATGGTGACAGCAGTGTGTCCTGGGGCTGGCCAGTGGTGTGGCTGTGGGTTGGTATGGCTGTGTCCAGCTGAGGTGTGGCCCTGCACTGTGACCTCAGCCAACCATTTGACGTGGATTTTCCCACTCCCTCTTGTCCTTTACACTGAGATCATGAGTTCTTTATAGCCCTGTTTGGGTCTGTGGGAGCATGGAGTGCAGTGACACTGTCCAGAGCAGTGACACACTGCTACGGCATGGCTAACAACACCACACAAAAGATTCCACCAGCATCTCCTCCAGGACAGGAGTGAAAGAGGCTTGGGCTAGGAGTTTTGGTCATTCTGTGGATTAAAAACTGAGGTTAGTGTGAAGAAGATTATTTTTCCCCTTATCTTACGGCTCCTTGTTGGGAGTGCAGACAGGCAGATGGTTTTTGCTCGCTGTAACTGTCTTTATGAGAACATGAACAGTGATTTATTACCATTTCCATTAACTGCTCCTAATGCAAAGAGGAAATGTTAGAAGTCACTCCTTCCTGGAGGAGAGGTGATGCCTGACCTTCTCTTGAAAGAGGGAGAGGAGGAGGAGAAATGCTAAGAGAGGGTGTTCTGCTGGGATGCTGTCATTGGCAACAGCAGTGACCTTTTCCCTGTGGTCAGCAGGTGGCATCATGAAGATAAATTGCTTCAACTTGCAAGTTAAAAGACCTTGTGCCGAGCAAGAAAATTTTAAAAATCCTTCTAAAAGTGAAAGAGCATGGCAACTTCAGTTCATATTTTCTAATTCTTTCATGGAAATAGTTGCTGCACATGGAAATGTGAGGCACCTATTGTAATTTACAACTAAAACTGACTGGTGATGGATGCCTTGGTGATTTTCCTTGCAAGGCTACACCAAACTCCTCTGTCATTCTAGTGAGAATGAGAACCACTTGGAGGATCCAGGCACTCCTGTCCTTAGGGGTCACTGCCACTAAATAAGCAGAATTTTTTCCCCATTGAATCTCAGAGTCTCTTCAGGAAGGGTAATCAGTGACACTACATATGGCTCCACTCCATCCATACCCATTTTCACTTCTAGCACTATCCACTCAGTAGTACCTTAAGGTCAATGTAAAATAGAGTCTGCAGAGTTGCTGTGGTGATAGCTGCAATTCCTCCCTTGTGGTTCCAAGGGATCTGGAAGGGCAGCTCTGACAGGTACTTTCTAATTTACTGCTCAACCTCCTTTTCTGCCCATGGAGTTTATAGAGAAGGTCACTCGTCACATCTCATTTCTTTAACATTGTCCTTATTCTCTTTATTACAAAGCAAAAGTGGGATCAAATGATCAGTCAATGTGTGAGGGGAAAGAAGAGCAAAAATTTTTGAGCAGCTATGGCCTTTCTGCTGTTTTAGATGTTGGCATTCAGTGCCTGTTAGATTTCTGCAGGAATGTAGACAAAGGCACGGGAAGTAGGACATGTGCTCAAAGGATGTGCACATGGAACACTCAATTCTGCTGCAAACCAGAGCAGTCCCTGCCATTAGCAGCTGAGCAGCTGCCTCTGGTCTCTGGAGAACAATAAACCTGCTGGTAATTAACCTGTGGGGTGTGCAGGCTGTCCCTGGAGTGGGGCAGATCACAGTGGTGGTCACCAGCCCCCTCCTAGCTGAGCCTGCCTCTGCAGCTGCTCTCTGCAGGGAGCTGGAGCACACACCTGCAGCACCCTCCCTGCAAAGGGGCCAGCCAAGGTCTCAAGGTTCAGCCTTGGGCTGTTCAGTGCCCACTGTGATGTGGTGGGAACCTTCCAGGGAGTGCCCAGCCTCTGGTGGCTCCCACTTGGGATGATAGTGCTGTCAGTGCATCTCCAAGCTCATTCTCCTCAGGCACTCCCTGCAGAAAGCACCCTGATAACTTCACAGAGGGAATCAGCAGCAAGAGTTGCTGCTCCCAGGACAGGGGACGGGGATGCAGATTTCAAGTATTGTGATGTGTGTTGATCTGGGGACTTGAAAAGAAGGGCTAGACCTTTCTTGGGAGGGAAGGGGATCAATCTTGCTTGGAATAGGTTGCAAAAGAATTCAGGAGGGGCTCCATGTTGATTTCCTTAACTCTGTACCCTCCCACATCTTGCTTTCAGCCTTACACATTTTTGCATTTCTGGGCTTATTAGAATGAGTTGCCATAATATAAAGATACTTTCCAGAGGTGAAAGAGTTAACTGCTTACACTGAGGACAGCACTCTCCTTTTTATTTTATTTTTTTTATATTTTAAATGACATGGAATACCCTGAGAGCCACAGAGCTGACATTTAGCTGGTCCTGAGTAGTGTGACTTAGAAAACCTCTGCTGGGGGCCATCGCTGACAGTGCAAGGGCTGCAGGGGGAGGTGGATTTGGTTCTAAGGTTTGAGGGGAGACACAGGTGATTTGCATCCTAATAGCACAAAACACATGGGAAAGGAACTCTGGTGCTTAAAGGGCTTTTATACGAGGAGTAACAGCCTCGGCAGGATGGTTTGGCTGGCCGTGAGGAGGACGAGGTGCTCTCCCCATCTCTGGCCAGGAGCACTCCCCGTCTCCGTGCTGTGCAGGAATGCCGTTCGGGGAACACCCTGGAGCTGCAAAGCAGGCAAAGCCGGATTGTGTCAGTCTTCACTGCTGAGTTGCCTCCCCCAGCCCAGGGAATTATTTTTCTTGTCGATAATAACCAATCATTCCCAAATGCATCACTTGAAAGGTCTTTAGGCTACGTGCCAGGATTTTGGAGCTAATAGGGAGGCCCGGGATGGGGATGGATGGGCTTGCTTGCAGCCTGGAGATATTTATGTGTGTGTACACGCCGTATTTCAGAGACAGCAAAAGCAGCGTGCTTAGACTCAAATTTACCATGGAAAGGCTCTAAACCCGTTTTCAAACCGGCAACATAATTAGAAAGGCCTTGCAGTGCCTGAGATGACTCAAGCAGAAGCCCTCCCTCCCCCTTTCCCCGTGTCACTCACATCTCACCTTGACTGCAGGTGGCAGGATGTGATGGATCGGGGAGGAAGGGGACAGCAGGGGATGGCGGCTGTGACAGCGAGGGGACTGCTGGAAAACGTGAGGGCTGCAGCCCCGAGGCTTCTCAGCGCTCAGCGGAGCAGGATGGGCTCGGAGGGGCGGCCGGGGACGGGGTGTCCCTGCCGGGTGCCGCCTGCCACCAGCCCTGGCTCTCGGCGCTCCCAACTTTCTGTCACCGAGCGCTCGTGCTCCGCTGACGGGAACAGCGATTTCTGTGCAAACCTGTGAAGCCTCTTGAGGGACTGGTTATACCGAAAGCATCTCCTGGCGCTGCAAAAAGTGGGACAGTCTTCCTTTTCCCGTTAGGTTTTTACTGTGAATGGATTTTGAAGACAAAAGCTGTAAGTCAGCCCTTTTTCTTTCCTGTTTAATATATAAAATCTCTGCTGTGTGCAAGCCTGGTCTGTGCAGGATCCATTCCAGTGAAGGGAACTTGGCACACATACTGCAGTATCATCCCCCTTCTGCAGTAGATATGCTGTACCAAAATGAAATTCATTGTCTGCTCCCAGCAGGAGCCTGTCCATCCATCTGCTACCTATCATTGTCTGTCTGTCTTAGAAATGTAAGCAGGCACCTTCCCCTGCGCCTGTCACAAGGAGGCAGTAATAATAGCAGCCTTTGACATGTCCAGCCCTTTTCTCTCTCCCTTTTCAAGTCTTTGTTAAAAGCAGGGATTTTCTGTGGGGAGAAGAGAACAGACAGAAACAGTGTTCATATTTCAAATGACTTCAGGGAAAAGGTTTTTCACGCTGGAGAAAGACATCCAAGGGACCTGGTCTTCTCTGGGGGGGTCAGTCCCCTGGCTGGATAAACCTTCCTTCCTGGGGGCCTTGGGGTCTGCACTGCCCGGGGCAGCAGAGCTGCTGTGCGTGCACAGGCTGTGTTCTGCAGGGGGAAAGGAAGGCATGGATACAGCCACAGCTCCATCTGTGGATTTTCTGGAAAAATGGACATCCATTTCAGAGTGGTGACAGAGAAAGTGCCTTATTCCCAGCTCTGGTGTGCTCAGGGCTGCCAAATTCATGGAGTTGTCAGACAGCTATGCCTCCCACCAGCTGCTGTTCGTGTGTCACAGCTGCTCTGGGCTGCAGCTACAGCCTGGAGGAGATGGCTGCAGTGACCTGACTGCAGGGGATGACTTGCAGTTAACTTGAAGTCACCAGAAGTCATAGCCCTAATGGGAAAAGGGTGTTCAGTTACCATCACCCAAGGCAGGGTGAACCTGCACTTGGCCTTTGTGCTTTCCCAGACAGGTACCACCTCCCACTCCACTGCTTGCTGGTAGGACATGGGACTGGACTGCAGAGAGGCAGGGATGCCAGGGCATAAAACAGAACTAGGAGACCAGAATTTAGAAATGAGGAAAAGCAAATGTCTTCTTGTCATTCCCCAGTCTCTGTGGTGAACCCTGTTCTGGTCATGAATGGTTTTTTTGGATTCTCATCTCAAGGAACAGGAAGGTGGGGTTGAAAAGGCACAGGTCAGAAACCAGGGCTTTCAGCTTGTTGCTCTCAGTGGGGAGTCCTTCTGTGCCTCAGTGCTCCTCGGTACTCTGAGCCATGTGGGCTGTGAGCTTTGGAGGGGAAAAGGAGAAACTGTCCTGGCTGTGTCTCTGGAATATGACCTGCTCTGGAGTGCCACTGCTTCAGCCTTGCAGGGGCTCACCCTCAGCAGCTATTCTTGATCTGAAAGTTAATTTCCTGGGTTGTTCTGACATTTCAGAACTGGTTGTGTCACTTGAAGGTGAGCCTTGTTGCTGAATTTCATAGGCACAGAGCTTGCAGCCTGCTCTGCCTCGCCCCAGCAGAGGTGCAGGGAGGCAGGGGCAGGACAGATACCCCTGGGAGGGGATAGAGAAGCCCTTCACTCCGTGTGTGGCCTGAGTCCTCTGAAACCTTGGCACCATGCTGGCAACAAAGCCTGCTAAAAATGTGGCATCCTGGAACAGCTGCCAGCTCCATGGGGAAGCTGATGGCAAAATGAGTCTCTTGGGTTTGCCTGCTCTGGTCCTGGAGCTGAAGACACAGAACAAGACTCAGGACTCCTGGGTTTAAATCCTGTAAAAATTTGGCTGCCTTTAGACCTCCTAAGATACATTTAATAATTTTTTGCCAGTTAAAAATTAAATATATGAATTGTACAAAGTCCTATTAGAAATTAGGATGGTGGCTACTAAGCAAACAGTTAATCTTGAAAACTGGAGCTTGAAAAGGTTAGAGAAACTTAGTCTGGGAGTTTACATATATGATAAATATTGGCCATGTAATAAGAAAAAATCTTGGCTTAAAAACCATATTAAAACTAAAGACATTTATGTGGAGGTTTGTTTCCTTTGTGAGGTGCTTAATCCTTAGGGTTGCTAAATGATGCTACATCAAACTAAAAGGTCTAGGCAGTTTGGAAAGACAATTCCACTCCAAACAATCCAAGAATAGCCTAGAATAATGCCAGTATTTTTCAACTTGTTTTATAGAAAAAGATCACTAATATACTGCATTGTGGCAAAGTGACAGTCAGAATGGGTACCAGAAGGGACAAAAAACATGCTGAGCCCAGCTGATGCTCTCAGTTTGGTGAGGTCTTTCCCAGCAGATATTTCACTTAGTCCCTCTGAGGAACAGCTCATCAATAAACAGGTTGGCAGCTTGGCTCTGGCTCCAGTTTTCAGGGAGCTCCTGAGATGGTTCTGGAAAAACTGGGCTTGAGGAGCTGCACAGCACAAGGAGCTGTGGGCAGGTGCAGGGAACACCTCATGGCAGGTCAGGCTGTGGTGAAGCTGTGCTGCAGCTGGAGCCCTCCTGGGCATTGCTTTGTGTCCTGGAGAAAAGCTTTGTACTGAGCCAGGCTTGCAGGGGTAAAACCCCCTTTAGAGTCTTGGAGCTGAGAACTTCACTGGTTGTGGTGTCCCAGATTTCACTGCTCAAGAAATGTGGGACTTTCTCCACAAGACCTTGATTCATTCACTTCTTCTTACCTTTAGGAGATGCAGTTCCTCCAGGACAGAGTCTAGGTCAGTTCTTGGCCAGAGCTCAAAACCCTTTTGCAAGAGCAAGCCATCCTTCATGAGACCCTTTGGACATGTTCAATTCCCAGGCTACTGAATGTGTGCAGTGACCCTCTCCATAGCAACCAGTGAAAATGTCAATAATCTCTGCTATAGGAAACCATGGGAAATTCACCTAGGAGTGAGTACAGAGTTCACTGGTTTAAGCACTAAGACAAAAGCTTTTCAAGGATCAGCCATTGCACTGCCAAATGAAAACAGCTTGAAAAATATATTAAGGACATTTGAAGAGTTTTGGTAATAAAATAAAACATTTAATAAAGAATACTTTGCAGTTCTGTATTGCTTTCAGCAGTGATTTACCATCAGGGTGCTGCCTGGATATTGCAAAGAAAGGTTTACTAGGAATACAATAGATAATAAATTAAAGAGATTAAATCTCATCCCTGTGTGTATGTGTTAATAAAAGATCTCCATAATACTCCTGGAATACAGGAAGTATAAAAGACAATAGTGAAAGTATAAAGTGGAAATAGAATGTTGTGAGTGACTAAACTAATCAGTGGATTAATGGATGGCCAGTGTGAGCAGAGTCCTGCTGGCAGCTCACACAGATCTCAGCAGAGCTCACTGTTGTACGTGGAGAATAAAACTGACCTTGATATGAAGGGCTGCAAAATGTCTGAATGCACTTCCCTGAAATGCTGTGCATAAAATTAATTCCATCATCAATAACTGACCCATGCTTTCCATTCTGAGGAACCCAATTCACCTGCTGGCAACCCACTGACCAAGCAGCAGGATAGTTTCTGGAACAGGAGGGAAAGTGGAACTGCATTATATTGGTACCTGTTCTCTCAGGGAACAGGAATACAGGGAGAGTAGGGGTAGATCTACAGCCATATCAGTCTTTCAGGGGAATTTGCCATCTGAAAAAGTTTGGATAACTTAGTACATGTAGAAATCTAGCTCAAATGTATTGTCCAAGTTAATTGTTAGAGGATACAAAGCTCATGCTTTGGCCTCTGACAGCCTTTAATCCTTGCTTTTTGATTCCTCATAGAGTAAGTCAACTGCAAATTGCTCTGCTTGTCTCTGACCACGCTTTCTTAGCAGACTGGTTTTTTGGGGCTTTCTGGCATTTGTGAATTGCCTCTATTCTTAACATTGCAATATATAGAACTGGAATGGGTGTCTTCCCGAATTAATCTTTGAAAGCACTGCTATGTTTCTCTTCATTTTCATCTGTGTCCTTTTGGATAGATCGTGTCTGAAAGGATGGGCATGTGCACATGTACGTGTACACATGTATGTACAGACACATTTAACATCCAATCTGTCCAAATGTAAGTTTTGAAAAATATCAAATCTATTACTCAGAGATCATAAGAGGATTGAAATTATAAGGCTTTTTTAAACATATGTTATTTTGAGTTCAATGTATACTTGCTTCAAGCTGCTCTGTGCAACCATGGAGATGATAAAAGTACTTTCAGAAAATGAAAGCCAGAAATTTTTGAACAGGATGATTCTAGTAGCTGGGGCTGTAAGTGGCTTATTAAGAAGTCTTGGAACTTAGACTGATGTGGCAAATTTGACAACAGTGAATATGAAACAGATTTGCAGAATGCAGTTGTGTGACCCTGGTTACCTGGCAGCTGGCAGGATGCAAATTCCCCTGTACAGCTACGAGCTGGCTTCATTTCTTATGTCTTGTTCTTCTGTTTATTACCTTCTATCCTTAGATAATGGAAAAGATGAAAGCTGGCACATTTTCTCCTTTTGAAAGACTCAGGTGCAAGGGTAATTCACTGGTGAACGAAGCAGGATAACCTGGAACAAAACAGGATCACAGCACTGGTATTTCACTGGGGTCTGACCGCAGACACCTCATTGTATCAACAACTCCAGGGCATACCGGGCTAGGAAAACTGGACAAACACGGGTTACAGAACTCAAGGAGAGGGATGGGACTTTAAAGAAAGGCTGTCTGGAATTAACATCAGAGTCTGTCAAACACAGGAGAAATCAAATCAAGTATGTAGAGAGAGAGAGAGAGAGAGAGAGACTGCAATTTAGCATTTAAGGTATTTTGCTTTGACTGTTGGGAGAGGATCATGGTGCTCTGTGGAATGCTCACATCAATCCAGAAAGCATCCCCACTGCAGCAAGGAAGGCAAAGCACAGGCATTCATGAAGTGTGTCTTACTGTGAATTGTTCTTTTTTACTGCCAGGCAATGAGGAATTGTTTAGAAACCTGCAAATTAGAGGTTTCTGAATAGTTATGATCTGAAGACCAGGAGGACAATGATCTAGCAAAATGTAACCTTCAGCCAGTGGTGAGTTGGAGGAATCAAGGGATGTTTCAGGTTGTCTAGTCCTGTTTCTGCAAAGCAAGGACAGCAGTCTCCAGAAATCATTCCCAGGAATGTTGGTCAGGGCTTCTCAGGGAAGGAAAGGAAACCCATGCCCCTACCAAGACCAAGGTGGCATCCTGGGCTCCCAGCCAATGCTAACAGCTCTGTGGGTGACTTGGTGGCTGTGCCAGCTCCACACCAGCTCTGCTGGCTCAACGCTGCTGCTGGGAAAGCTCCTGCAGAGTCAGAGTGCAATGGTGCTGAAAGCACCAGCTCGCTATGAATATATAAGTAGTTCACTGCATTCAATTAGCAGAAAATTTGGTTTGTCTCATTGCTGAACAATTGCAATGTGGAGAAATTTAATTTTATGGTGGCTGAGATCCTTTTGTATGAAATGACAAACTAAGGAAGCTCCAACAGTACAGTTATCTATCATTAAGCTATTTTACAATTCCTTCTACTACATAAATGGCACAGTGAAAAAATCCCTTATTAGTTTAGACACCAACAGTTCTTTTCATTAACATTAAAGGACTGAAATTAGTAGTACAGTCCTTGCACTGCCTGGTCATGATGGAAAGTCTCCCTCTCAATTAATAGCAGATAATTTCACCAAAAGCCATGTTTCCACATGTTGGGATCATCAGGCACTCCCTGGCCCCTCTTCATAGCAAAGAGAAGGATGCAAGTTGCATCCAGTCTCTGTTTCCATGATATTGACTGGGAGAACTTCAGTTTCAGTGGAAGAATTATGAAATGAAAGGCCTCAGGTGGGGCAGGTTGGCTGTGGGAACTGAAAGATGCCATAAAATTTTCTCATTCTTCTGGTTCAGCTGTCCTGTCTCTGGAAATTACTTTGTTTCAGCCCTGTAGTTCTGGAAGAAAATATACCCTTTTGCTTCAGGGCTTCAGCAAATGTATGAAAAAGCAGCTTTCTTTCAGTGCAGTTCATTCCATTAATGTTTCTTCTGAAGTGATTGGTACTGACTACCTTCCTCAGCACTTCCATTTGTTGTTGTTAAAGACAGGATAATGTTTTGTGGTTATCTTTTTCAATACTATTACAGTGAATGTGGTGCACCCAGGCAGGAAGACTTTCCCAGCACCTTGTAAGTTGTTTTTATAAGTAAGAGGTATTACTCTGGGTACCAGCATCTGAGAGGAGAAATTTCATTTTTCTTCACTTGTAGCTCTGTGTACAGTAAACAGCTCTGATCACCACTAATGGCTTCTCCTTCCTGAAAGTCTTACCTTTAAAAAGAGGTCATGGACATCAGTCCAGGCTGAAAAGTTTGGATCTAAAGTCTGCTCTCTGTGTCTTAAGTTCTGGCTTTTTTTCCTTATCCTCAATGGACCAGCCTCAAAGTTTGTCCTCAGAAGCTGTTGCAGATCTCAGCTTCCCCTGGCAGCAGCAGTCGTGCAGAGCTGCTGTCCATCCACAACAGAGGAAGGACAGAGGATCAAAGGGCTGTGCCCCAGAGGTCACATTTGCAGGAGAGGGGGAAAGACATCAGAAAAGCTCTGTGGGGTGTATCTGTGTAGGTGGAGTTTGTTCTTGCTCTGATACCCAGCATTTAGAGACACTATTCCAAAGACATCTTGTGCAGAAATACAAGCAAGGACAAACCTGCCTTGAGCTAAAACATTGTAAAAAAAGAGGTCAGAGGTGATGTTCTCAGAGTTCAAATGGGAAAGAGATTTTTTTGAGAACAAAGGCATCACTATCTGAGCAGATGTAATATTTGGTGACTGGAAGCTGAAGACATAAATTCCATGTTAAATGAAAAATGCGAGTTCATCAGAGAGGCTAATTCAAAATTTATCTGAAGACAAGGGGAGCCTTAAGTCTTGGAAGTTTTACATGAGCTCAATTCTGAGACATTGCCTGGTTGTGGCTGTTCTGGGTGATTTTCCCTTTTTGCTGGGCTGCACATTGGGGCAGGTGATCACCACAACTATTTCTGTTGGCAGACTTGTGCTGGTGTTTTTTATGGTGCGACAGCTCTGTGAAGAAACCTTTGAGTCACTATGGCTCTTGACAGATCCCTCCTGCCCAGCAGGGAATGTACTTTAAATGTGCACTGGAGAACAATGAAGGTGCCTCGTTGGCAGTGCCTGATATATTAGTCTTTGATAAGGGATGCAGATCCCTTAAATTATTTAGATCAAGAGGGACGTTTAGTTTGTCTGAATGTCAAATCTCCCGGGTGAGAGCAGATCCGTTTACAAAAAGATCTGCACTTAGTGTGTCTGGAGGGAATATTGATTAAAGGAAATGTTGGGAAGGAGATACAACACAGGACAGAGTGGGAGATGCCCGACAGATTAACATAGGTTAATTCTGAAAGGGAACAAGCTATGTGTTCCAAATAATGAGCAGGGATGGAGGAAAAGAGGGAAAGCTTGCAGAGCTGCTAAATATGTCATTCATGTCTTGGACCTGTTTTCCTTCAGCGATGTGACACCACTGAGAAATTAATTGGAAAATTCCAGGATTGTGAGGGCTCTTTGAGAAGAAGCCACAAGAACCTTCCCAAACCAGGCTTGAGTCCTTATGGGAAGACCTGTTCTTGGAAGGCAAGATGTGGTTAAGTGTGGGGTTAGGTGCAAGAGAGAGGAAAATGCGAGGGTGCAGAATATATGCCACGATATTTTGGAGAAACTGAGCTAGTCTATAAATCTAACTTGCATAGTTCTATTAAATGTAGCCTCAGAGGACCTCAAAAGTTCCCCTGAGCTTATCCTTCCCACACCTTCCTGGCAGGCTGGGAAGTGCTGGCAAGCTGGGGTTGGGTAGCTGTGGTGTAAAGTGGTTTAACCATGATGGTTTTCTGAGCTCTGAGTTAGAGCCCAGACAATCCATGCAGAAGGTGACACTGGTGCTGTTGAGTTCTGAGAAAAGGAAATTTCTGCTGGTTTCAGGACAACACTGATTTATTGCCTTTCTCCACAGAAGGCCATATGGCTCGTCTGTGACATGCAGGATGGGACAACAGGCTTTCTCTGCTTGTTTGGTTTTTCTTTCCCATATTTCATGATTTCTGAAATTTTAGAGTTCTAAGGAGTGTGTTTCTCAATAGTTTGATGGAAATCTCTATTTCCAAGCAACGCTACAGATGATCAAAATAAGATATTTTAAATAGTTGAAATTTAAGGTTTTTAGTGGAGGAGGGACATTTTCCCTCTGGAATTTCCTGTTTAATTTTCCTTCGAGCCCTTTCTAGGCATTGCTAAATTTTCATTGCATGGAGGCTATATTTGTAAAAATATTCCTGTGTGAATACCCTTTCATGGAAATAACCCTTTCCTCTCTGAGCACTCCTTACTGTGATGTCATGAAGATGCAAAGGGAAATCTGAACCTTCAGTTCCCTGCAGGAATAACTGCAAGGCTGAGACATCACTCTTTTAGCCAGAGAGAGTTTGATCTCTGCTGTGTTCTCTGTGGATCTGTGGACCTGGATGTTTTTGTGATCCTGTGTATAATTTGTGCAGTTTTACAGTAAGAATGTAATTTACTTTTGCAGAGCAGCACCTGTTCCTGCATGTCAGGAGAGAGTAACCTCTATGTGAATTACTTTGGAGATTTTCAAGCTGTGGTCCATGGAACCCTGTTGATCTAAAGATTAGGTTTTACAAGCCCATGGAAAATAACTTGGAAAAACAAAAGCTTCCCATCTGTAGACTCAAATTTGTGGCCCCAGGGGGCCACATTTCCATCTGAACATTTGTAGGACTTTACAGATGTACAGAATTTGGAAACTTCTCATGCAGAGCAATCAAAATGAAAGCTTGCAGAAGCTGCTTTAGGGTTGTAGGAGACTTGCTAGAAACCCCTTAAACCCCAAGCTCTGAAAAGTTCTGGTTTACTTGTCTGGTGAAACCAGGATGGCTGTTGTGTACCAGTGGCCTAATAGGTAAAAGCACCAATAAAAGAACCAAAATGCTGTCCTAAGGTCTACTCAAGGAATTAAAGAAAGACTTCTTGACAAATATGAATGATGGATAAAAGAGCTTCTGAGATCTAGGCCTGATTGAACAGAATATGTGGTCAATTCTAAATCTCTTCTGTTAAAAAAGTCAAACAAATTGCCTCAAAAAAAGGAAAACTTGCAACATTTTGTTGCTGCTGGGAATCACTTAGCTGGGTTGTTGTTTACAGGGAGGATGCTGCTGTGGGTAAAGTTAGGTCACTGATCCACATTTAAGAGACTGGATCTTAAAATTAAAAAAAACCAAAACAAAACAAAAAAACCCCACCAAAACAAAACAAACAAACAAAAAACCCCAAACAAAACAAACAAACAAACAAAAAACCACCAAAAAAACCCCAAAACACCAAACACCAAAACCCACAGCAGAGCTGAAAGAATCTTCCAGAACATTTTTCCCCTTCCAGAACCGCCGCTGGAGGAAGGTCCTGTCACCAGTGCTGGTGCATGATGGAGGAGAGGCACTCAGCTGGGCTGTCGTGGTTATCTTTGCTGTGGGGTGGACTCCCAGCACATGAAACACCATTGCTGGAGGATCTTTGTGATGGAACACAGGTACTTGCTCTGCTGTGGAACAATACATTGCTCACAGCTGGACCTTTGGTGATTAAGGTGTGAGCTGTAATGTCTGTATGTGCATCATCTCTGTTTTTGTGAACAGACACATATTCTGGTCTTTGGATTCTGATTTTTTCATATACCTTAGCATAAATCTTCAATAACTCAAGAGATCTAATGCTTATCTGTGTGATGAAGTGTGGATTTCCTCTATAGATGTTTATGAAGTTACTTCGTTCTTATATCATTTTGACAAAGGAATCAATTACAGTGAAATTGCTTCTTGTGTGTTTCTTGTTACCTGCAGGGTGTGTTTTCAGGGAGTAATATCACATCCTAACTAGGTGGATAAGCAGACAAGCATATTTCTAAACAGGATAAATGAGCCCTGGTGAAGCACTGAACTAACATTACATTCCTGCTTATATCCAGCTAATTCACTGCATCACACAATCTATCTCTGGATGTATGATGAGATTTTTGGAGGCATACATAGAAGCAATTCAGTAGCTAATGTACACAAATCTTCAGGTGAGTCTAGGTGCTTAAGTGTTATTAAGACCTTTGAAAATTGCCTTTGATATTCTGAACAAAAAGTCAAAGAGGGTATTTTTACTTTTGATTAAAAATTGACTGAGCAGGTGTAAAGATATATTACTATTAGCTGAAGGGGAAACATTTTCTAGAAAAGCATACAAAATCTTTCTTTGGTTTTTATTTATTATCCATCTTAAAGGTTGCAAGTACAGATGGATTGAGGAAAAATGTGGCTTTTTATTACCTTAATTTAAATAGATTGTCCTATTCTCCCCACCTTGAGGAAAGCCTGTTAGCTAGCAATGCCAGGAGGAGCCCTGGGACCTTTGCTCTTCTTTTTCTGAGTGTCTGTAACATGGTCCCAAAATGCCTGCTTCACTCATCACAAACCCAATGAAAACCAGCTGGACTAAAGCAGTGGGGGGAAAGGCAGAGCAGGGAATACAGATTTCCTCATTTTGTCCTTCTGAGGTAGCAGCTTTACATTGCCCTCCACATCAGCCAGACAAGCCCACCGATTTGTGACTTCAGGGACACCAGGAGGAGCTGGCAGCTGACCTGGAATATCATTAAAAGGGGGCTGTGCTGTGGCCTCACACGAGCACAAGGCAGGATTACCTCGCGAGGGTGTCATTGACACAGACAGGTTTGGCTCACGTGGAGGGCACACCTGCAGGAGGGACAGCTGCCACAGGAGGCACAACCTGATGGGGGTTTGGCACTGCCCCACCCGTGTCAGAAGGGTTCCAGCCCCTCTGATGGGAGAAAGCATGTTCTCCTCAGAAGGTGTCACCCTTATGACGGTCTGAATCCCAAGGTAAGAAGGTTTATGCTTCCAAAAACTCTTGTTCTACAACAACCATTAGAAGCCAGGTCTTCTTAACATTAAAAATTTCCATTCTTGTTTGCATTTTGCCGTGTTGTCACGGGAAAACTGACTATGAAAACTGACTCATTCCTCCTCTAGAAAAACACACCTGGATGTTTTGATCCCTCTCCACTTTGCTTCAACCCTCGAGTCAGGGTCATTCTGGTTTTCTGCATCTGTCTCCCAGCATCTGACTGTACTTCCCAACACAGCATTTTCCCTTGCTGAAACCTGCCACAGAGACAATGTGCCACCTTCCCCTGATGCCTGTGTGGTGAGATGAACTCCTCCAGCCCAGTCCGGGAAAACTGGGTTTGGAGTCCCCATGTGCAATGTGGGAATGCAGCAAGGGGTCAAGGTCTTACCTAAGGCTCTTCTTGTGTACAACTGTTTTATTCTCAGAAAGCACTAAGGGAGTTACAAATGTGGTGTGTGAGGGAAATAACCAGTTTTAAACACGATCCTCCACCCTGTCTCTGAATTGCATTTCCAGTTGTTGCCTATAGGTGCAGTTTTGCAATTCCTCCTGATTTTTCATCTGTCTGGCTTAACATTATTGTATGTTAATGGGATGACCCAAACAAAGTGTTTACAAAGCTCTTTTATTTTCTCTGCTCCTGCTATGTGCTTGCTTGCAAAAATGAAATTTCAGCTTTCTCCTGGTTTGTGTGGAAGTGTGGGTGGCCGAGAGGCAAGTGGCTCCACCTCAGCACCTCAGGCATGCCAGAACCAGAACAGGTGGATGGCAATGGCATTTGAACATAGATGAATAGTAGCAGGTAGTCCCTGGTACCTGTGTTTTGCCAGACTAGCATCATCCTTCAAGGACATGGAAAAAAAAAAAAAAAGATCACATGCTCTATCTGCTCTCCAAATGTCAGCCAGAACCTAGCATGAACACAGAGGGAAAGAGATTCCACCAGCTGCTGTGTGAGGAATTGGCTGAATTAATCAGTGGTGTGGTATTCCTGCAGAGGCTTAGGATCAGCAGAGAGGGAACTCAGCAGAGGTCAGCCCAGGACAGGACTGACAGCCCTGTAGAAGCAGTGAAATGGGGGTTTCTCCTTATTTTACCAGATTATGTTTTGATCATGATACCTCAGATATTTGAGGTAGAGCAATGCCTTATTCTCTTGAAACCTCAGCCCAGCCCTTACATATAGTACTAAATGAATATTTTAAAATCTTATTTTTGTTGTAAATATGTGTAAAGGCAAGAAGTTTCATCTTAGCTGCTTCTTACTACAGAAAAATGGGTTAGTGATCTCCTGAGAGGTCCTTGCTTGTCTCTTCTACTCTTGACCAAGCACTTCTCTTCTCCACTGAGTGTGGTTGCAGCTTACAACATTTATCTGGAAAGGAATAAAGCAAACCTGAAGGGACAGAGCAGGCAGTTCTCATCTGCATTCTTCATAGCAGCCCCCTGCCTCATTTCTGTGCTGTGAAGGGAGGGAATAAACACTGACTACAACAGAGGAAGTGAAGTACAAAGTGTGGCCTCTGCTCCCAAACCCTTCTCCCCACCTGATGAGAGAAAATGTATTTCTTGAACCAAGAGAGTCATGAAGAGCTTGGTCCTTCAAAAAACGTCTTACAGCTCTCATCAGAGCAATGGATTGCTGCAAAAACAAGCTGGTGTTAGGTCCCCTGAGGATGTTTTACTTCTGTCAATTGGCACCTTCTGGTTTACATACAAATAAAGAAAATCCCAGGAAAATGGCATAGGACAGGACAGCAGCTATTCTGCAGCCTCTAGAAAATTACTTCAGTTGTTTTGACGTTTTGTCTTTGGTTGGTTTTGGGTTTTTTCCTTTTTAGTGTGGAAAAACTCTACAGCAGGAGGGATTAGAAGAAGAATATTAGAAGCTACGTTTAGCAATGGAGACACTGACTAATTTAAAATAAGATACAAGATTAATAAAAAATTAGAAAAGTCTGGCCAAGCCATTTGGGAGAGTTTGGGGGAGGAGGTGAGAAGGGAAAGAGTCAATCCTAGAGCAGTGACCAGAGATATGGCACATTCAGATTAACTTTTCTTGTCCTCAAGGCTTAGCTGAAAACATTTTATAGGTGTGTGTCCAGCAACATTCTTTCTTTATCTCTTGCATGGTGAGACTTACACAGGCCACTCTAAGGCAGTGTAATCTGAAACTGGTCTGGGACCAAAGCAGGGCTGAGCTACCCTGGTTATTTGGTAGAAAACCTCATGTTGATGCCCTGGGCTTCTGTCTGTGTGCAGAAGTTATTTAATATCTGTAGGGTACCTGCAGCCACTGGCATGGGCTGTCCCTGAAACCCTCCTGCTGCTGAAACAGGAGTGTGTTTGCAGATCCCAGGGTGCCACAGCAAAACAGGGCAGTCACTGGGGAAAGCAAAGGGATAAAGCAGAGTGAGGCAGTAAGGATGGACAGCAAATAACACAGCAACATTCCACTGCTGGCATCCCCAGCACTGCCCCCCAGGCTGGCTCCCTGCTCCTCTCCACACCCAGGGAGCAGCAGGACCAGGTGGACCCTCATATCCAGAAGGAGAGACAGGAAAAATCTTACAGCCAGAGCAGCAGTATGTCAGAACAGGATGTGAAGATTACAGCAATAAAATGAATAGCAGGAAATTGAATGTTTTAAATAAAGTTAGTTGTTTATGGCTAAATTAAGAGCCTCTCATTAATTCTCTAGTCTGCCAGAATATGAAAACTTAATGATTCCCTCTAAAAATACCCTATCCAAAACACAATTAAGAGGCTATTAGTAGGTACACAGAACAATAAATAATAAAGGCTGTTGATTTTAATTCTTCAGAATTGACAGCTGGAAATGGAGCATTTGCAAGCTGAGTGGACTGATACCTTTAAAAGAAAAGACATACATACCCCTGTGCAGACTAATTCTAGGCTGTTTGCATATTTTACCTTGGAAAGTAGTCTGGGCAGAGGCAAATCTGATGCTCATTTCAAAGTCTTCTGAGAAAAAGGGGGAGTAGAAAGTGCTGGCTGCTACTGCTCCATCTCACAAACAGCAGTAACTGCTGAGCACTCTGCAGACCACATGCCCACAAATCTTTGGCAGGTAATGAAGAAGCACTGTGCCACAGTGGAATGAGCAGATGTCTGCAGTGCTGAAGGAATTACACAAAGTTTAGATAAGGTGTCAGGAATAACTTCACTCACTGTCTTGCAGACTGTAATTTTAGGCAAGTGCAGCATAATTACTGGACAAATGTTGCAAACTAAACTTCCATAATTTTTTAATTTCAAAATGGGACTAGTGTAGCAATTTTTATGAATCTCCCATGCCCATATTCTGCTTTCCTGGCAATAAATCTTTACTGACATAAATTTTTCAATACAGTAAATTTGAGAGTTACATGTACCACTAAACTGAAATTAAAATTTCCATGATGATGATTGTCATCCTGTTTCCCCCAGACATGGAACCCATACTGTGGGCAGCTCTGTCTAGATGCTACAAAGCAGCACATTAATTTCATGGATTTCAAATCCCCATGCTTACCTGCTTGCAAGACCACCATAAACCTCATGCCAAGAAATAAAATATTCTAGTAGATGCAATTTATAGACTTGAACAGTAATATATATGAAACAATTAATACCAGATCACAAATATCCCTTGAGAAGGAAAAGTAGAAAAACTCACACTATACACTAATTATTGCAAGTTATTTTTTGCTCAGCTTGTGAATGATTAACAAGGCTGTAATTTGGCCAAGACATGATGGATTTATTTGTTTATTAGAAGACTTGGAATGGTTATTATGGCTTGGGCACTGGAATAAGCTGGTTCCCTTAAGTAACTGCTGCTTCATCAAACTTATTCTTCAGTGTTTCAAATGGCTTAATAATAATGCAAAAAATACACGAGGCAGGTGATATGTTGCATCCAGAAGGTTACAAGGATAAAATCTCTTTTCTTGCCAAAGGTGCCAGTAAGCCCTCATTGACCACTAATCCCAGAGAATCTGTCCATGATCTCATTTTCCCATTTACTTCCACATTCAGTGAGTTCAGTTGATATTTAGGAGGTGATAGAAATGAGCAATGTGTGTAAATCTGATCCAACAAGGAAACAGCCTTGGCAAAGCCCTGTGTTACTGCATCATGAATGGGCCAAAATTAAAGCAAATTCCTTCTAGGAGAAAAATCCTCATAACTGGACAGGATTTTTCCTTTGTGCTAAAGAAAAAGGAAATACAGAAGTCGTTCAAAAAAGGATATCCTACATCAGAGAAGAAAAGGTTAACTGGATTGTATGGTGTGTTTTCTAGTGATTTTCAGGAAAAACTGGCATCTATGAAGGCTCTCCACTGAGCTATTCCAGCTGCAGGGTCTCCTCTCTCCAGCACCACGAGTGGCAAAACCCCATCCTTGCCTGGACTCAAGGATCCAAACATTTGCATTTCCTTCCACTGAAAAGAAAGGTGGTTTATCTGTTTAGTTCAGATACCTAAATTTAAGTCAAAGGGACAGCAATCTAGTAGCAGACTAGATTCCTGTTCACAGCCAGGAACAGGAGATGAAAGGGTCGCCCTTCTTTTCCCAGAAAACTTCAATAAGAGGAAGATAATTGATTATAAAAGCTGCCAAAATGATTTGAAATGATGCAATTTCAAATCTGTTGAGCAATTCTTTTCTGAAAGACTGAGTAGGTCAGAATTACAGATGTGGGAATATCTTATCTCATTAAAGTCCTCCCTATTCTTCAAGACCCTGCATATGCACAATTATATATTCGATTTGCAATTGAATTTAATTTACATGCTTAATGATCCAGAAACACAAGAACACAGAGGCGAATAGAAAGTTTGGCAACATTCTCAAAATAAAGAATGTTTAATCAATCAGATGCCTAGGTTATGAGAAGGAGGAAAGAAAATAAGGACAGGCAATAAGTGCTGAGACAGAAACAGAGTACAGACCACTCTGAGAGGAGATAATCAGCCAACATGATGAGTCCAAATAATGTCTGAAAAGCAATGTCAGGCTAAAACCTTACAACTGGTGCAGTGTAACAATGACTCTCAGCCCTGCTGTGCCTCAGCTGGCCAGTCTGAAACTGAAACAGCTGCATTATTTTGTTTATCTGATGTGTGTCAAGCCTTAGCTCAAGAGTTTCATAATTTTGTTGGTGTCTTTGAACCACAATGCAAATATGGTTCAAACAACTTCATACAAAGCCTGGCACAAGTCTGTTGTTTTCTGGATAATTTTGGAATGATGTAGAGCAGAAGTTCCCCAGTGTCTCCTGTAGAAACATTCCTAGGATGCACTGCATGAGCCAGGGGTCTGGGGGAATAAGGCCTCTGAAGGAAAACCATGAGCAGGTGGTAGCAAAGCAGCAGTCAGGGAGTGAGGAGTCAGAGCAGCACCTTCCCAGGGAGGGCTGCAGCAAGGGCACACCCACAGAGCAGATCTGCACGTGCAGAAGTAACGTGATTTTAATCTGTTTAAGGAATCTCCAGAAATAAACCTAAACAAGGAAGAAGAACCTCGAGTGGAAATTAAATCTGTTTACTAAATGGCTACTGATGGTGTATGAGAGTATAGTATTGCCTCCCATGGGAAGAAGAATTTTTCTTTAATTTCACAGTTAAAATGAGTACTAAAAGCTAAAAAGCAAGGAAAAGATAAAAATTACCCAAGTATTTACTGTTGTGACAACTTCAACTCAACTTCATGTACACTAAAACATACCTTTAGGATATTTTAGGCCAGACAACCCTGCAAGAGCTGGAGTAAATTTTTGTGGTACAAAAGTTCAGTCTCACTCCAGCAATCTGTGGACCACTGGTGACTTGCCCAGGACAATTAAGGCACCCAGGAAATGTTGTGCAAACTCTGATGAGAAACTGAGCATGAGATGGAAAATCCTTTAGTAGTGAACTCTGAAGGACAATGCCAGGACATAGGAAGAGGAGAGAGACTTGCACTTTATTGCTGCTTTCATGTGCTAAATCTGACTTCCTTGTCTCTTATTGATTTCAGAAAACGAAGTCCTGATGTACTGCAGGCTAAATGAGAATAGTAATGAAAAGAAGTATTTCTTACAGCTATGGAACTACTATGCTGTGCTATGCTGTAATTTTAGGAATGCTATTAAGTGTTTGATTGGTGGCATAAAGTTACTCTTTACTGCATCCATCATCAGAGTTTCTCATGCAGATGAATTGCCTTTGCTTAATAAGGAAGGGGACTAGAGAGCAACAGGAAGGATTCAGGCACCAGGCATAATTCTGTTGAGAACAGGTTGGAAGATTTATTCCAAGTTCACTTTTCCCTCCCTGTGAGCTGGACATCTGGCTCCAAACCTGGGCCAGGTTGCTGGGCCACCATAGAAACTGCAGAGGAGGTTGGTAGAGTTCAGGCTCAAGAGACAGCTGGGTCACAAGATACCATCACAGCTCCCAGGGTGGCAGCAATATTAAAAAAAAGCTGAGAAGGTTTTAAAGAGACTTCCAAAACAAGAAAGTTTCAGAAATTATCTGTGCAGGAAAATAATGGCTTTACCAGACCTTAAAGCCAGACCTTGGAAGTTTCAGAGGACTGTGAGGAGCCTGCTTGTGTCAAGACTCCTACTGAGAAATTGTTTGATACCCAGTGAACAAAGTGTGTTGATATCCTGTGTGCTCCTTGTGAGATCTCTTTTGCCCTGAAATACTTTGAATTTAGAGGGGATTTCTGGGTACTAGGCAGCACTCTCACTGCATCCAGCAGCAGCAGTGACTTGCAAACAGTTCAACCAACAACTGAGCTGAGAAAGAATCTTGTGTGATTCCATCCTCAGTCTAGAAATTCTGCTGAAAAAAAAATGTACTTGGCAGATATGATTGAGTTTACATAGTAAACAGCTTCATAAAGCAGCCACTCATCTCACTTTTAAGTGACAGCTACATTTACCTCATCTAAAAGAAAGAGTTTGGGTTGAGGCACACCATTGGGCTTAAGAGCAAGTACAAATAACCTGCAAGCTCCTTTTCTCCAAAACTCAGATCATTTATTATTCTAGGTTGCTTGCAGTATGGTTGCTTAACTTCCCCTTCATTGTAGATTTTATTCTCCCCTTTTTCTATATCCTATCATTCCAGGGGAGCAAGAAGTTAAAGGAAGCCAAAGGGAGAGATTTCAATAAGATCACATCTGTTAGTGGGAGAAACATTGCTGGAATATTGTCTTGTCATTTGCTAGATGGAGTTAATGAAAACATTATGCAAGTTGCTGTGGGATAAGAGAGGCTCATTGCAGATGCAAACAGATGTTTCAGTACCAAAGTAAAAATGCTGGGAATAATTTTAGCTGTAATTAACGTAGTGCATTTTATAACAAATTTGTACCTTTAAGAGAGTCTTGAAGCTGTAACCTTGAATTATATGATTGTTTTATGACAGATGTCAGTGCAGCACTGTGGAAATTTCCTCTGGTGAGGATGAAGACCCCACACTTTATGTGTCTTCAAAGGGGCTCCTGTGAATATTAGTGCAATTACTCCTTTACAGGCATGGTCCCATTGCATGCTAAAACCCATTCCCTCTGCTGCCTTCCCAGCTCCACGATCACTTCATTCCACAACCTTCTGCAATAATGCTGTTGCTGAGGAGAGATTCCTTCCTGCTTCCACTTGGTGATCACCTCCTGCCCCAAAACCTTGGGACTGATTAAACAGCCCTGATAATTTCCATGCTGTCCAGCAGTAGTGGCTGTTTTCTAGGATATCTCAAACGTTGAGAGGGATAAGTAATGCCATTTGGAGGCTTGTGCTGAGAATGAAGACATTAGGAACTGAGTCCTTTGCAATAAATCATTCTCCCCACAAAGAATAATGGTCACTGAGCTGCCTTTGAGCCTGTGGTGTGAGCATGGCTGTCCCCCCATGTCAGAGTACAGCAGCCTCACTGAAGTCAGCGAGACACGCTTGCATCAGTAACCCCCAGAGATGTGCTCACTGTGCCAAAGCAAAAGGGATGTGCTTTTGTGCTAGGAACCCACAGCTGCCTGAGTTATTGTTGCAGAGGGTATATCCTTGTCAGCCTTAACAGTAATTTATATTCCCAGGTCAGGCATTTACAGGAAGTCAGCAGTGTCAGTAGGGGATGAATCAGCAGAAGCTGCTTTTTGGAAAGTAACCTCTGGAACAGGTCTGACAACCAGTCTCCCTCACACATTTATGGCTCCTGATGGACTCAGAGATGTTCTGACAGCCTCTAATGAGGATGGGACAAAATGGTCCCTGTAGTTTGTAGGTCTGGGGCTGGGGGATTTCTGCTTGGCTCAGGTCTGTGCAGGTGGAAGGGCTGGCAGCAGCAGCCTGGCTGGGAACAGGCACAGAGGCTGGATCTGTAGCAACACTCACCTGTGGGACTGCTCATGGGGGCCACACAGGGCAAAACTGTTGAAAAAAACAGGATTATGAATTGAGTCTGGGACTACTGAGTCCCAAAGGAAAAGCATTCCCATCCTCACCCAGGGGTGGGGGTGTCAGCAGTGCCATTTTTGAGAGCAGTTCAAGCCCTGGTCCCAGAGCACTCCCAGAGCATTGCAGTGCACAGGGTGATGCTGAGGCCATGGCATGGCCAGCACAGCTGCTCCCTGTTCATCCCTGTTCTCTCTCCCACACTGAATCTGAAACTGCTGTCCTTCCTAACACTGCCTGTGTAATAAAAGCCTGAGCATTACCCCAGCAACTGAAAACTTCTCTCCCTTTGTGTTGAGATGTGGAACAAAAAATCAAAATGTTTGGGTAGTGAGTATTCAGCCAGCTCTGGTACCCAAAAGGGGCTGTGCCACACGTACAAGTGCACGCTGTGTTGCTGTGGATATTAATTTGGACTAGGCTTCTGATGATGTATAGTCTGTGATGACAAGGGCAATTTTTTTTCATGTAGCACTTTTTACCTTGTTGTTAACGGAACATTAAGGAGTCCTAAGTCATAGCCAGACATTTATTTTACCCCTAAATCACCCACAGAATCCTGATAGGAAGATAATTTATCAATAAACCAAAAAATTCCAGTAACTGTAAATCAATGGGAAAGGATTATTTGCCAATTTAGCCTTCATATATTTTTTTCTTTCTTTCTGGTCTTGCAGATAAGGAGACCTAGTTAAAATGCTTTGTTATACCCAGTTTACTTTTCTCTGCCCTATTTTAATGATAGTGGGCAGCATATTGTCCGCAGCATTAAAGGGACAAATCCTGCTTCATAATGGTATAAATCCAGGACAACTTCACTGCAGAGTTCCTTCACAATACTTCTGTAATATGAAGGAAGAATAAGCCTAAAAGTCTTGTATTACAGAAAATGGTAGAGAGGCAGAAGAACAAAAATCCTGAGTTAAAATCCTGGGTTAAAAATCCTGATAAAGAACAGTGGTGTGACATACCTGTAATGATAGGAGCTGATTTGGGAAACTGAGTGAGATGAAAAAAAATACCTTTCCATAAATGCTTTTCAAAATAAAAATGTTGAAATCTCTTTTAAAACTCTGGCATGGGATTCAGTTCAGAGAAAAAACCAAACAAGTGGGTAATTTTAATATTGATTTTAGTGTGGGGAATTTCTCCTGGCCAGGGCATGGGGTGTTTGAGGTGCAGGTACCTGGGGCGCTGTAGCAGTCCAAACATGCTGACCTTGATTTCAGGTGGGGCTGTGAGCTGAGCCCAAGGTTAGTGCTGAAGAGCTAGAAATCAGACTTTATGTTTAAAAGACAAGATCAAAAGTGGGATCAAAATGCAGCTACAGTAGTCAAAATTCTTCCAAACAGCCAAGGTCAAGGTGCTTAGTTTGAAGCTCTTCTAGACTTTCCTTATTTCTCACCTTTGGCTTTCCTATTTGGATTTTAAAACAGACTTAGAATTACTCCAAGTTGTTCCTGAAAGAAACAGAAACCCCAGCCTTCATCTGTCTGCAGTGAGAGGAGGCACAGATCGTGGCTCCCTTAAGGTGAAGGTCAACAGACAAGCTGGTGTTGAGGATCTGTGCAGCTGCTAAACAGGTTTGCATCACCTCTTGTCCTGCATCCATCCCTGTGTGCTGACCTCCTTCCTTTGCCCTCTACTGTCCCTGCACAATGCAATTGAGAAAACTGGCTGCACCCTGCACCAACCATCCTTGCTCTGCTTCCAGGCCCTTCTAACTGCTACAGTCCAGCAGATCTGCCTCTAGGAAATAGTTCATTTCCTTTAAAGACATTAATTGAAAGGTCAGGGACTCTTGTAAGAAAAGAAAAGTAAAGTAGAATCATGTCTCTTTTAGAGATGTTGGGCTGTTGATGCACCTGGCTGTGCCTCCTCAGCTGTTTTCAATCTCGTTTGCAGTGCTGGGAGTGGTTAAGCCCTGGGCAGCAGCTTATTACCCCTCACAACACTTGGGACACTGCTGCTGTCCCTTTCCTGTGTGCTTTGGAGTGCTTATTGCACAGATCTCTGTCTGGCACACTGCAGCTGCACTGGTGGGATCCATCCTCTGCTGCCCAGCCTGGTGTGTCCTCCTGCAGCTGAAGTCAGCCAGCCAAAGGTAAGAGGCAATCCTCAGAGGTGCTCTAGGATGTGTGCAAAAATCCCAGCCAACCTGCTTTTTCCATCTGCCAGTTGTTCAGGTGGGTGTGGGGCAGGGAGGGATAGAGGGCACTGAAATGTAGTGGGACTGAAGTAAAAAGATCAAACAGTGGGTGATTGAGTTTGGTGGGGGAGAAATAAAAGTGTTTTGCACCAGGGGACAGCATGAAGTCTGGAATAGGTTTAAATGGGGAATTGCAGAGAAGTTTCTGTGTGGAAGGTGTCTCCAATGGCAGGACAGGTGGAGCATGTGGCTCTACAGAACCTTGCACTGTGTGCAGTGCACAGGAGCCATGAGCTGCTTGGTTGTTGGCATGGGCTCTCTCCTCCACTGCTGGAAAGAAACAAGGGCAGGAGAGGGGCTGCAGTGTGCTCCAGAAGCAGAAACACGAGTCAAAACCTTCAGGCTGAACCCCCACAGCCCCTGCTCCCAGTCTGAGTGTCCTGGCACGATGGACTTGAGGCTTTCTCTCCTCTAACACCAGGGTTTGCTGTGTGCTTGCATGCCTGTGGAGAGTTGTCCCGAGCTTTTCTCAGCTGGCATTTATGATTTCTGAACAGTTATTTAGTGAGAAATCCCGTACTTGAATACTGTGACTAAAATGTCTGTTGCTTTATTTTCTGCTGCTGCAATACTAATTTTCACCTGAGATTACTTCTGGAACTGTTGTCCTCATCTTTGCTTGGTTTTCCTGACAGTACAGCCCTGAGACTTTTTCAGGTGCTGTGTGAAAAATTGCTGTAATTGGTGAGGGTGTGAAAAACAAGAACCTCCTGTTTCCCACTGCTCCCATCAAGATGAAAAGAGAAATTAGGAAAGTTAAGCTGGAGCCAATGTTTCCCCTGGACAGTATTTTTCTTACTTCTTTGTCAGCCTCATTTACCATTTCCCAGACTGTGCCTCAGTGATTTGGATTAGGTAAAAAGCCACAATAACTTGAGCAGCTCAGTATGCACAGCACAAAGAAAGACTTTTATAATGCAGAGAGGCTCTATGCATTCTTGCCGCTGAGAAAACCTAAGTGGAGTAAGGGACAGTAGGAGGATGGAACCAGTCCCCATTTTGTTGTTAAGTGCAGGATGGGTGGAGAATTGAAAGGTTTAATTGGTCGCAATGACCCTGCAGTACCAGAGCTCTCTTTCACAAGACATGCAGTGCTCCATGCTAGCATGCCTTTTCCTGAAAGGGATTCAGTCTCACACAGCTTTGCCAGCAGGCATTGGATTTGTGCAGAAAGCAAGTAACTGTGGGAGGAATAAAACCTAAAGCAGGGGAAGAAGAAATGCAGGCAAATTCCACCAGGTGTACTAGAGATACAGCTGGTGTCAGTGCCCAGAAAGGATGGCTTCCTCATTTGGCCCTTTGAGAAAATGGGAATCAAGTCTGGAGTGTGACTTTCTTGGCAGTGCTGGGTTAACAGTTGGGCTCGATGATCTCAGAGGTATTTTCCAAGAGAAATGATTCCATGGTTCTGCACCACAGTGTGTGGCTCTGGATATGTCTGCAGCAAACTGCTGCTTCTGGGGATGTCATGAATTATTTAAGAGCGAGGATGCATGTTGGAAAAAATCTCTCCTTTGCCACTGAGCAAAAGGGCAGCCCAAGTGTGTTCCCTTGTTTGTGTCCACCCCCAAATGCTGTGGGAGCAGATACTGTCCACTAGCTCTGCAATGCATTAATCACAGGGGTATACCAAGGTTAATGGTTTTCTGCCCAATTTCCACTTGGTTTTCTATATTCACTCTGTCACTGAGTTTAATTTTTGTGTATTTCTGCCAGGTTCATGGCAGAAAAGCAGGATCTTTATCTTAAGCCTTTCTCTTATAAACAGAATTCCTGACTGGGAATCAGTTAGGAAGAATTCAGTCTTTTCCCCTTCCTGTATCCAGTCCACCACCTTCCCTGCTGCTTGTTACCTTGAAATGGCACAGAACAGATTCAGGTCAGAGACCACACCCCAGTGTTGAGGTTGTTTCTTTTCCTGTTTGAGCAGGGACAGGGAGTGAGGGGATAGACTTTAATGAATGGTGCAAATACTGAGCTGTGCTAGAAAAGGCTGCTGCATTTCAGGAGAAAGCTGTTCTTAGAACAGGCTCTGCCTTTGTGCCAAAGTCTCTCCAGAAATATCTGAAATTTAGCCAAAAAGGCTTTTGGGATAGGAAAATACAGGGAAACATTCCCAAAAGAGTGGTTTCTTCTGTACACAGGCAGTGGCATCCTGTGTGTTCAAGGCCTCAGTTCTGGACAAAAAATACAATACAACCTTAGAGATCAAAATATCTTTTCTTCATGTTGAGACAGCAGGATCATGGTAATCATCAAAACAAAAATGTGCATTGTCATTTGTGCATTGACAGGGCTCTGAGCTCCAAAACAGGAGCTGAAGGAAAGGCAGGCAAAGGAACAAAGGTATTTGGGGCTGCTCTCTGGTGATAACCAGCCTGCTCCTCAGCCTCTAAAGCTTTGGCTACCTTGGATAAGTAGATCAGCTCACAGTGCTCCCCCCAGCAACTCTTCCTCCTGCCTGTGCCACATTCTTCTCAGGAAAGAGTTTGAGGGTTGGCCGGACTAATTCTTCCCTCATCTTTCCTTCTTACTTAATAGAGAGGGAGTTAAATGACAGAATGATAAGCTGCAGGTCTGGCTGGATATAAACATAAGAAAGAGGAGGCTTTGAGACAGGCTTATCTTATCTCTCTATACTCCCACAATGTCTAACAAACCACAGAAATAAAAGCAGAACCAGAATAGGTTTTTTGTTGCTGTTTTGTTTTGTTTTTCTCTTTGTCTAAGTCTCTTGAGTTTAGAAAATACACTTTGAAAAGTAAGGTTAACTCTCAAGATTTAAGATCCCTGCAGTAAACCTGGCAATGCTTGTAAAAGTGACTCGTTTTGGTTGTGTAAGTAGCTGTTACCTTGAGATGTCTGATTTTGCCTATTTCACTATACCCCCCGGTAAGTAACTTTCTAAACCCTCTGCAGGTTAAGCACCTGCCATCTGTGACAATTTCAATGAAAACCCCCCAAAAAGCAAATCTTTGGACAGGGATTGCCTTGGGTGAGGAAAGCTTGTGGCTTTTAATGTTACTGTGATACCTGCTGTTTTACTTTTCCAAAAGTTCTGTGACCACTGCCCCCCTCCACCTCCCCCCAGCTTTCAGGTTTTACCTCCTGTTCAACAAGATGAAAAACATGAATAACATGGTCTAAGGGAATGGAAGATTACAGCAACTGATGAAGAGCCCAAACTGCTTGAGTTCAGTTGAAAATTTATAATTTCAAACTAATTTCATTAATTCAGTGGCATGACTCAGTGTTTTCTAACACATCTTTGGTTCAGCAGTAATATATTGCTTGGGTAATCTGCTAATAGCTTCTTTAGAATTGTTGTCTTGAAAACAGCCTGGTTTGGATTGCTTCCCCCACCTCTCTGCCCCCCTTATAATATTGCAATGGGGTGTTTGTCATGCTGCAGGAGAGGAATTCAGAAAATTGTATTTTCT
Organism: Irena cyanogastra; assembly: GCA_013397155.1. Taxonomy (NCBI): domain Eukaryota; kingdom Metazoa; phylum Chordata; class Aves; order Passeriformes; family Irenidae; genus Irena; species Irena cyanogastra. The sequence goes on along the minus strand of VWZV01002814.1, from coordinate 400,317 downwards.
GCTGTAAATTAAAAATATGATAGTAGGAGTTCAAGATAGCTGTTCTGTGAAGGGTGCCACTGTGGGAATGACTTCACATTCTACAACAGCCTGATTTTGGGACTAGATTTTTGCCAGCCACTTACAGACTGATAAAAAAATTCTGGGAGCTTATCAACACAAAGGAAGGACTGGAGTTGGAGCTAATTAACTTTTATCTAATTTGAAGTACACATGCAGGTATTGATAACTGTTACATTAGGTGTCCCTCTCCTCCAACAAGCCAAGTGTTACGGAGAACCCGCTCATCCGCTCGCGCGGCCGCCCCTCGCCAGCCAGAAACCTTTCGGGCTCCTTTCTCCTGACAAGAAATGTCAGATCCTCCAGGCTTCCCAGCAGCAGCCAGGAGCCCGAGGGGCTGCCTTCACAGCCAGCTGGCTTGATGGCTTTGTCTTTCGGGTGTGTTGTACCTGTTAGACAAAAACCATGGTGCTCACGGACCTCACTGTGCCGCTCCTCTGGTGCGGCCAGTCCAGCCAGGCTGTACGAGTCCCTCTCCAGCACACAGATCTTTTCTGTGTTCCTTGTTCTCGCTGCTCCTTGTACCCTCTACTGAAACAAATACATTTTTAAATACCACTCCATTACTATTTAGACTTTTCTCCCTTTTTCTCACTTTTTTTTTTCTTTTTAAAGGAAGGGATTTTCACAATTCTGTCACTGCTCATGCCTGTAAATCTCTACCCAAGTGTTTTCATAGCAAATACTCTCCTACCATATAATTTGTGGGCATTTCCTTGGCTTCCTGCTGAAGCATTTAAACTTCCAGGCTTGTTATTTTGAATCACTCCATAATCACACCTTTCATGGGAGGCTACAGAATATAGGGAAATTGCAAAGAGGGCAGGGGCATGCAAGAAGCACTATGATTTGCAATATTTGCAATCATGTATTATAATGTAAAAGCTGTGTGATTGTGCTATGATCCAGATCCTCTTGTGAGAAAGCAATTCCCATCTCCACAACGTGCTCTGCTCCATGCCCCTCCATGAGGACATCCCACCCCTCTCGTGGAAAACCAGTGTTTTGGTAGTGGTGTGGCCTTGTACAAAACCAGTACTCCACAACTGCACAGAAGCAGTTTGAAAGACTGATTAGAGGAGTAGAGAGACAATTCAGGAGGGACAAGAATCAAGGTTGCCCAAATCTGAATAATACTGAATTATAGGCCAGTAGATTGGCACTTGCCTGTATATGATAACAAGTTATAGCTGTGGCAGGTGCATGAACAGAGGACAAAGGTCTCCATTTCCCTCAGTGTAACTCTTTCTCCCTCTTCTCCCATCTTTGATTCTTTAGCCTTGGATCCTCACTACCTCTTGTTTTTCTACTGTCAACTTGCTTAGGATGCTTCTCTGCTCCTGGAACATTTATTATCTACACAAGAATTATTTTTTCCTCCCAGTAAAGGGTAATCTCTCATGTTTCATAGAGAAATGAGGAAATGCTGCTCAGGTTTGACAGGAAAGGCAGTTTGGAGGATGGGGAAGAGCAGCCTTGTTGATTACACCAGAACAAAACCCTCTTGAAAGAGGCATTGACTTAACTGTGTAGTCTATTGCTGATAATGGATGGCTGCCTGTTTCCTGTTGGGAATATTTAATATATCTGCTTTAAGGCTGCATGGGGACTTGAGGTTGGCTGGTCCTATTAATAATGCATGGGATGGCTGGATTTAAGTAATTATTATGCACAGAGTATAGTGCAGTGACATATTGGTGCAGAAAACGATTCCTTTAATAGGCTTGTTCCTTTTGGCTAGATCCCTGAGATAACCAGTTTGTTTGTTTGACAGGTTTATACCTTTCTCTCCTCCTTAGATTTACATTAAAACTGAACACTTTTGCTGAGCAACTGCACAGTGTTCAAGAAACCTCAAAGTCTTCAGGGGTAAGGGGGTGGTGGGGCACTGCCCTGGGTGTTGACTTGCATTGGCGTAAATCCTGTGCCCACACCTCCTGTGCAGGGCTGGTTTTGCTCTGAGGTAGGCTGTGACACACTCTGCGTGCTGCACGTGTCCAGCAGGAGCTGTTCCTGCTGCATCTGCTCCTAACCCTAGCCCTGCAGTGGCTCTGGGAAGAGGAAGCAGTGCTGGAGCCCACTTTTCCACCTTGTGCCCAGGGTGGAAGGTGCTCCCATACAGGGAGCCCCTTACCTTGCAGGCTCGCACATATAGTGAGGAGCCCAAAACTGAATTCAACTGAAAGAAAAAATGTTTCAGTTGCTGGAGTGGGAGGAAGTAAGAAAAAGTGAAAGTTGAAGATCTAAGAGAAAGCAGAGCTGGGACTCATACTGGGATTCTCAGGGGTGAATTTGGGCATGGTAGCAGCCCATTCTTAAGCAAGATGTTTTCTTTAACGTGCAGATTTTGTGAACATTTGCTGCTCTATTTAATTGTGAACTACTGCCTTTGGGGGACAGCTATGGCTTGAGAGGGTTGGTGACTGAGTGCAGTCCCCTGAAATGCATTCAGCCGTTTTCTTTGAATTAGCCCAGCTGATGTGGTTTATAAACAGAGAACCTTGCAGAGACTGATCATTAAAGAAATTTCCATCTGCTTAAGCATTGACATCAGTGTCACCACTGAGGGGGCAGGAACTGGTCAGGAATTCCTTTTTGACTGCACAAAACTCTTCCATTTTGCTTTCTCTTACAATAAATGCTTTTTGTTCAGGACATAACTTTCTCTACTAAATATAACAGGAGATCAAGAGCACTGGCTGCTTTGACAGCTCCTCACATGACAAGAGCTCTCCAGACAGAGCAGCTTTTGATTCCTTCTCCTGTGTTCTGCCTTCATCCTGAGTCAAAGCACTTTATCTGGAGAAGAGGGTCTGCGAATCCCATGCCAGTTTGTTGCAATCTGGCAATCTTCACTTAATTAACTTACCACTAACTCTTAGCAGCTTGTAATTTTTTTTCCAGGCAACATTTTCATGCTAGGTCCCCCAAAAGCCCCACAGTGTGTTTAATTGAAGATATGATAACTGTAAATTACTTTGCTGCAGCTGTATAAAAAGGAAAAAAAAACCCAAAAAACAATAAGGCTATCTGAATTATATACAGGAAAAAGTCTAATTTTGTTATATATGCCACCTTTGCGCTGAGCTAAATTTTGACTTTTATAGCCCAGCCTGAGGGTGGTTACTTGATTTTTTTTCCCACTATTTTTTTCCCTGAATACTTCAGAGATAGTGTTGATGCTCTTTCTTGAGTCAAGCCAACAATGAGTGTTTGATTGCTTTTGAACTTTAGATTGGTGGCATCTTGAGTACTTGTACTTCAAAGACAAACTCCTTGTGAACCGGTCAGGAGCTGGGGGCTTGAAATAGTTTCTGGATCTTTCAGCTGAGCACTCAGGGAGTCAGACTGCTCCTGCCCTTGCGGTGAGAGATGTAGTGTGTACTTTGCTGAGCACTGATGTTTTGCTGTCCTCTATACTCGCATTCCTGACAATTCTGTTGGTGAATCTGTTCCTGATCCGGTTTTTTTGGTCATTCATGAAATGACTGGCTAGTTCAGGAAAGGCTTTGCATGAAGAATCCAGACAGGGAGCTCTCAGTGCAATCACACCCACTGGACAAGTGAAGACATCTTGCAAAGTGGCAAAGGCAAGATCCCTGGGGCCACTGAATGCCCCCAGCTTTCCCCGGAGTCAGCAGGTTTAAGATCATTTATCCCAAAGGCTCAGTCTAGATACAGCCTCATTGAGAGGTGTCCTGCAGAGAAATACCTCAGCTTCAGCTCCTAGTAATGGGAGCTTATTGCAAACCATTAACTCTTTTGTTTGAACAGCAGGACATGCTCTAAAACTCTCTTATATCCCCTTAATAAGGACAAAACTACTACAGCTTCAGAGTGCAACATCACTAAGTGATAAAACCTGTGTATATATGACTCTTTTAATAGGCAATTTGTTCTGATAGTGGAGATTGTGGATAATAAACAGTAATTTTAAGGGTTTTGTCCTGTTGCCTCTAGTCAGAAGAATTTAGTTCCAGTTCCTTAATTTATAAAACTTTATTTATACCCCAATATACAGCTACAGGACAGACACAGACTGAAAGTTTTTAAAGTTACTGGCATGAGCTGTGAACTTGCTAGGCTTGTGTTTCACAGGATTGTGATGCATGTGTAAGATATGAGTGCATTTTCCTTATCCTGAGTCTTCAAGAATCAACTTGAATAGAATTTAATTCTGACCAGATTGCTAGGGGGAGTGATCTCTGGCTGACTGGAGGCAGATGGGGTTTCCAGTCTCACAGGAGCTGAAATCTTCTCCCCATGCATTTCATAGCGTGAGTGCAGCAGCTGTGCTGAGCTAGCTCTGACCTGGCCCCAGGGGCTGCACACCTGTGAGCAGGTGAAGCACACGGGTGTGTACCTGGAGAGCATCTTGCAGTCTGATTTGATCTGGAAGCAAAGCACTTCTTGCATTTAGAGACTGCTCTATGGTGCATAACAAAGTGGGGTAGGGAAGGATAGGGGCAGGGAGATTTGCTTCCAAAGCATACCCCTTCTCTAAACTAAAATGCCAAAGGACAAGCATCAATTGTGTCTTGAAATGTTTCAGGCAGCCCTGAAATGAAAGCGAATCCCCTGTGTGCATGACCAGCTGCTACCTTTTACCTGGAATAGGGGCTATATTGCATCTGCTTTATTTATTTGCACATTGCTTTTTCTTTGTGCTCAAGGACATGCTGCCCTTCCTTACAAATGAATGCCCAGGGTGACTTGGAAGCTTTGAGGGATGGGGAGGTGAAACAGTCTGCTACGTTATGACCACAACAAAATGTGTTTTGTCTCCAACAATCATTATTAGAAAGGTGTTTGAGGGAAATGTTCATAACATTCTTCTCAATGACAATGAAGCACAGTGAAGTAGAACGTTAAAGTAGAAACCTTCCTGAGTGAATTACAGTCTTGGGGTTTGGTATTTAGTAGTTTGTTTTGGTTTTTTTCTCCCCTCTAAAGACAGAGTATAGGCTCTCCTCTCATCCATTATAAATTCCCAAAATGACAGACGTTCCCATGGGATTAAAAGCACACTGAATCAGAGATCACTAAAAGATTTTATGGCAATCCCTAAGGAATAACTCTTCTGAACAGAGGTTGCTTTTAGACCAGCATTGTGTGACAAATCAGCCTTGGGGACTGTTTGCAAAGGCATTACAATGACACTTTTCTAGCCACTTGCATTTAAATTTTGTGCCCGTGGAAAACAACCACCCTGGCTTGGTTTTGCTGGTTTTAACACATCCTTTAAAAGTAACAGAGCTCAAGCACATTGGATCTGAACTGCTGCTCCAGAGGTTATATGGGGCTGGAGAAGCTGGAATTGCACTGCACTGCCTTCTTTGGTGCTGGTGGGCTTTGGTTGGGGTTTTTAGTTTATCAATAAAGTAACAAATTCCTTAGCTGAGTGACCTATGGCTCCTCTGCAATAGCTGGTGAGCAGGAATCTATATATTTGCATTGAATCCCATTCCCTAAGCACTGCACGAAGCCCTGTGCACTGAGGAGACAAAGCCAGGACCTCCTTTGCCCTGCTACCATCCAGTCACACCCCTATGAACCCCAGTAATTTAATAGTACAGCTACATCAGCTCCTGTTCCTTGATTCTGGGATGTTGGCTGACGTAAAAAGTAGCCCCAAGGAAGATTTACAGTGATATCCACCCAGGACAGTGTTGCTGAGCCATCAACCTTTGAAAGAAAACTGCCTGGATTTTCTTTTTTTTTTTCTTTTTTCTTAAGGGCAGCTCTTAAATAAGTGGCTCTTCTCACTTGGCTTCATTTCTTCCAGTGCTAAAATGCAAGTGTTTCCCTTTCTGACCTAGCATGCTGTGGGGGTTGGAAAGCATTTTCAAGATGAAATGGAAATCTTGCAAAACATGCTGAGATTTCCCCAGAGGACCTTACAATAGAGTGCTAATGCCAGGCAAGAAATCCCTAAACCTGTGACTTTTGATACCCTGTCCTCTCTTATAGTCACTTTGTAAAGTCTCATTCAATTTTTTTTGCCATCAAGGATTGCCTAGACAAGGATTTGCAGAGAGAATTATGCCCTACAAAGCACCTCAAAGCACCTTTTTTTTTTCCCCATCAGTTATTAAAAGCTGGGTTACAAAATATTTCAAAGATGATTTTTCCCCAACTTACTTTGGAAATTGTTTAGAAAGTTTGGAGCTGTACTGAGCAAAGCCTGAGCCACCAGAGAAATCTCATGCCTAAAGGCTCATGGAATAAAAACAGAGCACAAGCTACAAGAAACTTTTTCCTTAGGACAATACTGTGACCTTTAATTTTTTAAAGTAACTTTCCAAAAGGAAGTTGTGCTCTGAATTACTTACACTGCCTTCTTCTTGCTTCTGTCCTGGCTCAGTCAAAATCCAAGGCATGCTCTGATGTTGGCAGCCTAACAGGATGATTTGTTCTTGATTTTTTTTTTTTTTTTTAATGATATTGGGCACAAATAACCTCTCAATCAAGGTTAGTACATGGACATCTTTTGGTGTAGCCATCTCTGTAGAGGAAAGTATTAAGAGTAGTGTCAGATACCATTTATCTCATGTTTCTTTGCTGTCTCTCTTGCTTCCAGTGAAGGAATGCAACCTTCTCCTTTGCTGGTAGATAAGGATTAGCATTAAAAAGTACAGTGTCCCCAGAGCCAAGGCATCTCTCTAATCTTTTTCTGCTCAGGAGGAGCTGGTGCCTGCTGGCATGGACATGCTTTTGTCCCTGGGGCCACGGGCCAGCTGGCAGAGAACCAGCAGCAAACCTGCTCCCAGCCCTTGCAGCTGAGCTTCTGCTTTCTCCTCCTGGGCAACATGTTTCTTTTGAATCCATCTCAAGGCCCCAGGGCTCACAGAGTCCACCTTTCCCTAGTTTAGCAGATGGATAAAGACAAATTTTGAGAACAGATTTTAATACCATGTCATGTATAGTGTAAAATTTGAAATTCTCTGGTAGAGAACCACTCAACAAAGCATAAAAATCAGAACCAATGTGATCCACTTTAAGCAGTAGCTTTGTTGTGTACACAGAGATAGAACAAATTAAAACAGGACCTCAGCTCACTCAGAGGATGGTGCACTATAGTGTACTGGTGGTACCAAGTATTCAGGGTTCCACAGTGCTGTCAGCACTAGTTTGTGGTGCATACCTGAGTGAACTGCTGCTACAGGATTGGGTCCCAGTAGATTTTAAAATCCTCTGCCTGTGTGCAGCTGCTGGTCAGAGCCACTCATGTGGCAGACAATAAATATGCTGTTCCCTTTCATGAACTTGGGCTATTTAGGGATAAGGCATCATTTATTTCTCTTAGTAAATGAATTATCTCTTTTGTGTTTTGGTTTTTTAAAAAAAAACAAAAACTGTGGGTTTTGTCATATAATTATAGAGCTTACCCTCTGCTGTCCCTGGGGGAGCAGCTGAGGAGATGATTTCTTCTGTGGAGGAGAGGACTTGCTGGGAGAGCTCACAGTGTGGTTTGTGCAGCAGAGGAGCTGCTTTGTGGAAGGAGGTTTATCTGTCTTTGTACTGCACTTAGAGATGTCCTGATGCCTGTTTCTGTGCCACTGCTTCAAAGTGGCTTTGAGGCAGAGGGTGAAAGGACTTTGGGTTTCCTTGATGGGGAGGTAAGGGACATGGATGCTGTCAAGCTGAGAGCAGGGGGAAAACCATCCTACAAACTGGTAAGGGGTTACCAAAGCTGCAGATGCCTTGGAGTCTATTTGAATTCCTTGGGGTTTTTTTTGCCACTAATACATTAAGGGAGAGAGATAAATAAGAGGAAATAGAGGTGCCTGTATGAGAAGAAAAAAGAAAAATGATACAATTAGTCCTGCAGTAAGAGGGAATTTGTGCTCTTAGGCATGGTCTGGTGACAGTGTCAGCACACAGCCACTGCACCATCATCCCTGCTGCTGCATCCAGCCCGTGGTGGGGTTGGTTTGTCTGGAAGGTGATGGGGTTTGCATGTGTTCATCCTCTGATTGCAACTTGGCCAGTAAAGGCTGAATGCTCAAGGAGAGACGTTGAAGGGTTGCTGGTTTGTGCTCAGAGGGGAAGTGGAGGTGACCCAGCAACTACTCTATATGAGTTTAGAAATTAGAGGATGTTGATTAGTCTTTCTCACTTCATAGCTTTTTTTCAAATTCTTGATGGTTATTTCTTTAAGAACTGTTGAAATTCCATGTTAAAAGAGGGAAATGTTTCTGGAGTTGGTCTAAGAAAGATTTGGAAATAGCATTTGTTAGGGCTCAAAATGGGCAGGTACAGAACCCTTCAGCACTGATAAATTGAACTGTTTGAAATTTTGCATGGAAGAGGAAAAACAAGGAGCTGTTATTTTGGTGACTGTTACCAAAAGATTCTGATCACTGTTCTTGAAAACTAGGGATAACTCAGTTACCATTTTCACCTTTTGAAATACAAACCAATCTTTCCTACGTGCAGCTTGGGTGTTGGATTGTCACACTCTTGGCAGAGACCAAGACTTCCCAACAGGCTGAGTCTTGTTTATAAAGCTATTTCTATACCCAGTTCTCAGTTTTAATAGCACCCCCCAGCACCTCTGTGATGAAGCCTTGCCCAGATGTGGCCATGGAGTAGAGCTCAGGAGTTTTGGTTTTTTAAAAAAACTGATGCATTCCACCAAAATAAAATTGTAAATTTACAATAAAATTGTAAAACATTTTAACTGGCAGAAAGCATGAATTATTTTTTAAATAGCCATTCCCAGGCCCCAGCAGTCTTCTGCTCTCTGGATGTGCTGTACCAGGGCTGCTCATTCCTTCAGTTCTTGATGTCTGGATAATGCTTGTCCTTGAACACAAGGTAAAACTTCCCTGCTTTTAAGCTGTCTGCAAGCCCAGCTTTGAACAATAGATTTCATTCAGAATTAAGATTTATCAGTCACAAGAATCTGTGCTTGAGCAGTGTGTTCAGAGCTCTCACTGTCTTCTCTTGCCTTGACCAAAGGAAGTTGTCTTTTCTTTAACTTTTTGCTATAAAAGCAAATTCACTTAAACTGCGTGGTGCTTAAAAGGTTCTTTAAAGCTGCTGTGCCACTGAAAAAATCAGGCAGTGTCCAGACCCAAATAACATTTTTTTTTAAATTTTGCTCATCCCTATTAATAAAATCATCAAGATTTCTTAACAAGGTCTTACTTACTTTTAGTTTCATCAATTTTTTTGGCTTAAAAATATCCTCTAAATTGTCAGGACAAAAATTACAGCCAGCGATTGTCAAAACAAAATATTCTGAAGTGTTCTATTCCCTAAAAGCTTTGAAGGTTTTTCTTTTTCTTTTTTTTTTTTTCTTCCTACAGCTTGACTGTGATTAATTTTTAAAGGCCAGGGGAGCTCTGAGGAGAAAGCTTGAGCCCTCAGATAGAAACATCTACATTAGCAGTATTTGAGAGCTGTGATCTGAGAGGAATGGTTTGAATTCTGCGTAGGGTAGAAAAGTGATGCATTCCCAGCCATGCTGTGTATTGCATGTGGCAAAGCTGTTGCTGAGGTTTTACACTGCTCAGTGTTGTGTTAGTCCTTGTGGAGCTGAGAGCCAGGGGCTGTGCTCCCTGCTGCTGCACCAACAGGGCTGGAGCTGCTGGTGGAAAACGAGACCCTGGGCGTGCACGGGTGCCTGCTGGAGTTCTGAGGTCTCACACCTGAGCCTTTCACAGGCACTTACAGCCCCCTGAGAGTTAGGGAGCAGAACTGCAGAGCTGAAGGGAGGACTCAAGGTCCTGGCAAGGACACTCTGTGGATCAGGGGGCAAACTGGGCTCTGGGCTTCCCTAGCCACATTCTGCTGGCTTGCCTGGAGGTGCCTGTGACTCACTGCCAATTGTAGTTCCTGATTTTTTTTTTTTTTTTTTTTTTTGTTTTGTTTTATTTGTTTTTCCTTTATTCCCCCAGTCAAATTTGGGATGTTAAAGGATTCTCCTTTCATATGTTTACAGATGCAAATAGTGGGAGAAGGGATGAAATTTATGAGGATTTCTTCAGCAGATGGAGACCTATAGTACAGAGTGCCTTCCTTGGGAAGGTGTCGAGGGAAGCCCCAGTGCCGAGTCCCCGCTGCTCGGATGCGATTTGATGTGCCGGAGCCAGAGCTTCTGCTGCCCCTGATGGCTGCAGAAATTGGGCACCTGAATCTGAATTTACCCCATTAGCAGGGCAGGGGGAAGCCTTCACCCGGCACCCTCCGCCTTCTCAGCCCCTTCCCTCTGCCCTCCCTTCCCTCTGCCCTCCCTTCCCTCTGCCCTCCCTTCCCTCT